>CM040424.1:106497171-107097171 GCA_022702705.1 Papilionanthe hookeriana x Papilionanthe teres | reverse complement strand
GAAAGTTTCTGTCCTTAAGAAAATTAGGGGACATTCCTAATGACCAGAGGACCACTTGGACCAAATTTTGTAATTTTTTGCATTATATTTTATTTATTAGAATTATTTTAAGTTCTGGAGTATTAATTAATTTAAAAATAAAATAAATGTTGAAAAATAAATTTTATAATTTTTAAAATTCTCTCTGATATCAAGGATTCCAGAGAACCAAACTTTGCAATTTTCTGATTTTTCTTTAATTTATTATAATTATTTTGGTGAAAATGCTAGAAAATACATTTTTTAATTTTAAAATTACCCTTGAGCTTTAAAAATTAATATCTCACTAAATAGACCTGGGAAAAATATGGGACTTGTTCCTAAGTGATTAAAATTCAAAATATGACATTTTGGTGAATTTTATTATTTTTGTGATTTTTATTATTTTTTAATTATTAAAAATATTAAAATAATATTAAAAATCAACTTTTTTAGAAAATTGAAATTTTAATTTTCCTGAACTCCCCTGATATCAGAGAGACTCCAAAACCAATTTGGTGAATTTTTGAAAGACATTTTGAAAGTTATGAATTTTTAAAGTTTAAAATGGCTAAGTGGCTTAATCAACCCAATTAGTGGGGCTAACCAAGTCCAATTGACCTCAAATTTTTATGATGGGTTCCTCTGATCCTAAAGGTCAGTGGAGAATTGATTTCAAGTCAATTTGATCTATGGTTAACTCTAATTAATTAGAGACCTATTTTGAGTGTTTAAGCCGATTAGGGTTGTCTAAAATGAACTAACTCAAAACCTATTTTTCCTAGGGTTCTCTGGTCATAAGGAACATCACCAAATTTTCCTAGAATTTATTTCACAACATGCTAATTTTTGAAATTAAAATACTTAAAACAGCAACATGCATTTGAAAAATCAATAACTTTTCACTAGAGATGGCCTCGACCTTGGAAAATTCAGGAAATGTTCCCGAGTTCAGAGGCTTCAAAAGCCCTATGGTCTCATGCCATGGTGAATTGTATACATGCATGGAGAATTAAAACAATGCAGGGGATAAATAATTAATTAAAAATAAAATACTGGACAAAATTAATTAATTTCTTTTCCACATTATTCTCCTCTGTTCACTGAGCAAGGGGTATTTTATTTTATTTTTATGATTTTTCTACACAAAGATATGAATTTTCCAAGTTCTGGGAATTAAATAAATAGGAAAATACCCTATTTATCTACTTATCCACGCGGCGCCGCGTCAACCTCGGCGAGCTCCGAAACGCCGCGTGGCGCGCTCCCATTCGACGCCGCCATCCGAGTCGGCAACCCGGGCCCCGCGGTTCTCGTACCGTCTCCCGGTCCAACGCCATCTCGAGCCGTCCGTCCGCGCGTGTATTAAATGGACGGCATCCGTTCATCGTCCATGACCGGTGTGATCCCGTGACCGTCCACACTCTAACCCTAAGAACTCACTCGATTCTCAATGGATTTTCGTGTTCTTATGCTCCATGGATTCGTCTTGAAGAGACGAACACATCCATACGGTAAACATGCATTGAAATTAAGGCATTTGAAATGGAGAATCTCCGAAGCTCGGGATGAAGAATTAGCTCATACCTTTGCTCGGAGAAGTGAAGCTTCAATCCGAGGGCTATGTCACCTTCGATTGGGTCCGGGCAAGCTCCGGATGAAGTCCCTCGGCCCAGTGAATTGCTCAGGTACAAAAGTGACCACAGCCGATCACAAAGCTTCGAGGCTGGAAGCAATGGCTGGCTCGGTGAAGGGGCTTTTGCTCGGGAAACTTCTCCTCTCGGTCCGGTGAAGGTGTAGAGTCAATCAATTTGAGGATTGACTCACCGTGGTGAAGTGTCCCGGTTTTGGGCTTGGATTTCAACTCGAAATTGAGCTCACGGAGAGGAAATGGCGAGGGGATCTCAGCTGGGATCAAGTGCTCTGTGTATGAGGAGGGGTCCGGAACAATTTTGGCGAGTTTTGGCAAGGTTTGTGCAACTCTCCCCTCATGGCCGAGAGGGGTGGTGTTTAAATAGGCATGGGTGGAGGGCCTCCCGTGGGGAGTTAGGGCTTGGGATCGCTCGCTCTGGTGAGGAGAAGAACGAGCCATGGTGACCACTAGGCATGGGGCAGCTCGAGCAAGGGAGAATTTCAATGTTGGCTCACTCCCGAGGTCTCGGGCATGGCGTTTTCCGGCGACGGGTGGCCGGCCGGCCGGGCATGGGTCACCCTCAAGGTCGGGTGGGTCGTGCCTGGAGGCTTGTGCAGTCAATTAGCATTGGCCATGTGTAAAGGGTTTGAATCAAAGTGGAATGGGAAAGGGCTAGTTTTGGGTCTAAATGGGTCAACTCACCCATTTGGGCTTGGTGCACCCTTCAAGGTGGCCTTGGGTGCTGTGGGGGATCAAATGGATCGAGCTTAGTTTGGCATGGAGAAGTCTCCATCCAAATATATTTGGATTAAATTTAGGTTTAGGTGAATCATGATTAAGGCTAATGAGCTTTAGGGATTAAGGAAAGGGGCCCTCCTTCCTACCCAATATGGCATGGTGGAGTGTCCAAGGCTCTCATGGCTCACATGTGGCTCATGCATGGCTTCATGGCTCACTTTTGGCTTGGGGAAAGCTTGGTCAATTTCATGAAAATGGATTTTAGGAATTTTTTGGTAATTTGATGGAAATTTGTATGGAACTTGATTTGGAATGATTTGATGATGGATTTAGGACTTAGGTAATGGCTTTGATTAAGTGGATGGCAAATGGAAATGTCATGTGGGCTTTAGGGTAGATTTTGGGCTCATTGAAATGGTTTTAGATGGGCTTTTAAATGGTTTAGGAAAGTGGGCTTTTGAATTTTAAAATGGATTTTGGGATGAAATTTTGGTAAAGGCTTGGGCCAAATAATTGTTGAGTTTGGTTTAGGGATGTGTCATGAGTGGTTTGAAACAAATTTGAGGTGATTTGGGTTTGAATTGGGTTGGATATGGGCTTTTTGGTAAAGAGGCTAAGGTGGGCCAAAATGGGCTAGCATGGGCCAATGTTGGGCTAGGGTTGAAATTGATGTAAAATTAATGTTGGGAAATGTTTATGGGAGTGTTTCAAAGAGGTTTTGGCTTTGGTTGGGTTTTGATTTTGGGATTTGGGTTCATTTGGGCTAGGTTTAAGTTTAGGTCAAACTTGGGCTTTTAGCTTTGGGTTAAATTTGAGTGGGGTTTGGGTCTAAATTTTGAGCAAATCATGTTAGTGTTTTGTTCATGGGGATGTTAAGAAAGGTTTAGAAAAGATTTGGGGTTAATTGGAATTGAATTGGGTGAGTTTGGGTTAGGTTTGGGTCATAGGTCCAAATTGGGTTTTAAGGCCAAAAGTGAAATTGGATCCCAATGTCAATCAAATTGGGCTTGTATTTGGTCTAGATTGGTGTTTGGGATGTTGAATTGAAGTTTAGAATTGAATTGGACCAGAATTGGGGTCAATTGGGTAGATTTGGTTTGACATTGGGTTTACTTTGGGTTAAAATGAGTCAAATTGGGGGTTTTGATAAAAGTGGGGTAAATTGACAAAATTGGCCCATGGTGTAGTTGGACAAAATGAAATTGGGAATATTTGGGATTTTCTGGAATTTTCTGGGAATTTTCTGAATTTTTGGATTTTTGGGTCAAAAGGGGTATTTTGGGTATTTGGAAGGTATTGGGGGGTATTTTGGGATTTTTGATATTTTTGGATATGGATGATCAGTTTGAGTGATGTGGGAATGTTTGGGATTGATTTTGGAGAATTTTGGGTAATTTGGAAATTTTTGAGAAATTTGGGTAGTTTCAAGGGCATTTGGTAGAGTTGGTGGGTGTAGGGTCCCGGGGGTCAAAAATTGAAAATTTGGAAAATTGAAGATTTGGTGAATATAGGTGAAATGAAATCATTTTTGTTGAGCCATGAAGCCATATCAAGCCCACATGAGCCATGAAGGGACTCATTTGAGGCATTCACCATGTTGTTCCTAACCCTCTTAGCGAGGGCTTAGGGGTTAAGGACCATCCATGTGAATCACCTACATGAGTCGGGAAGTCAAGTCGGTATGGGTGTGTTTTTAGGAGGTGTGTGAAAGTGTAGTGCATAGGTGTAGTGTATGTGTAAGTCAGCCCTTTACCGCACTGTGCCACCTGCAGGCAGTCCTAAGGCCAAAGAGTCCTATAAGAACTCATCCTTTAAACTTCCACATTTGATTTCAACCCTCTAGGTGATTAGGGGTCTATAGTCAAGTTTGTGGAGTTTGCAGGGAGTTAAGAAGTGGTTTGAATTTCTAAAAGGTGGGTCCCAATTCTAGTCCTCTAAGATAGTCAAAGGAAAAGCCTAAGGCTAGATCCTAAGTACTAAAGAGAAGAAGAGAAGACCTCATCAAAAATGAGGTCAACAGATACCTCCACCTCATCCGCCAAAGTGCTAAGCATCATCTTCAAATTTATTCATTTCGAGACAATATGCTTATCTCCATTATTTGGTTGAGAGCCTTGAGCATGCATTTGAGTGATGAGAGTTGAATACCATCTGCGTGGAGCCTGTTTGAGGTCGCAGATGGCCTTTTCAAGAAGACATATCTTGGTTGGACATTGGGAACCTTGGAATCCTTTAGGTTGATGCATGTAAATGGTTTCATCCAAAGAGCCATGGAGGAATGCATTGGAGACGTCGAGCTGTTGTATGGTCTATTGGTGGTGAGTTGTAGTAGAGAGAAGGAGGTGAATGGTTGGCATTTTGCGAACAAGGATAAAAGTTTCATTATATTAAATGTCGTGCTATTACTTGAACCCTTGTGCCACTAGGCGAGCCTTGTATTTGTTACATGTGCCATGGTAAGAGTATTGGGCGTGGTAAGTCCATTTGCAACCAATGATATTGGCATGAAGGGGTGGATCAACAAGCTCCTAGGTACGTTGTCTTTGAAGTGCTTTGCACTCCTCTGACATGGCATGCGCCGTTGCAAATGTTGAGTTGCCTAATTATAGATAGTGGGGTCGGGAGGAGGGGACATGGAGGTGTGAAGGTTGAGAATATGATTAGGTTTGTGTGAACCGGTTTGAGAGCGGGTTGTCATGATATGTTTGGATGGATGAGGAGGTGGCTTCATTGGTGGATGTGGTGGGGAGGATTGAGTGTCCGTTGTGGATTTTGATAGAGTGGTTGCGATGATAGGTTTAGTGTGATGATTGGGAAGGAGTGGAGAATCGATATATATATTGGTGAGTTGCTGGGAGGTGGGAATGAGTAGGCTCGGGATACTATAATTGGTGGAGATGGGAGATGGGGGTGTTGGAGAGTGGTAAGGATAGTTGGTTTTGTTGAAGATGACATGTCGAAGGATGATAATCTGATTTGTTTGTGGGTTGTAACAGTAATAACCTCTATGATATGGTGGCAACCCAATTACTGTGCAGAGAGGAGGATAGGGACAAGTTTATGTGGAGTTTAGAGCTTTTTCCATGGGTAGCATAAACATCAAAAGGTGCAAAGAGGATTGTATGTAGGAGATTTATGATAGAGAATTTCACGAGGGGTTCTGAGATTAGCTGTTTTGGACGGAAACAGTTTAAGAGTTGAATGGCGGTGAGTTACGCTGATATCCAAAATTTGTAGGGTAGGTGAGCGATGAGAAGGAGAGTTCTAGTTGTTTCGATAAGGTGGCGATGCTTTCTCTCGATAATTCCTTTTTGTTGTAGTGTGTAGGGGTAGCTGAATTGGTGGATGATGCTTGGGAATTAAGGTAGGTTTGTAAGTTATGAGATGTGTATTCTCTACTACTATCGGACCATAAAATTTTGATATTTGAATTGAACTAAGTTTGAATTAGTTTGTGGAAAACAATGATTTTTTTTTGTTGTGGTGTTGTTAGAATTATTTGACCTGAATGAGTGATTGAGAGAGAGGAGTCGTCATTGATGGTTAACTGAATCTATCCCATTGTAAGGTCGAGCATCTTGGAGTTGGTTGTAGTTGGTAGAATGCCTTGACCGGAAAGTGTGATTGAGTTGGAGGAGCAATTGCTAATGGTTACCGAATCTATCCCATTATAAGTTTGAGCTTGCCAGAGGTGGATGTAGTTGGACGTAAGATGAGTGGTAGCCCCTGATTCAAGGAACCAATTTTTAGAGGATGGTTCGGTGGCAGAGAGAAGATCGTATCTTGCTTGGTTTATGGGTATGAATTGAATTTGGTGCAATACCAGCATTCGAGAGGAATGTGTTCAGATTTTCCATAGATTTGGGAAGATGGTCGGTCGAAGTTGAAGCATGGAGTACGACCTCCCCTCTATGGAGTCGATGGGCTCCGGCGTCTCGGTTTGTTAAAGGGATGCCTACCACAGTTTCTTGGGCCATTTTAGCCGCCTCGAGGTAGAAAACATTGTGATGTCATTTTCATGTGTTTCTTTGGCATTTTAAGCTAAAATGTTGATCTCCTCACTACATAACAGGGAATGCATATCATCAAGTTTGATTGATTATGATCTGGTGAGGATTGTTGCTTTAAAGGATTAATATGAGGTAAGTAAACCATTAAGAATATGGAGAATAAAATCCACTTGGCCATTGTGGCCTCCAACAAGGGCGATATTATCCACTAGAGATTTTATTGTCAAGAGGTATTGGGACATGGTTTGATTTTTCATGGAGATGTACTGGAGTTTGTTTCAAAGTTAAAAACCTTGAGAAAGATTTGTGGACTGCAGCCACCATTGGATAGTGTGCCATATTTCTTTTGCGGATTCACATTTGAGAATGTAGGGCAAGAAAGTAAGGGATATGGTGGAGTAAATGGTAGTGGAGAGGTTTTGGTCGATGAGGGAGTTAGGTATAAGTGGACCATTAGAGGTGCGGTTTTGAGATGGTGGGAAAATGTCCAAAGTTAGCTGTTAAAGGTTCCTGATTTGTTCGGGAGTAGATTTTCGACATTGGAAGAGGATTATGGAAGAAAAAAAACTGGCTAGAAAAGATGGGAGAGAGACTTAGATTTGGGGAATAACCTTGATGTCCTAGAAGCTCTGACACCATGATAAACTTCAATGGTATTACAAGATGGAAATCTCCACAAGAGTCACGGCAAGCATGATTACAAATAGCAGAAAAATGCCTTGCAGAACTTTGTTGTAAACAGTAATTGAGAATCACTCCCTTAATTATTACAAAGTATTTACTCCATGTATAAAGAGAAAAGAGGTGGTCCTAACTGCCATAGTAGGTGGCAAATAAAGTGGATATGTAATTCCAGTTGTTTCTTAGTAGTATAGATTTGTTGTTTTCAAGCAAGCCTAAATAATGTAATACACTTATGTTGTGAGATATGTACTTCCTGGTGTAGAAATGAAATGCAAGAAACACAAGCAAACACAGATCGTTTAAGTGGTTCGATCCAACTAGATCTACGTCCACGGGAGGGAATCAATCAAATAGTTCACTAAGGCAAAAGAAATGGAGAATACATAGCTTATACATAGAGATGAGCCCTCATCTTCCTTCTATAGCCCCCCTCTCAAGCGACACCTTTATACAAGGCCTCAAGATGCTCTCATCCTCTCTAGTTCTCTAGCTATTCTCTCCTCCTTCGTGGTAGCTTAAGACATATTCCCTTACACTCCTAAGCCTCACACCCTCTCTATTTATACAAAGCAAGAGAGTGGTAGGTGGGAGGTAGGTGAGCAGTAGGTGAGCGGTAGGTGAGATGTGGTAGGTGAGCGGTACCACATCTCAGTTGACTTAATTACGAAAGTGTCATTTTACCTTAGTTCATTAATTGGGGACCAAAATAACAATTCTCCACCTTGACCCTCAATTGAGAAGCTTCAAAGTAAAGATTCCCTCCACATTGCCCCTGAGGGGGCCCTCAGCCTTTAGTAAAGTTTACTAAGTCCAAACAGTGTCTGAACTTAGCTGTCGGTAGCACCTTAGTGAGCATATCAGCAAGATTTTCATTGTAGGTATCTTCTCAACTACTATTGAACCCTTGGTGACGACATCCCTCACAAAATGAAGCTTTATATCTATATTCTTGGACCTTTATTGAAAGACCTGATTTCTTGTTAGGTGAATGGTGCTTTGGTTGTTGCAAAACACAGTTATCACCTTCTAATGTATCCCAAGCTCCTCAGTCATGCCCTTTAGCCACATAGCTTCCTTGACTGCTTCAGTCATAGCAATGTATTCGGCCTCTGTTGTTGAGAGGGCCACAACGGATTGGAGGTTAGACTTCCAACTGACTGCAGTATCGAAGACGGTGAAAATGAATCGGTCAGTGACTTCCTGGTGTCTGTCGGCGTATTTTTTAGGTTGTGTGTTGTATTTTTGAAAAGAGAGTCGCCTACAAAAATTGTCTGCGAATTTTAATTTAAATAAATAATTTGAAAAGTAGTATTTGATTTTGAAAATAATTTTGAATTTGAAAATTTTAAGATATGAAATCAAGCCGATCTCACATCCCGAATAGTTTATACAAACGAGCGCCGCACCACAAACCGTGTATCTATCCCGAAGAATAGACACACCTTGCTTGATAATGGGGCTCGATTAAATAAACTAGAAAGGTTTGTGACATCCGTTTGGTCCGCGAACCAATTTTATAAGCCGACAAATTCCCCGCTTAATATGAAACTATTAAGCGGGGTTTATATTACACAGGTTCTTAAAGTTCCCTATAAGGGCAAGCCCCTATAGTTAATTACATCTTAAGTGACGGGAATCACCTAAGAAAACTCTCGATAATAATCAATAATTCTGCTCTCAAGAATTTCAGAGTTTAAGTTTTCAAGGGGTTGAGTTTTGGAATTTCAATAGGGAATAGATCAAATTTGGAACATTTTTATTTTGGGAATTCAAAGGAAGAAAAGTAGGAGAGATCACGGATTCGAAGCGGACTTCGGTAATCTCCCGATTATCCTATTGTTTGGCTTGGATTTAGGAAAGTCCTAATGTTTATCTAATGTTTTAATCTTGCCAATTCAGTTAATTAGGGCTTATATTTATATGATAGAATCATACAAATTGCCTAGAAGATGTGAGGGTTTATGTCGTATCGGACAACTACCTCGGAATCCTAAGACCGGTTAGGGCTTAATTTGCAATGCAAATGCCTAACGAAGAGTTGAGGATTTATGTTGCACTAGGCAAACTACCTCGAAGTCCTATGGCTTTGTTATTTAATACTAAGAAAGTTTCGTTGATGTGGGTTCGAAGTTTTGCGACGACGATGGCCGTGCTTGCCCACCATGCTCCGAGCTCCTTGTTGTTGTAGAGGTTTAGTTTTAGAAATCATAAATCGGGGGATGAGAAAAGTGTTCGGTTTAGAGAAGTCTTAATTTCCAAGTGTTCTTTTATGTTTTAATTAAAACGAGATCTTAAAGTTGATTAAACGGAACCGATTAAGATCCCACGGTTCCGTCATCCCGCACCGTTATTTTCATCGAATTCACTTAGTCCAGATGAATTTGCTAAACTCAACTAAATGAGTTCCGCACTTTCATTTAGACCGTGGGAAATCCCGTTAGCAACACGTGGGTTACGTCATCCGAGGTATTCCCGATCATTCAATGAGACGTTTTAATTTAGTTGTAGTTGTAGTTTTGTTGTTCTGTTTGTGATTAAATTTTGAGTTGTCTTATATTTTGAAATGTTGTGGAGGTGAATTTTATCTTGTAGTGTCTTTTAATTTAGTTATGGGTTTCGGTTTTGGTTTACGTCCTAAAGGTGTCGGTTTTCATGCAACTGTTGTTTATCATGCAAGAAAAATAAATACGATGCAATTAAATAAATTACAATTAAAATAAATTGCAATAAAATAAAAGCGTACCTGGAGGATCTTCCCGTCATTCCAAGCTGCACTTAAAATACAGTTAGAATATTTAAGCAAGTTCCTAGGTAAAGCTAAGGGAAAGGTTTATGGTTTTCTACCAAATTCCTAATCCTATAGCTAGTCGTTTACTATGACGTCTAGAGTTCTTTGTGTTTTTGGTTTGAAGACGATTTTCTTCATCAAAGAACAATTAAGTTCAATTGTTCTTGTAAATATCCTATCATATTGAGGAAGTGCTTAAGAAGAATCTTAAACATCTTTTCAATATTTCTAGGATTGTTTTAAGTCCAAATGAATTTAATTGTGTAAATGAATCAATCGTCCGAGGTTTTCAAGTTTTGTTAACTTGCTCAGTGAACTAGGACATTTGAATGTCCTATAAGTGAAGTAACATTTCATTTTAATGTTCTATTTAGGAGTTATGATAACTAAGGCTCCTAAGGGCAAAATGACATTTAATGATTTGTGATTCAAATTTAAGTTCAAATTAATGATTTAAGTTTGGAATAGTGTTCAAGTTATTTTAGATTTATTTCTTCATGTCTTAAGTGAGGTTATTTAATTTAACTTAATTTAATTTAATTTAATTTATTTTTAATTTAATTTATTTAATTTAATTTGATTTGATTTAATTTAATTCAATTTAATTTAATTTAATTTAATTTTAATTTAATGTAATTTAATTTAATTTAATTTAATTTAATTTAATTTAATTTAATTAATTTAATTTAATTTAATTTAATTTAACTTAATTTAATTTAATTTAATTTAATTTAATTTAATTCAACTTTTAATCTTAATTTAATTTAATTTAATTGAAAATTTTTGAAAGAGTTTAATGATTTAATTTTTATTTAATGATTAAGTCTTTTAATATTTTAAGTTTGAGTTATCATTTTAATTAAGAGTTGAGTATTAATGAGATGATTAATTTAGGGATTTTTAAATTAAAGAATAAATCTCTTCCTAATAATATCCCTATTTTAATAATTCCAAATTTATTATTCTTCCAAATTCAATCAATTATTTAATTAAAGTTTAATCATTTTAAATTGCTTAATGGGTTTCTACCCTTCAATTATTTAATTTCAATCATCCAAATCAGATTAGGATCAAATATTTTACTTGTTAATTTTTTTTATTAGACCTAAAGTTTTAATTAAGGGTTAAAATTTTAATTACTATTTTGCCCTTTAAGCTTAATAATTTCATAACTCACTAAATTGAACTCAAATGAACTTGAAATTTTTATGTGACTTCACTTATGTGTCAATGAAGACATGAGAGGAGAAAATGTGATTTTTCTGTATTTAATTTGTTTATATAATTATTTTTTGTAGAAAATAGAAATTTCCAAGGAAAATTCAATAATATGACCAAGGGAAAGTTTCTGTCCTTAAGAAAATTAGGGGACATTCCTAATGACCAGAGGACCACTTGGACCAAATTTTGTAATTTTTTGCATTATATTTTATTTATTAGAATTATTTTAAGTTCTGGAGTATTAATTAATTTAAAAATAAAATAAATGTTGAAAAATAAATTTTATAATTTTTAAAATTCTCTCTGATATCAAGGATTCCAGAGAACCAAACTTTGCAATTTTCTGATTTTTCTTTAATTTATTATAATTATTTTGGTGAAAATACTAGAAAATACATTTTTTAATTTTAAAATTACCCTTGAGCTTTAAAAATTAATATCTCACTAAATAGACCTGGGAAAAATATGGGACTTGTTCCTAAGTGATTAAAATTCAAAATATGACATTTTGGTGAATTTTATTATTTTTGTGATTTTTATTATTTTTTAATTATTAAAAATATTAAAATAATATTAAAAATCAACTTTTTTAGAAAATTGAAATTTTAATTTTCCTGAACTCCCTGATATCAGAGAGACTCCAAAACCAATTTGGTGAATTTTTGAAAGACATTTTGAAAGTTATGAATTTTTAAAGTTTAAAATGGCTAAGTGGCTTAATCAACCCAATTAGTGGGGCTAACCAAGTCCAATTGACCTCAAATTTTTATGGTGGGTTCCTCTGATCCTAAAGGTCAGTGGAGAATTGATTTCAAGTCAATTTGATCTATGGTTAACTCTAATTAATTAGAGACCTATTTTGAGTGTTTAAGCCAATTAGGGTTGTCTAAAATGAACTAACTCAAAACCTATTTTTCCTAGGGTTCTCTGGTCATAAGGAGCATCACCAAATTTTCCTAGAATTTATTTCACAACATGCTAATTTTTGAAATTAAAATACTTAAAACAGCAACATGCATTTGAAAAATCAATAACTTTTCACAGAGATGGCCTCTGACCTTGGAAAATTCAGGAAATGTTCCCAAGTTCAGAGGCTTCAAAAGCCCTATGGTCTCATGCCATGGTGAATTGTATACATGCATGGAGAATTAAAACAATGCAGGGGATAAATAATTAATTAAAAATAAAATACTTGGACAAAATTAATTAATTTCTTTTCCACATTATTCTCCTCTGTTCACCGAGCAAGGGGGTATTTTTATTTTATTTTTGTGATTTTTCTACACAAAGATATGAATTTTCCAAGTTACGGGAATTAAATAAATAGGAAAATACCCTATTTATCTACTTATCCACGCGGCGCCGCGTCAACCTCGGCAGCTCCGAAACGCCGCGTGGCGCGCTCCCATTCGACGCCGCCATCTGAGTCAGCAACCGGGCCCCGCGGTTCTCGTACCGTCTCCTGGTCCAACGCCATCTGAGCCGTCCGTCCGCGCGTGTATTAAATGGACGGCATCCGTTCATCGTCCATGACTGGTGTGATCCCGTGACCGTCCACACTCTAACCCTAAGAACTCACTCGATTCTCGATGGATTTTCGTGTTCTTATGCTCTCATGGATTCGTCTTGAAGAGACGAACACATCCATACGGTAAACATGCATTGAAATTAAGGCATTTGAAATGGAGAATCTCCAGAAGCTCGGGATGAAGAATTAGCTCATACCTTTGCTCAGAGAAGTGAAGCTTCAATCTGAGGGCTATGTCACCTTCGATTGGGTCCAGGCAAGCTCCAGATGAAGTCCCTTGGCCTGGTGAATTGCCTAGGTACAAAAGTGACCACGGCCGATCACAAAGCTTGGAGAGCTGGAAGCAATGGGCTGGCTTCGGTGAGGGGGCTTTTGCTGGGAAACTTCTCCTCTTGGTCCGGTGAAGGTGTAGAGTCAATCAATTTGAGGATTGACTCACCGTGGTGAAGTGTCCCGGTTTTGGGCTTGGATTTCGACTACGAAATTGAGCTCGCGAGAGGAAATGGCAGGGGGATCTCACCTGGGGATCAAGTGCTCGTGTATGAGGAGGGGTCCGGAACAATTTTGGCGAGTCTTGGCAAGGTTTGTGCAACTCTCTTCTCATGGCCGAGAGGGGTGGTGTTTAAATAGGCATGGTCGGAGGGCCTCCCGGGGGAGTTAGGGCTTGGGATCGAGCTGCTCCGGTGAGGAGAAGAACGGCCATGGTGACCACTAGGCATGGGGCGGCTCAGCAAGGAGAATTTCAATGTTGGCTCACTCCCGAGGTCTCGGGCATGGCGTTTTCCGGCGGCCGGGTGGCCGGCCGGCCGGGCATGGGTCACCCTCGAGGTCGGGTGGGTCGGGGCTGGAGGCTTGTGCGATCAAGTAGCATTGGCCATGTGTAAAGGGTTTGAATCAAAGTGGAATGGGAAAGGGCTAGTTTTGGGTCTAAATGGGTCAACTCACCCATTTGGGCTTGGTGCACCCTTCAAGGTGGCCTTGGGTGTCGTGGGGGATCAAATGGATCAGCTTGGTTTGGCATGGAGAAGTCTCCATCCAAATATATTTGGATTAAATTTAGGTTTAGGTGAATCATGATTAAGGCTAATGAGCTTTAGGGATTAAGGAAAGGGGCCCTCCTTCCTACCCAATATGGCATGGTGGAGTGTCCAAGGCTCTCATGGCTCACTTTTGGCTTGGGGAAAGCTTGGTCAATTTCATGAAAATGGATTTTAGGAATTTTTTGGTGATTTGATGGAAATTTGTATGGAACTTGATTTGGAATGATTTGATGATGGATTTAGGACTTAGGTAATGGCTTTGATTAAGTGGATGGCAAATGGAAATGTCATGTGGGCTTTAGGGTAGATTTTGGGCTCATTGAAATGGTTTTAGATGGGCTTTTAAATGGTTTAGGAAAGTGGGCTTTTGAATTTTAAAATGGATTTTGGGATGAAATTTTGGTAAAGGCTTGGGCCAAATAATTGTTGAGTTTGGTTTAGGGATGTGTCATGAGTGGTTTGAAACAAATTTGAGGTGATTTGGGTTTGAATTGGGTTGGATATGGGCTTTTTGGTAAAGAGGCTAAGGTGGGCCAAAATGGGCTAGCATGGGCCAATGTTGGGCTAGGGTTGAAATTGATGTAAAATTAATGTTGGGAAATGTTTATGGGAGTGTTTCAAAGAGGTTTTGGCTTTGGTTGGGTTTTGATTTTGGGATTTGGGTTCATTTGGGCTAGGTTTAAGTTTAGGTCAAACTTGGGCTTTTTAGCTTTGGGTTAAATTTGAGTGGGGTTTGGGTCTAAATTTTGAGCAAATCATGTTAGTGTTTTGTTCATGGGGATGTTAAGAATGGTTTAGAAAAGATTTGGGGTTAATTGGAATTGAATTGGGTGAGTTTGGGTTAGGTTTGGGTCATAGGTCCAAATTGGGCTTTAAGGCCAAAAGTGAAATTGGATCCCAATGTCAATCAAATTGGGCTTGTATTTGGTCTAGATTGGTGTTGGGGATGTTGAATTGAAGTTTAGAATTGAATTGGACCAAAATTGGGGTCAATTGGGCAGATTTGGTTTGACATTGGGTTTACTTTGGGTTAAAATGAGTCAAATTGGGGGTTTTGATAAAAGTGGGGTAAATTGACAAAATTGGCCCATGGTGTAGTTGGACAAAATGAAATTGGGAATATTTGGGATTTTCTGGAATTTTCTGGGAATTTTCTGAATTTTTGGATTTTTGGGTCAAAAGGGGTATTTTGGGTATTTGGAAGGTATTGGGGGGTATTCTTGGAATTTTTGGTATTTTTGGCTAGAAATGGTCAATTTGAGTGATGTGGAAATGTTTAGGAATGGTTTTGAGGAATTTTGGGTAATTTGGAAATTTTTGAGAAATTTGGGCTATTCGAGGGCATTTGGTAGGGTTGGTGGGTGTAGGGTCCGGGGGTCAAAAATTGAAAATTTGGAAAATTGAAGATTTGGTGAATATAGGTGAAATGAAATCATTTTTGTTGAGCCATGAAGCCATATCAAGCCCACATGAGCCATGAAGGGACTCATTTGAGGCATTCACTATGTTGTTCCTAACCCTCTTAGCGAGGGCTTAGGGGTTAAGGACCATCCATGTGAATCACCTATATGAGTCGGGAAGTCAAGTCAGGTATGGGTGTGTTTTTAGGAGGTGTGTGAAAGTGTAGTGCATAGGTGTAGTGTATGTGTAAGTCGGCCCTTTACTGAGACCGAGCCACCTGGAGCGATCCTAAGGCCAAAGAGTCCTATAGGAACTCATCCTTTAAACTTCCACATTTGATTTCAACCCTCTAGGTGATTAGGGGTCTATAGTCGAGTTTGTGGAGTTTGCGGGGAGTTTAGAAGTGGTTTGAATTTCTAAAAGGTGGGTCCCGATTCTAGTCCTCTAAGATAGTCGAAGGAAAAGCCTAAGGCTAGATCCTAAGTACTAAAGAGAAGAAGAGAAGACCTCATCAAAAATGAGGTCAACAAATGGACCCCCAATAGGTGTGGTGAGCTGACGGAGCACACCGCACGTATTGGTGTTGACCGAAGCGATCAACAAAACCAACACAGATGTCCAAGTAACAAACTTAGGACGAAGTAGAAGAGCTTCCGCTGGGGAGTATCAAGTATATCTCTGGAACTGGAGATTCTTGAACTCTCGCTGGGGAAAGGAAAAGGAGGTGAATCCCAAATAACATGATTTGGGAGAAATTCGATTTAGATTTTATTTTGTTTCATGTTCAAGTCACGATGCGTGAGTTTAGATTTTAATTTGGAGTTTCGATTTAGATTGAAGTTTGTCAAGATTAATTTGAAGGGATTTGATTTGAAATGAAAATTGGAATTTTGAAGTTTTAGATGTAACATCTTCAACCCCAAAAGAAGATCGAATCGATTGGATTGGGTCATTACAATGAGAAAAGATCTCAGAGTAATGTGGTATTGGATGTAAAATCCTTAACCTCAAGAGTTTGATTTGATGTATTTCAGTGCAATAGGGGAAGAATCCTAAAGCAGTGCAGTCTTGGATGTAAAATCCTCGACCCAAAAGTTTGGATTGATGTATTTCAGTGCAGTAGGAAAAGAATCCTAAAGCAGTGCAGTCTTGGATGTAAAATCCTCGACCCAAAAGTTTGAATTGATGTATTTCAGTGCAATAGGAAGAGAATCCTAAAGCAGTGCGATCTTGGATGTAAAATCCTCGACCCAAGAGTTTGAATTTGATGTATTTCAGTGCAATAGGAAGAGAATCCTAAAGCAGTGCGGTCTTGGATGTAAAATCCTCGACCCAAGAGTTTGAATTTGATGTATTTCGGTGCGGTAGGAAGAGAATCCTAAGCGAGTGCGGTCTTGGATGTAAAATCCTCGACCCAAGAGTTTGAATTGATGTATTTCGGTGCGATAGGAAGAGAATCCTAAAGCGAAGTGCGATCTTGGATGTAAAATCCTCGACCTAAGAGTTTGAATTGATGTATTTCGGTGCGGTAGGAAGAGAATCCTAAAGCGGTGCGGTCTTGGATGTAAAATCCTCGACCCAAGAGTTTGAATTTGATGTATTTCGGTGCGGTAGGAAGAGAATCCTAAAGCGGTGCGGTCTTGGATGTAAAATCCTCGACCCAAGAGTTTGAATTGATGTATTTCGGTGCAATAGGAAGAGAATCCTAAAGCGGTGCGAGTCTTGGATGTAAAATCCTCGACCCAAGAGTTTGAATTGATGTATTTCGGTGCGGTAGGAAGAGAATCCTAAAGCGGTGCGGTCTTGGATGTAAAATCCTCGACCCAAAAGTTTGAAATTTGATGTATTTCAGTGCAAAAGGAAGAGAATCCAAAAGCAGTGCGGTCTTGGATGTAAAATCCTCGACCCAAGAGTTTGAATTGATGTATTTCAGTGCGATAGGAAGAGAATCCTAAAGCGAGTGCGGTCTTGGATGTAAAATCCTCGACCCAAGAGTTTGAATTGATGTATTTCGGTGCGGTAGGAAGAGAATCCTAAAGCAGTGCAGTCTTGGATGTAAAATCCTCGACCCAAAAGTTTGAATTTGATGTATTTCAGTGCAATAGGAAGAGAATCCTAAAGCAGTGCAGTCTTGGATGTAAAATCCTCGACCCAAGAGTTTGAATTTGATGTAAGGTTTGATGTGAGATCTGGAAAGATCGAATTTGAGATTTGAAATTTGACAAAGATTTGGAATCTGGAAAGATTGAATTTGAAATTTGATAAAGATTTGGTTTGAGATCTGGAAGATCGAATTTGAAATTTAAAAGGATGAGTTTGAACTCGGTTGAAATTTGATTTAAGATTTGATTTGAAATTTGGAAGATGAAATTTGAAGTTTGATCGAGATTGGATTCGAAATTTGATTGAGAATTTGATTTAACATTCTTGTTGATTTTGTTTATCCTTTAATGATTCAAATTTTATTTTGTTGTTTATTTAATGTTCATGTGAATTTGGTGTTTGTCATTTTTTAGATTTTTTTTTTAGAAAGTTTTCTCTTATCTTTTTTTCTTTTACGTTTCTTTGTTCGAAGTTCATTTAACTTTAATGGCGTTTCCCAACCAATTTGCACAAAAGAGGTGAAGGCCAAAAATGTGACATGGTCACTTTCATTCCAATCATGTAGAAGATACATCATACATCTTGATCTGGAATATATTTCATACAATCCATGTAGATTCAAAACGGATCGTGTATGATCTTTGTCGATCCATCTAAAGAAGCATCCGTCAAAAGTCCATGTCCGAATAGTGATATACATGGTCGATAACATCACCTTCCAAGCCATCCTTGGCAAGGATGCCGTATGGATGTACATTGGAGGTGTGATATTTTCCATGTAACTCGCGACTCGTAAGGTCGGAGGCTCTCTAGCTCCGGGTCACGGTCGGAAATGGTAAGGTGTCTTTTACGTCGTCCATCCTTCGAAAGTAAGCGAGATCCGCTTCACTTGGTACTCCGGTATGCAATGCTTAGCGATATCCGCTCCGTTGCCCTTCGGTATCATGACGGAACCTACCGGTAGTGGTATCTTCATCGGCCCTCGGAACTCACCTGGACCTGCTATCCGGAGATCAGATCCGAACATGATGTCACACTCGCTTAGGAAAGAGACTGTGCAGAAAGGCCTGACAAAGTCATGGTGATCAATGTGTGGGGGTATACAGTCACCCTGCTTGTAGATGTTGATGATGCAGCTATTGGGTATGCAGTCTGGCGGCGGTACCCTCCATGTTATCAATCTCTTTACCATTCTCTTGATGACTAATGGCATCGGGTCCACTTGCCCATGACGGAGTATTCCCGGCGGGTTTCCCTTCTTGTCCTCGGCGAAGTTGTAACGAGCATCCACATTGTATTGTGATTCTTCCTTTCCCCGGCATCCATCTCGGGGCTGCGAGTATGTGTTTTCCCTTAGGCGGCTCGCTCGGCCGAGTCTTTTCAAATCCCGGATGCAATCCACGATTTGCTTCTGCTCAATACTACGAAAATACGTCCGTATGTAATTCGAGGCCCTCCGAGTATATTGATTCTTCTGCCTCTAATCCTTTCAAAGTATTCAAAGGTTTTCTTTTCAACATTTTGCATTCTCTCCGGCTCGTATTCCGGAATGATCTGCGGATGGCGAGGCCTCGGTGACGTATTGTGGGATATAAGGTTCGATCCCTTCACGTTCTCCCGCATACCTCGGCTCCTCGGGGATGATGTACGTCGGGACATCCCCGGGGTTGCTTCTGCAACAAGGTCATGCATCACCTGGTGGTTCTATCCGGTGGCGTGGTAGCCTTCTTTCTTCTGGTCTTTGTGAGATTTCTCTGGTTCTTTCTGTCATCCTAGGAGCTGGCCTCCTTTCTTCTGGTCCTTGGTGAACCGGTGTCCTTGAAGTGTATGCACTGACATTAGCAGCTGCCTCGTCGTGCTGATCCGCAGCTAGTTTTGTCAACATCTTACGGATACGGCGATTCTTATTTCTTCGTTGCGTTGCTGTGAGAGTAGCTCTCCGAACTTCTTGAATCTCTGTGGGCGCGGCGCTGACAAGCCTGCCCTCTGCTGTGGCGACTACAGACTTCATTTTCTTATCTTCTTCAATATTTGTCTTTCTTTTCTTGTTGTTCGGGTTGGTGGCTTGGGCCACCCACTTTCATCACTCGTATGTCCGGGCAGTTCTTCTCGGTCAACCGGGACCCGGTCACTTTCCTCGTCATCGTAGGCCTGCTGGTGCGAAATCCGAGTCGATCTCGATTATCGCTCCATCTTTCACCCTCTTTTCATCAAGTGCAAGGCTTACGCCGTTCTTAAAGTTCAAGACCGACCGCCCGCTCGACATTTCCCTGCGAAAAGACAAGGAAAAGGATCGAGGGCTGTACTAAGAACAAGAACATCAAGAAAATGTTTATTAAAGACATCTTGTTTTATTATTATTCTTATATTTTCAAACTTAACGGGAATGAAGTGGGATAAGATCGGGTAAGAGATTTTGATTTGGAAAAGAAAACAAGGAAAATTTTATTATCGAGATTTTATTTATTTTAGCACATTTTTGTTATTTTTAGGTTCGGACCCCAGTCATAAGTAATCACTTTGCCCGTGCTTCTAGGGATGGAAAGTTCATTCCTTCGAAACATCAGGTAGCGTAATACTTTTTCAAGTATCGTCCATTGATCGGAAGCATATGTCGTTCTCCCTGGCAATTCACTAGCTGGTAGGAACCTCTTGAGTATACTGCTTCAACCACAAACGGTCCTTCCCAAGTGGGTTCAAATTTTCCTCCTATCTTGCGGTGTGCAAGAATAGGTCTTTTGAGAACGAGAACTAGATCACCAACTTTGAAAGTTCTTGGGCGGACCAGTTTGTCATGGGCGTGAACCATCTTAGCTTGGTATAATTCTAAATTCTGTTGCGCTGCAAGTCTTTTCCCTTCCAGGCTCTCTAATTCTTCGAGTCGTAATTTGGCGTTCTCTTCTGTTGTGATTTTATTTGCAACTGCAATTACGAGTGAAGGGAGCTCGAACCTCTAAAGGTAACATTGCCTCGGACCCATACACCGGAGCGTAAGGTGTAGCTTGCGTAGGAGTTACGAAGGTTGTCCGGTAGGCCCATAAGGCTTCTAACAACTTCTCGTGCCAATTTCTCTTATTGTCGTCTAAAGTCTTCTTTAAAATTTGAACGAGAGTTTTATTAAAAGCCTCGGCTAGGCCGTTTGCTCTTGGGTAGTAAATTGTTGAATATCGCCGGTCGATTCCGTGTCTCTCGACAAAATTGTTGATTTGTGTGCTTCGAATGCCGACCCATTATACGAGATGATTCTGCGCGGCACTCCGAAACGGTAGACAACTTGGTTCTTGAAAAATTGTAGCACGTGGTGTGCTTTCACTTCTCTGAGTGGAACTGCTTCTGCCCACTTGGAAAAGTAATCTGTAGCCGCAAGAATGAAGCGATGTCCTTTTGACGACGGCGGTTCTATTGGACCCACTATATCCGTGCCCCAACATTCAAATGGCCACGATGCAATTGTCGGATGTAGCACATTTGGAGGTTGGTGTAGAACCACTCCGTGCACTTGGCATTGATGACAGCTCTTGGCGATTTTCATGCGATCGGTCATCATCGAGGGCCGGTAGTACCCTAATCTTTTAATTTTCATTTTCATCTTTGGACCCGACCGGTGAGCGCCACGAGTCCCGAATGCACTTCTTTAACAATTTCACGGGCCTCGGACCCACTTAGGCACCTTAGCCACATTTGATCAAAAGACCTTCTGTATAATGTGTTGTTTACTAATGCGTAGGACAGAGTTCTTTTCTTGATCTGATGGGCTAACGACCTATCATCTGGTAGTTTCCCTGTTTGCAAGTAATCTATTAATGGCTGTCGCCAATCTTTCGTGTTTTCTGTCACTGCTGCAATTGATTCTTCTTCCTTTTCTGATTTGTGTATAGTGTCTATGTCAGTCGTGATAGGACACGGCGTCCGTGAGCCGACACTTCCATCGATTCATCTTGCAAACGAGCAAATTCTTTTGCGAGACGAGCTAGCGCATCCGCTAGAGCGTTTTCTTTTACGGGAATCTTGTAGATTGTCACATTTGGAATCTGTTCAACAATTTGTATGGCATCTTGGAAGTATTGCTCGAGTCTTGGTTTTAGAATTCGTACTTGTCCGGCGATCCGTTGAATGATTAACTGTGAATCTCCGTAGATGTTGATGTACGTTATCCCCATTTGAATGGTTAATTCCGATCCTGTTATGAGGGCTTCGTATTACGCTTCGTTGTTTGTACACGGCTCGTCAAGTGGTAGGAGTATCTTAACATCCCCGCTCCGGTGTTATAAAGATTAGTCCGATTCCTGCCTTACCGGGCACTATCACTTGCGATTCTTCGTCTTTGTGCGTTGAAGTTGCTCCGTCGAAATATAATTCCCAACGTCGATCATCAAGGTCTTCTAGATTCATTATTTGTTCATCCGGCGGATCGTCATTGAGAGGAGATTCGCCGACGAAGGGTGTCTTGCAAGGAAGTACGCTAAGACTTGTCCCTTTACGGCACGAAGAGGCACGAAAGTTATATCAAATTGCAATAATATCATTGACCATCGGCAAGTCTGCCGGAAGCGTTGGACGAGTCATCGAGTATTGCAATGGATTAAACTTCGAGATCAAGTTGACCTTATGAGAAAGCATGTAGTGCCCGAGCTTTTGAGCGGCGAAGATCGGGGCCAAACAATGCTTTTCAATTGCGGGATACCTTATTTCCGTCGGCGATAAACGACGGCTCAAGTAGTAAAGAGCATTTTCTTTACCCTCATCATTGACACAGGCTAACAGGGCTCGAGAGAGTCGTCTAAAGCTGCGGTATAAAGTATTAGCGGTCTACACGAGGCTGGGGCTGCTAAGACGGGAGGTGTCATTAAATATTGTTTAATGTCCTCGAAGGCCTTACGGCATTTCTCTTCCCAAATAAATTTGGCGTCCTTTTTAACTAGTGCCGAGAAAGGCCGACACCTACCGACAGGTTTGAGATAAAGCGTCGAAGATATGCCAGCTTCCCTTGAAAAGATCGTAGTTGTTTTAAGGTTTTGGGAGGTGGCATTTCTAAGATAGCTTTAATCTTCTCCGGATCGATTTCAATTCCACGATGTCGGACAACGAATCCTAAGAATTTCCCGGAGGTGACGCCGAAGGCGCATTTTAAGGGATTCATCTTAAGGTTAAATTGTCTTAATCGTTCGAAAACAATTCTCGAATCATACAAATGGTTGTCCTTTACTTTGCTTTTGATGACCACATCGTCCACGTAGCATTCGACTTGATTGTGGATGAGATCATCAAAAATTCTTGTCATTGCTCTTCGGTAGGTTGCTCCTGCGTTCTTCGATCCGAATGGCATCCTTTGTGTAGCAAAATACTCCGATCGGCGTTACGAATGCTTTGTAAGCTTTTCATCTTACGGAGCCATTTTTATTTGGTTGTATCACGAAGATCCATCCATGAATGAGAATATTTCGTGTGTTGAAGCGATGTCGATCATTAGTTGCAGGATCGGTAGAGGAAATTCATCTTTTGGACATGCTTTGTTTAAATCTGCGAAATCCACACAAATTCGATCCGACCATTCTTCTTCTCGATTGGTACCACGTTGGCTAACCAAGTCGGGTATTGTTCTTCACGGACAAATTTAGCGTCTATTAGCTTTTTAACCTCGGCTATGACTTGTTGTTCGATTTCTAGACGCATTCTTCCGGGACCTTGTACGTCGGAACGAGTAGGGTCCACTCCTAGTTTATGGACTGCTACCTGCGGAGCTAAACTCGGCATCTCATCGTAGCTCCAAGCAAAACAGGTCTTTGAATTCCATTAATAACTTGATTATTTCTTTGGAGTCTTCTTTATTGAGTAAAGAGCTAACAAAGGTAGGTCTAGGCTCTTCGCTAGTACCTAAGTTAACTTCTATTAACTCATCTATCGTAGATTTAATTTCTTCTTCGAATTCTGTGGAGCGTCTCCAATTTGCAAATCTTCGAGTTCGTCCGTAGTTTCCATGCAGTTTTCATTAGATTCGCAGGTGATAACCAAGCAAAATTCAGTATCATCAACTGACTCTACTGTGCCGAATCCGAGACCATGCTTTGAGTTGGGTGGACGACCGGAGTTATTCCATAAATTTTCAAAACGTTGTGATTGACCTTTTGTCCACTGTCGAGGTAAGAAACCACGCTGAATTAAATTTTGAACACAGGGAGAGTACCACTCAAAAGGCAATTCCATTAATTCTGATGAAGTAGCATCTTCAAATTGTACATTATTTTCAATTTTGGAGGAAGAAGCACCACGGTAGAATTTGATTGGTTTTGCACCATCGCTACGTACCTCTTTGACCTCCATACCCTCGATCTTATTAGAATGGATCGGGGTCAGGGTCATAGTATGTACATAGTGGTTAATCTTCTCGTACATCGATTTATATTCTTCGTTTCTTTCATCTTCGAGAGGGATTTTGAATTGCGGCTTCTTTCGACTTATTGTCGCTGCTTCTTGTTTGATTTCTCTTTCTTCTTCAGAACTATATTCCCAATCGACATTGATGGTTGGTTTCCTCTGTCCAATTGTCCTAATGTCTCTACCACGACCTCGTCCCCGGCCTCGACCTCGGATGCGAGTTGTGGAGAAACCTTCACCATCTCGCCGTAAGGGAGTGGTGAGTGACTTGTTGGACTAGAACTTCGGGTTCTTCGTTGTCCCGAACTTTCTTTGCTTCATTTGTTATGGTATCTCCGGAGAAGATCGTTTTCTTCGGTGGTGCATAATAAAGCTGCATCCTCGTGGATTCCAATTTCATGTACGGAGAATGGTTGTAAGTCACCTTTGATGCACTTGTTCCCCTCCATCGTAGTACTTGATGCATTGATGTAGAGATGATGGTACCATCCTGTTTTCATGTATCCATGGTCGGCCCGAGTAGAGCGTTGAATGACGTTTCGAATCGATTATGTGAAATTTCGCGGTTGTCTTTGCTAAGTCACCGGTCTTCATCGGTAGCGTTATTGATCCGAGGGCTCTTTCTCCTTTCGATTGAATCCTCTTAACAACATTTTGTACGCCGAGCTCGCGGGCATCAATTTCCAAGTATGCTAGCGTTCGAAGATTCATTATATTGATTGATGCTCCTGGATCCACCAATACTCGGAAAGTGTAAATCTTCCGATTGTAAGCTGAAATGTACAACGGTCGGTTGTGATCTGTCGTTCCAAGTAGTAGGTCGTCGTCTGTGAAGGTAACACCTCGTTGTTCTTTTAACGAGCAAACCTCATCTAAGGACTCTCCGGCCATTTGAGCTAAGCAAATTTCTGGATCAAGTAAGGCCTTGATCAGAGCTTCTCTCATCTCCTTTGATAAGATGAGAGCATCATAAATGCTCAGTTTGGCCGGTAGTTTCCTAAGATGGGCTAGCACGTTGTAGTCCACTTTGTTTTCATGTGTTTCTGCTTCTTCTCGAATGGGTATTTCTTCTGCTCGGGGTTGGTTCTTCCCGAACAACCACACGCTTCCCTTTGTCTTTTGGACCCATTCTCGGAGGTAGAACTTTTCCACTCCTTAAGTTGACTTCGTAATTTCTTCGAATCTATTGTTGAGCTTGCGGTGTCTTTTCTTGAATCGGAATGACGAGGCTCTTCCGGATTAGCTTCGAGTCCGAAGGCTCTAACTCTATCGTGATCTGGAGCTCCTCGAAACTCGCGAGATAGATTCGTTGCTTGTTGAACTCTCGTAGCCTCCTTGATGGATGTCTTCTTCGTTATTTTGCTTGTCGAGATCGTGTATGATTTGAGAATTGTCGTTGGTATCGAAATCGATATCCGGACTATCGTTAGTTACGTAATCGTTAGAAACGGTCAAAACGTAGCCAACGCCATCACCCTTATCATTATATGATCCCACCGAAGTGAGCGAGATAATCATACGAAGTCGAGGGTTCGAGGGATTTCTCCCCGAATCGGAAACAACTATCCTAGGATAAGCGGCCCCTAGTCTAGCCTTAGGTGCCTCGGTCTTCTCTTCTTCGTCAATTTTCTTCTTTTCTTCAATCGTCTCTGTTGAGGTGGTTCTTCTATCGCAAGTGATAGTACCGGCTTAACGGGTTTCAAACTACGAATTGAAGCTCGTACCGAAGCGGTCCGGATCTTGTCTAAAATCTTTTCGAAGACCTCGTCCAAGCGGTAGTCCATCCATCATCGGTCGTATAGGGATCTATCGGAATGATGGGATCGATCGAGATAACATTGACGGAACCTCCTTTACGGGGTTCCTTCATGTACTCCTTCGGGATCGTTATATTCCCTTTCCGCGGAGTTGTCATTGAGCCAACTTTTGAAGGTAATGCAATCTTCATCTTGTGTCCAAGCATCCGGTGGTAAGGGCGAAAGTTGGGATCACCCTTCTTGTTGACCTCTTCGGTCTTTTAGGCTCGGCGAGCTGGAAATGCGGAGTCTTCATCGGATCGCGGAACATTTTCGGCACTTGCTTCATTCTTGAACGGATATTCTCTGCTCAAAAGCTCTCTTAATGTACGTTGCGGACGAGGCGGTTGTTCATATTGCGGAGATGAGTGATAGGTTGGGCCGGGGTTCTTTGGTAATTCGTTGTGGTTCTTGCGGCCGTTACGGTGGTATTTGCATCGGTTGCTTGCCTTTGTCAACTGCTTCGCAACGATCCGGATTTCTTTTCAAAAGTCTTTACAGGCTTTTGTTTATCCGTCTTGTCGGTGAAACTTAATTGCTTTGCCTCCTCTTGCAAGCTTCCGGCCTTACTTAACAACTTCTCAAAAGTCTTAATAGTAAATCCCTTGAGGAGAAGTGCTATCGGGCCATGGATGCTTTTTAGCAAAATGCCGACTGCATGCTGTTCTTGCAGTTGTGGTTCACACTTCATACTTAAGTTCCTCCATCGGAGTATGTAATCCACCAAAGTTTCATTCGGCTTACGCTTCTCTACCACTAAATCACCTATAGTGATGTGGTGTTGAGCTCCGGCGAATCGCTTGATGAAGATGTTCTCTAGCTCTGAGAATGTCTTAACCGAACCGTTTGGTAATTCTGCATACCAGTCGAAGGCGATTCCTGACAGACTGCTGACGAACTGCCGGAAGAGTAATGCATCGCTCCCGCCGGCATTGCAACAACTGGCACGAAAGTGTGCTACATGCTTGTCGAGGGTTCCGGTTCCATCGAAGGTCTTAAACGAGAGGTGGTACGAAGCCTTTCGGGTATTGGATTGCGTCGAATTCTTCGGGGTAAGGTCTACCCGTCCGAATGGATGTCCCGCTCTTTGATTGTGCTAAGGCTTCTCGCATTTCTTGTTCCACCAAGTTCTTGATATCCTTTTCGGGAATCATACTTTGTGTTGTATCCTTTTCAGTGATCATCCCCATTGACGGACGTAATCTCCTTTCCTCCGTCTACTGATGTGAATGACCTCGCGGGGTGTTTCCCTTTGTGGTTGTACTTGACTGCGGAGAGTGGCCGAGCTACGGCCATCTCTTCCATCCTTTTCGCCATTTGAGCGATCGTGTCGTCTTTCTCCCGAAGTTGTCTTCTCATCGGTTCCGGCTCCTCTCTTTACGCGGCTGCGGGAGCACCTTGCGAAGCCGATGAAGCTCGTGTCTCAACCATGTTGATTTCTGCGTATTCGTCGTCCATAAATTCCGATGAATCAGTCTCATCTCCGAACTTTTCTTCTCTTTCCTTTGCCAAGCGTCGGATATCGGTTCTCAACTTTTCCATGGCATCTTCTAGCGGGGCTTTCTGTGTGTCTTCGTTGTTGTCGTGCGATAGCTGCCGGGTCCCTTCTCACGAGTCCCCTTTATCGCGGTAGCACTTTCTTCAGATTCGAGTCTCTCGGCGAGACTTTCTTTCTCGAGTTCTTTGTTTCGATCTCAGTCGCCCGATGAGTGGGACGCCATACCATCCTTCGGTAGCGAAGGTCTAGGACCGGATGGTACTGTCGGCCAAATGCTTGGAAGGTGGTATCCTCCCTAATCCGTAATCCGAGACGACAACGGGCGGACTAGCCTTCATCCTTTTACTTGGCTTTTACGTCATGATGGCGGGTTCTACTCGGGGCCCAAGACGGGATTTGGTCGGCACCCGCCCTATCCTCCGTAGAATTTCTGATACGGGGCAGTTTTCCTTCTTCGCTAACTTTTCTACCAAAGTTTGCAGTCGAGCAAACGGCGTAGTTCTAGTTCTTTTCTTACGGCTATCGTTGTAATATGCGGGCTGTGGTAACTTGGCAGCAATCTTGCGAATATTTTCTTCATCTTCTGCAGCGGAGAGAGGATGGAACCTGCTTCCTCCCAACAGTGGTATGTATTCAGGCAGCGGTGTATGTTCTGGCAGTTCTGGAATTTCTTCTAGGAAAGCAATTTCAGCGGCCACGGCTTCTTTAGCGATCCTTCTATTTCGTTTCTTCTCCGGGTCTTTGTTAGTGACGGAATTCTTGAGCTGGACCCGATCTCGAAAACGAAGGTCTTACGAGAAGATGCGTACCCTCCACGGTAACGGGTCCATCATAATCTTGGATTTCTTTCCCCTTTGATTTGGCAAAAGTCGGGGCAGGTGCAGAAACAACTAGACCAGTGGGGGTAGAAAGAACAGTCCTCCTGTGGACGTCGGTACTCCTCTTAGTCGGGATCCTTTGCAGAGGAGGGAAATCTTGGGTTGACCTGAGGTTGAACTCGAGCGAGTGGTTCTTCGGTTTCGGATACCTTGTTCATCGGTGCAAAGAGGGAGACGTCGGTGATTTTGACGTTCGTGTTTTCAAATCCTCGTCCAAATCGGATGATTCCATTGTCGGGCGACTCATCCTTATAGACGGCGAGGTCCGATCCATTGGTGAAGGAGAAAATCGGTTTCGGGGCTTCCATTTCTGCGGGTAGATTCGGTTGTCGGTCCGAGTTATGCTTCTTTTCTTTAGGACGAAAAGAAAGGAATTGAAAAGAGTCCGAACTCATTCATGTTCATGTATTTATAAAAAGGAATCATTTATTAAAAGGTTTGTTTATTTAGAACGGAGTGTTCAAAGGTGTAGAGAAGGTAAGGAATCTGAATCGGAGTTGGAAGGGAAAAGGGAGTCTTAAGCAAGACTTCTCGACCCGAAGGATCACTCCTAAACTAACACTGTTGGGGGTCCACCCCACCTCGGAAATGAGGTAAAAGGATCTCGGAACCTCTCTGTTTAGGGGTGTCTACAACGGTGGCTCCTAAATCCGAGAGAATGTTGGTTATACTTGTTCAAGGTAGAAATGAACATAGTATTCCAACGGAAAGAAGGGTAGTTTGATCCATTAGGGACATGGATACACTACCGATTTTTGAAAGCAGAACTATTTGATTAAAATGGAGAGAGGAACTTTTCCCCAGCGGAGTCGCCAGAAATATGTCGGCGTATTTTTTAGGTTGTGTGTTGTATTTTTGAAAAGAGAGTCGCCTACAAAAATTGTCGGCGAATTTTAATTTAAATAAATAATTTGAAAAGTAGTATTTGATTTTGAAAATAATTTTGAATTTGAAAATTTTAAGATATGAAATCAAACTGATCTCACATCCCGAATAGTTTATACAAACGAGCGCCGCACCACAAACCGTGTATCTATCCCGAAGAATAGACACACTGCTTGATAATGGGGCTCGATTAAATAAACTAGAAAGGTTTGTGACATCCGTTTGGTACTGCGAACCAATTTTATAAGCCGACAAATTCCCCGCTTAATATGAAACTATTAAGCGGGGTTTATATTACTCAGGTTCTTAAAGTTCCCTATAAGGGCAAGCCCCTATAGTTAATTACATCTTAAGTGACGGGAATCACCTAAGAAAACTCTCGATAATAATCAATAGTTCGCTCTCGAGAATTTCAGAGTTTAAGTTTTCGAGGGTTGAGTTTTGGAATTTCGATAGGGAATAGATCAAATTTGGAACATTTTTATTTTGGGAATTCAAAGGAAGAAAAGTAGGAGAGATCACGGATTCGAAGCGGACTTCGGTAATCTCCCGATTATCCTATTGTTTGGCTTGGATTTAGGAAAGTCCTAATGTTTATCTAATGTTTTAATCTTGCCAATTCGGTTAATTAGGGCTTATATTTATATGATAGAATCATACAAATTGCCTAGAAGATGTGAGGGTTTATGTCGTATCGGACAACTACCTCGGAATCCTAAGACCGGTTAGGGCTTAATTTGCAATGCAAATGCCTAACGAAGAGTTGAGGATTTATGTTGCACTAGGCAAACTACCTCGAAGTCCTATGGCTTTGTTATTTAATACTAAGAAAGTTTCGTTGATGTGGGTTCAAGTTTTGCTGACGACGATGGCCGTGCTGCCCACCATGCTCCGAGCTCCTTGTTGTTGTAGAGGTTTAGTTTTAGAAATCATAAATCAGGGGATGAGAAAAGTGTTCTGGTTTAGAGAAGTCTTAATTTCCAAGTGTTCTTTTATGTTTTAATTAAAACAGATCTTAAAGTTGATTAAACAGAACCGATTAAGATCCCGCGGTTCCGTCATCCCGGCACCGTTATTTTCATCGAATTCACTTAGTCCAGATGAATTTGCTAAACTCAACTAAATGAGTTCCGCACTTTCATTTAGACCGTGGGAAATCTCGTTAGCAACACGTGGGTTACGTCATCCGAGGTATTCCAGATCATTCGATGAGACGTTTTAATTTAGTTGTAGTTGTAGTTTTGTTGTTACGTTTGTGATTAAATTTTGAGTTGTCTTATATTTTGAAATGTTGTGGAGGTGAATTTTATCTTGTAGTGTCTTTTAATTTAGTTATGGGTTTCAGTTTTGGTTTCTGTCCTAAAGGTGTCGGTTTTCATGCAACTGTTGTTTATCATGCAAGAAAAATAAATACGATGCAATTAAATAAATTACAATTAAAATAAATTGCAATAAAATAAAAGCGTACCTGGAGGATCTTCCCGTCATTCCAAGCTGCACTTAAAATACGGTTAGAATATTTAAGCAAGTTCCTAGGTAAAGCTAAGGGAAAGGTTTATGGTTTTCTACCAAATTCCTAATCCTATAGCTAGTCGTTTCCTATGACGTCTCAGGTTCTTTGTGTTTTTGGTTTGAAGACGATTTTCTTCATCAAAGAACAATTAAGTTCAATTGTTCTTGTAAATATCCTATCATATTGAGGAAGTGCTTAAGAAGAATCTTAAACATCTTTTCGATATTTCTAGGATTGTTTTAAGTCCAAATGAATTTAATTGTGTAAATGAATCGATCGTCCGAGGTTTTCAAGTTTTGTTAACTTGCTCGGTGAACTAGGACATTTGAATGTCCTATAAGTGAAGTAACATTTCATTTTAATGTTCTATTTAGGAGTTATGATAACTAAGGCTCCTAAGGGCAAAATGACATTTAATGATTTGTGATTAAATTTAAGTTCAAATTAATGATTTAAGTTTGGAATAGTGTTCAAGTTATTTTAGATTTATTTCTTCATGTCTTAAGTGAGGTTATTTAATTTAACTTAATTTAATTTAATTTAATTTATTTTTAATTTAATTTATTTAATTTAATTTGATTTGATTTAATTTAATTCAATTTAATTTAATTTAATTTAATTTTAATTTAATTTAATTTAATTTAATTTAATTTAATTTAATTTAATTTAATTTAATTTAATTTAATTTAATTTAATTTAATTTAACTTAATTTAATTTAATTTAATTTTATTTAATTTAATTCAACTTTTAATCTTAATTTAATTTAATTTAATTGAAAATTTTTGAAAGAGTTTAATGATTTAATTTTTATTTAATGATTAAGTCTTTTAATATTTTAAGTTTGAGTTATCATTTTAATTAAGAGTTGAGTATTAATGAGATGATTAATTTAGGGATTTTTAAATTAAAGAATAAATCTCTTCCTAATAATATCCCTATTTTAATAATTCCAAATTTATTATTCTTCCAAATTCGATCAATTATTTAATTAAAGTTTAATCATTTTAAATTGTTTAATGGGTTTCTACCCTTCAATTATTTAATTTCAATCATCCAAATCAGATTAGGATCAAATATTTTACTTGTTAATTTTTTTTATTAGACCTAAAGTTTTAATTAAGGGTTAAAATTTTAATTACTATTTTGCCCTTTAAGCCTAATAATTTCATAACTCACTAAATTGAACTCAAATGAACTTGAAATTTTTATGTGACTTCACTTATGTGTCAATGAAGACATGAGAGGAGAAAATGTGATTTTTCTGTATTTAATTTGTTTATATAATTATTTTTTGTAGAAAATAGAAATTTCCAAGGAAAATTCAATAATATGACCAAGGGAAAGTTTCTGTCCTTAAGAAAATTAGGGGACATTCCTAATGACCAGAGGACCACTTGGACCAAATTTTGTAATTTTTTGCATTATATTTTATTTATTAGAATTATTTTAAGTTCTGGAGTATTAATTAATTTAAAAATAAAATAAATGTTGAAAAATAAATTTTATAATTTTTAAAATTCTCTCTGATATCAAGGATTCCAGAGAACCAAACTTTGCAATTTTCTGATTTTTCTTTAATTTATTATAATTATTTTGGTGAAAATGCTAGAAAATACATTTTTTAATTTTAAAATTACCCTTGAGCTTTAAAAATTAATATCTCACTAAATAGACCTGGGAAAAATATGGGACTTGTTCCTAAGTGATTAAAATTCAAAATATGACATTTTGGTGAATTTTATTATTTTTGTGATTTTTATTATTTTTTAATTATTAAAAATATTAAAATAATATTAAAAATCAACTTTTTTAGAAAATTGAAATTTTAATTTTCCTGAACTCCCCTGATATCAGAGAGACTCCAAAACCAATTTGGTGAATTTTTGAAAGACATTTTGAAAGTTATGAATTTTTAAAGTTTAAAATGGCTAAGTGGCTTAATCAACCCAATTAGTGGGGCTAACCAAGTCCAATTGACCTCAAATTTTTATGGTGGGTTCCTCTGATCCTAAAGGTCAGTGGAGAATTGATTTCAAGTCAATTTGATCTATGGTTAACTCTAATTAATTAGAGACCTATTTTGAGTGTTTAAGCCCGATTAGGGTTGTCTAAAATGAACTAACTCAAAACCTATTTTTCCTAGGGTTCTCTGGTCATAAGGAGCATCACCAAATTTTCCTAGAATTTATTTCACAACATGCTAATTTTTGAAATTAAAATACTTAAAACAACAACATGCATTTGAAAAATCAATAACTTTTCACGAGAGATGGCCTCCGACCTTGGAAAATTCAGGAAATGTTCCCAAGTTCGGAGGCTTCAAAAGCCCTATGGTCTCATGCCATGGTGAATTGTATACATGCATGGAGAATTAAAACAATGCAGGGGATAAATAATTAATTAAAAATAAAATACTTGGACAAAATTAATTAATTTCTTTTCCACATTATTCTCCTCCGTTCATCTGAGCGAGGGGGTATTTTTATTTTATTTTTGTGATTTTTCTACACAAAGATATGAATTTTCCAAGTTACGGGAATTAAATAAATAGGAAAATACCCTATTTATCTACTTATCCACGCGGCGCCGCGTCGGCCTCGGCGACTCCGAAACGCCGCGTGGCGCGCTCCCATTCGACGCCGCCATCCGAGTCGGCAACCCGGGCCCCGCGGTTCTCGTACCGTCTCCCGGTCCGACGCCATCCGAGCCGTCCGTCCGCGCGTGTATTAAATGGACGGCATCCGTTCATCGTCCATGGCCGGTGTGATCCCGTGACCGTCCACACTCTAACCCTAAGAACTCACTCGATTCTCGATGGATTTTCGTGTTCTTATGCTCTATGGATTCGTCTTGAAGAGACGAACACATCCATACGGTAAACATGCATTGAAATTAATGCATTTGAAATGGAGAATCTCCAGAAGCTCGGGATGAAGAATTAGCTCATACCTTTGCTCAGAGAAGTGAAGCTTCAATCTGAGGGCTATGTCACCTTCGATTGGGTCCAGGCAAGCTCCGGATGAAGTCCCTTGGCACAGTGAATTGCTCAGGTACAAAAGTGACCACGGTCGATCACAAAGCTTGGAGGCTGGAAGCAATGGCTGGCACTGGTGAGGGGGCTTTTGCTTGGGAAACTTCTCCTCTTGGTACGAGTGAAGGTGTAGAGTCAATCAATTTGAGGATTGACTCAGCTGTGGTGAAGTGTCCTGGTTTTGGGCTTGGATTTCGACTACGAAATTGAGCTCGCGAGAGGAAATGGCGGGGGATCTCACTTGGGGATCAAGTGCTGCTGTGTATGAGGAGGGGTACGGAACAATTTTGGCGAGTCTTGGCAAGGTTTGTGCAACTCTCTTCTCATGGCCGAGAGGGGGTGGTGTTTAAATAGGCATGGCTGGAGGGCCTCCCAGGGGGAGTTAGGGCTTGGGATCGAGCTGCTGCGGTGAGGAGAAGAACGGCCATGGTGACCACTAGGCATGGGGCGGCTCGGCAAGGAGAATTTCAATGTTGGCTCACTCCCAAGGTCTCGGGCATGGCGTTTTCCGGCGACTGGGTGGCCGGCCGGCCAGGCATGGGTCACCCTCAAGGTCAGGTGGGTCAGGGCTGGAGGCTTGTGCAGTCAATTAGCATTGGCCATGTGTAAAGGGTTTGAATCAAAGTGGAATGGGAAAGGGCTAGTTTTGGGTCTAAATGGGTCAACTCACCCATTTGGGCTTGGTGCACCCTTGAGGTGGCCTTGGGTCTTGTGGGGGATCAAATGGATCGAGTTGGTTTGGCATGGAGAAGTCTCCATCCAAATATATTTGGATTAAATTTAGGTTTAGGTGAATCATGATTAAGGCTAATGAGCTTTAGGGATTAAGGAAAGGGGCCCTCCTTCCTACCTGATATGGCATGGTGGAGTGTCCAAGGCTCTCATGGCTCACTTTTGGCTTGGGGAAAGCTTGGTCAATTTCATGAAAATGGATTTTAGGAATTTTTTGGTGATTTGATGGAAATTTGTATGGAACTTGATTTGGAATGATTTGATGATGGATTTAGGACTTAGGTAATGGCTTTGATTAAGTGGATGGCAAATGGAAATGTCATGTGGGCTTTAGGGTAGATTTTGGGCTCATTGAAATGGTTTTAGATGGGCTTTTAAATGGTTTAGGAAAGTGGGCTTTTGAATTTTAAAATGGATTTTGGGATGAAATTTTGGTAAAGGCTTGGGCCAAATAATTGTTGAGTTTGGTTTAGGGATGTGTCATGAGTGGTTTGAAACAAATTTGAGGTGATTTGGGTTTGAATTGGGTTGGATATGGGCTTTTTTGGTAAAGAGGCTAAGGTGGGCCAAAATGGGCTAGCATGGGCCAATGTTGGGCTAGGGTTGAAATTGATGTAAAATTAATGTTGGGAAATGTTTATGGGAGTGTTTCAAAGAGGTTTTGGCTTTGGTTGGGTTTTGATTTTGGGATTTGGGTTCATTTGGGCTAGGTTTAAGTTTAGGTCAAACTTGGGCTTTTTAGCTTTGGGTTAAATTTGAGTGGGGTTTGGGTCTAAATTTTGAGCAAATCATGTTAGTGTTTTGTTCATGGGGATGTTAAGAATGGTTTAGAAAAGATTTGGGGTTAATTGGAATTGAATTGGGTGAGTTTGGGTTAGGTTTGGGTCATAGGTCCAAATTGGGCTTTAAGGCCAAAAGTGAAATTGGATCCCAATGTCAATCAAATTGGGCTTGTATTTGGTCTAGATTGGTGTTGGGGATGTTGAATTGAAGTTTAGAATTGAATTGGACCAAAATTGGGGTCAATTGGGTAGATTTGGTTTGACATTGGGTTTACTTTGGGTTAAAATGAGTCGAATTGGGGGTTTTGATAAAAGTGGGGTAAATTGACAAAATTGGCCCATGGTGTAGTTGGACAAAATGAAATTGGGAATATTTGGGATTTTCTGGAATTTTCTGGGAATTTTCTGAATTTTTGGATTTTTGGGTCAAAAGGGGTATTTTGGGTATTTGGAAGGTATTGGGGGGTATTCTTGGAATTTTTGGTATTTTTGGCTAGAAATGGTCAATTTGAGTGATGTGGAAATGTTTAGGAATGGTTTTGAGGAATTTTGGGTAATTTGGAAATTTTTGAGAAATTTGGGCTATTCAGGGGCATTTGGTAGGGTTGGTGGGTGTAGGGTCCCGGGGGTCAAAAATTGAAAATTTGGAAAATTGAAGATTTGGTGAATATAGGTGAAATGAAATCATTTTTGTTGAGCCATGAAGCCATATCAGGCCCACATGAGCCATGAAGGGACTCATTTGAGGCATTCACCGTGTTGTTCCTAACCTCTTAGCGAGGGCTTAGGGGTTAAGGACCATCCATGTGAATCACCTATATGAGTCGGGAAGTCAAGTCGGGTATGGGTGTGTTTTTAGGAGGTGTGTGAAAGTGTAGTGCATAGGTGTAGTGTATGTGTAAGTCGGCCCTTTACCGGACCAGGCCACGCAGAGGCGATCCTAAGGCCGAAGAGTCCTATAGGAACTCATCCTTTAAACTTCCACATTTGATTTCAACCCTCTAGGTGATTAGGGGTCTATAGTCGAGTTTGTGGAGTTTGCGGGGAGTTTAGAAGTGGTTTGAATTTCTAAAAGGTGGGTCCCAATTCTAGTCCTCTAAGATAGTCAAAGGAAAAGCCTAAGGCTAGATCCTAAGTACTAAAGAGAAGAAGAGAAGACCTCATCAAAAATGAGGTCAACAGTGTCAATGCTTCCTGCATAATTAGAATTCACAAAACCAACTACATTTTCTTCTTTGTCTTCCTGCCTTTTAAAGAGTAGCCCCAGATCTGTAGTGCCTCTTAAGTATCTCAAGATCCATTTTAGTGCTTCCCAATGAGCTTGTCCTGGATTTGCCATGAACCTGCTTACAATACTGACGGCATAGGCCAAATCTGGTATGCTGCAAACCATACCATACATGATGCTACCAACCCTACTGGCGTAGGGGACACCCTTCATGTATCATTTCTCTTCTTTAGTCTCTAGTGCTTGAGAGTTCGACAATCTGAAGTGTTGACTAATCAGTGTTGCAACATGCTTGGCCTCGTGCATGTTGAACTTTGCTAGAACCTTCTAGATATATGACTTTTGAGACAATAATAAGCTACCATTTTTCCTGTCTCAAGTGATCTCCATCCCTAGGATCTTTGTAGCGGGCCCTAGGTCCTTCATGTCAAATTCAGAATTGAGCATACCTTTGATCTTCTGGACTTCCTCCTTACTTCTGCTGACTACTAACATATCATCCACATAAAGGACCAAGTACGTACTGATTTCACCGTCTTGCCACTTCATGTACACGCAACTATCGTAGCTGCTTCTGACAAAACTGATCTTTAGCATGAACTAATCAAATTGTCTTTACCATTGTCTTGGGCTTTGTTTCAGAGCATAAAAGCCTTTTTCAGCAAGCGAACTTTGTCCTTTGTCTCAGGTGTGTTGTACCCATCTAGCTGATCCATGTAGATGGTTTCTTAGAGCTCTACATGCAGAAACATAGTCTTAACATCTAGTTGCTCTAATTCCAAATTGAATTTAACTGTCAATGCTAAGACTATTCTAATGGAGTAGTGCTTCACCACGGGTGAGAATATTTTGTTGAAGTCAATTCCTTCAACCTGTGTGAATCCCTTTGCAACAAGTTTGACTTTGCACCTGATCCTCTTAATACTTGGCGCGCCTTCCTTCCTTTTAAGGGTCCACTTGCAACCAACTACGTGTTTTTTTGTTGGTCGATCCACAAGTTCCTAGGTTTTGTTCTTCATCAGAGAAGTCATTTCCTCATCCATTGCCTCTTCACACATGTGTCTTTCCCTGCTCTTCAGGACTTCCTTGTAGCTGCTCGGTTCTGCTTCTCCTATCACTTCAGCTACACTCAAAGCATAAGAGATCATATCTGCATGGTCGTTTCTCTCCGACGGTCTGATAGTTCTTCTTTGTCTGTCCCTTACCAGATTGTAGTCATCAGATCTTCTTTCTGGTTCAGTCACTTGTTGGTCTTCTGCCACTTTATGTTGATCATTCACAACTGTCCTTTGATCAATCAAAGTTTATTGTTGTTGCAGCTCCACCTCAATTGACGAATCCTCCTTAGTGACATTGTTCCTGGCAATGTAGCTTTGCAGATTCCCTATTTTTGACTCATCGAATGTCACATCCCTACTGATGATGCATTTCTGTTGATCTAGGCACCAAAGTTTGTAACCTTTGGTTCCAGGTGGATATCCGATGAAAATGCACTTCAAAGCCCTTGCTTCCAGCTTATCCTGTCTAACATGAGCATATGCAATACATCCAAAAACTTTAAGATTATCATAGTTACCTGGCTTTCCGTACCACATCTCCAAAGGAGTCTTCATATCAATAGCTGTTGATGGGCATCTATTGATAAGGTAGCAGACGGTTGACACAGCTTCACCCCAGAAACTTTTGGGTAGACCTGCATTTAGCAGCATGCACCTCACTCTCTCTAGGTGAGTCATGTTCATCCTCTCAACCAGGTTGTTCTGTTGAGGAGTGTTCCCGACTGTCTTGTGCCTTGTGATGCCATTCTTCCTCCACAGCTCCTCAAACTGCTCTGAACAGTACTCCAAGCCATTGTCGGTTCTCAAGTGCTTCAGCTTTGCTGCCATCTTATTTTTGGTGAGGGTTAACCAGTTCCTAAATCGTTGAAAAGCTTCATCTTTTGTTTTCAAGATAAAGACCCATATCTTCCTAGTGTAGTCATCGATGATAGACATGAAGTATATTCCTCCTCCATGAGTCTGAGTTCTAGCTGTGCCCCATAGATCACTGTCTACATAATCAAGATGTTTCTTTGATGTATGTATTCCAGTCAAGAACTTCACCCTGGTAGCCTTCCCCAGTATACATTGTTCACAGAATTCCAGTTTGCTGACTCGATCTCCACATAAAAGGTTCTGCTTCGACAATTCATGTAAGCCCCTTTCACTTACATGCCCAAGCCTCATGTGCCATAGTTTAGACCTGTCAAGCTCTGATAGAACTGCATTTGAGAAGTTCCCGATCACAGTTCTTCCAATTAGGGAGTATAGCCCATTCTTTCTGACTTCTTTCATGACTGTGAGAGAGCCCTTAACTACTCTAATACGGATATTCTCTGCCTTGAATGAGTATCCATTCGACTCCAGTGTCCCTAAAAAAATCAGATTTCTTTTAAGTTCTGGGACGTACCTGACATGCTGCAATATCCGTTCAGCTCCATTGAACATCTTTATTATGATCGTTCCACTCCCGATTACCCTGCATGCTTTATTGTCTCCAAGTAGAACGAATCCACCATTTGCCAATTGTAGTGTCTCAAACCAGTCTTTTTGAGGACACATGTGGAAGGAGCACCCTGAGTCAAGGATTCACTCCTTGCTAGATTCAGATTCTGTGATCACTAGAGCTTCAGCTGAATCATATCCATCTGAGACTATGCTTGCTTCTCTCTAATCTTTAGGCTTCTCCTGAAAGCCTTTCTTTCTATCTGGACAGTTATTCTTAAAATGACCTTCATCGTGGCAATGGTAACACTTGTAAGATCTCTTAAAAGACTGGCTTCTACCATTCCTTTTGGACCTTGATCTGCTCTGATCACTTTTAGAACCTTTCTTGCTCGATCTTCCTCCAACCATCAGACTGTCTCCACTGGTTTCCTCCTTCATGTCGTGCTTCTTCTGAAGCTCTTTGGCTCTGATCAATGATTGAACCTCTTCCAGAGTAATCGTCTGCGCCCTTCCATAGAGCATCGCATCCTTGAACTGCTCGTAGATCTTAGGAATAGAGTTTAGCAACAACAGTACCTTATCCTCGTCATCCATCTTGATGTCGATGTTCTCAAGATCATCTATGATCTTGTTGAACTCGTCGATCTACTCTAAGACTGATTTGCCTTTGTACATTTTGAAAGAGTATAGACGCAGCCAGGGACTTGGTCAAGTAAAGTACCTCGAGTTTGGCCCAAAGTGCTTGAGCCGTTGTCTCCTTCGACACCTCCCGCAAAACCTTATCGCCCAAGCTCAAGAGTATCAAAATATGAGCTTGTCCAGCATGCCAATCTTCATTTTCTCTGTCATGTCGGTCGGCAGTGTTGCCGGCCTTTGCAAGGCTTCTACAACACCCTGCTGAACCAGCAAGGCCCTCATCTTGACTCTCCATAAGTCGAAATCATTCTTTCATGTGAATTTCTCGATGTCAAATTTAGCGGATCCCATAATTGTGTCTTGATCCCACTAATGTCTGAAATCCGCTCTTTTGAGCACCTACTGAATTCCGAGAGATGACCACCTTCAGGAGTTAACCTTCCGAATTAATTTTCTCCGATGACTACCTGCGGATCCCATTAAGTGATTTTCCTCCAGAAATTATGTTAATGCTGCATGCTTTAAGTTTATGGGAATATTCCTTTCGTAGGAATAGAATATTCATTGATTCCCTTTCAAATTTATTACTCTGCCACTGCACGATTAATAGTTTTTCATCTGCACCAGCTTTCTAATTTAGTCAAGAAAAGCTGCGGCTGAAAAATAAAATTCTCACACCAGCTTTAGTCAAGAAAAGCTGCGGCTGGTTGAATATAAAATTCCTGTCGCGGCGCGCTCCGTGTGCTTCTGTCGCGGCGTGTGCTAGCTGTCGCGGAAATCCTCCTCCTTCGCGAGATCTGCCCCTTCGGGGACCGTTCCTCCTGTCTGTCGAACCGCACAACCTGCAGTTCGAATCCATTCGATCAAGGCTTCCACTGCTCACCGAATTTGTCGCGATTCGGCTGCCTGCAACGTGATCCGCCTGCTCCTCTGTTCGTGAATGTGGAACTCCTCTTCTTCGTTGCTGGCCGCGAATACCTTCACGTGAACACCTCTAGCCAAGAAGTATGGATCTTCCCACAGACATCACCAATTGTTGTGAGATATGTACTACCTAGTGTAGAAATGAAACGCAAAGAACACAAGCAAACACAGATCGTTTACGTGGTTCGATCCAACTGGATCTACGTCCACAGGAGGGAATTAATCAAATAGTTCACTAAGGCAAAAGAAATGGAGAATACATAGCTTATACATAGAGATGAGCCCTCATCTTCCTTCTATAGTCTCCCTCTCAAGTGGAACTTTGATACAAGGCCTCAAGATGCTGTCCTCCTCTCAAGCTCTCTAGTTATTCTCTCCTCCTTTGTGGTAGCTTAAGACCTCTTCCCTTACACTCCTAAGCTCACACCCTCTCTATTTATACAAAGCAAGAGAGTGGTGGGTGGGAGGTAGGTGGGAAGTAGGTGAGCGATATGTGAACGGTAGGTGAACGGTAGGTGAGATGTGGTAGGTGAACGGTAATACTTCTCAACTGACTTAATTACGAAAGTGCTCTTTTACCTTAGTTCATTAATTGGGGGTCAAAATAATAACTTATAAAACAAATAAATGAATTTTCTTTTGATAGTTCCCTACTCAATCTGAAGATCCCTACTCAATCTGAAGAAAAATTTTTTTCTTGAGGTATCATTGTGACTCCCATGCATGTTATCCTCAGAATAAGCAAGAGTATATTTTATCAACGTAACTAAAACTCATAGTTCCTCCACAATCATGAAGTGGGCGAAATACAAATTTCAATTTAATTTCTTTTTCGTTTCCTTTCATTCAACTCCCTCCAACAAATCAAAGCCTAAATGACGCCTTCAATCTAAATCACACCAAATTCATCTAAAGTTAATTAGGCTCAAATAAAAGTTAGATTGTTAAAATACTTACTAAAATAGCAAGATTGCATCAAAGTGCGCTGCAAGGCTCAGAAAATTATCTTCAAAGAATATAAAACATATTTACTTCAACGATGGCCTGTAGCAAAACTTAGTACCCAAATCATGCTACAAGGCTGATACAACTCATTTATAAGCGCTGCACAATCAATCAAGAAAATGGACTAGCAATGGTGCAACTACAGGGATGGGCTTTGGCATAATATTTTGTCATGTATGTTAAATCTCTTCAAATCTACAACATTCATCACCTGTAGTCTGAGCACCAGAAGTTTTATTAAAGGGATGTTTGGGATCACTTTTTATTTTTTATTTTTTATTTTTTATTTTTTTTATTTTGACTATATTTCTATAGAACAACAACAGCAACAAAGCCTTTATCCCACTAAGGGTCTGTTTGGCGCAGCTGCAGATTATCCAGATTATCAGGATAAGCAGATTATCCTGATAATCTGCTGATAATCAGATTGTCCGGATAATCTGTCATACATGCATTTGGTTTGAACGTTTGGAAAACAGCTGAATTGCAGCTATTTGTAGATAAATGACAATTCTACCCCAGTTCTGAATAATCTGTTAAGCTGTTTGGTGGCAGGTTTGAGGGCTGTTTAGGTGGCTGAAATGGAGCAGGTCTCGGGAGAGCTATGGGGTAGTTTAGGTGGCTGAATTTTAGCAAATTTGTTGATGGGCTTTGGGACTTTCTAGTGCTGAAACTATACAAGAAGTTCAGATAGGGGATTTACCATGAAAGAAGTTCAGATAGGTGAGATAAGTGTTGGTAAGTTCATTGCACAAAATTTCAAACATGAAAGAAGTTCAGATAGAGGATTTACAAATGCACTACTCATTTCTTATACATTTGCATACCTACCGCCTAAGTTTTAATGTGATTTGAAACATTTGGATGGGATACACCGACGGAGAGGCGGACGAAGAAAAGAAGAGGGGAGCGAAGGAAAAAGCGCCAGGCACCTGATACAGCGGCGAGGACGGGATGATGCGATCGCGGGAGAGAAGGGCACGATAGGGAAATTTCACCGTAACGCGAACTCAAGTCGCGGGACACGGGGTCGATCCCGCGTCCCGTCTGTTAAGGATCCGAAAATCGCGATTTGAGATAAGCCACACAAACGTGAAAAACAAACTGTCCAGCGGCGTTTTCAAAAACGCCACCGCACAAATAAGTTCTCCCAAACAGACCCTAAGTGGGGTCGGCTACTTGAATCCTTTTTCTCCATTGCGTCCTATTTAGTATCATATTTTCATTTAATTCTAATAAATTAAGATTATTTTTTAAGCAATAAGCTCAAGTCTTCTTAAGTCTACCTCTGCTTTTCTTAACATAAGTTTATCTAAAACATCTACTCTCTTAATCAGATCATCAGATGGTCGACAATTAATGTGACCAAACCATCTAAAGCCACTCTCTCTAATTTTGTCAGTCATTGGAGCTACACCAACCCTATCACGGATATATTCATTTCGCATTTTGTCTCTAATGTAAAGCCACTCATCCACCCAATCATTCTCATCTAGGCAACACTTAACTTAGCATTATGCTTCTCTTTTAAAGGCCAATATTCAGCACCATAGAGCATTGCAGGTCTCACCACCATCTTATAAATTTTTTCTTTCAGTCTAAGCGATACTTTTCTATCACACAATAGGCCCGACGCACTCCTCCACTTCAACCAACCAACTTAAATTCTACTATTAACATCCCCATCTATATCACCATCGCTTTGAACAATAGACCTGAGATATCTAAATCTTTCACACCTTTTAATAATTTGATCACTCAAATTTACACTTCTGTCACTAGAGCTACTATTACTAAAATTACATTTCATGTATTCAGTTTCAGTTCTACTCAAACGAAGGCCTGTAGACTCCAATGTAGGCCTCCATAATTTAAGTTTTTCCTGGGCTATATTTCTATTTGACTAAAAAAGTACATTGTCATATTTGATTAAAATATGATTATTTTTAAAAACATTTCAAACAGCTAAAAATTATTTTAATTTTTTTAAAAAAATAAGTTAAATATATTTTTAGAAATATAAAATAAAAATACATAAGAAACTCACTAAGAAATTTGTTTTTAAAAAAACAAAATTAAAATTAAAATACAAAATACAAAATAAATTAACCCCAAATAAGCCCCAAGTAATTACAGAGAATGAGCAAAGCATAGAGATTAAAACCTCCAGGTTCACTCCTCATTTTTCTGAATAAGCTCAGGCAAAGATTCTTGAGAGGAATCTCAGGTACTGGAATGCACTTTCCAGCAATGGCAAGTGGCCAGCTGAAGAAAATGGAAAGAAAAATCATCCATAATGATTAGAAGTATTACTAGTAACATAACAATTAAAAATAAATAACATCACCAACACAGTTTATTGATTGTAATTACATATATACCACCTAATTCATATGTATTTATATTTCTAACACCTAAATTTTACTTTTTACATTTATACCACCCAAATATTTTTATATCACATAAAAATACTATTATTTTTACTTTTAAAAAGCAAAGTACACCTCACATGCATAAGTAAGGTGGCATGTATGCAAAAATTGAAATTTAGGTGTTAGATATGTAAATTCATAGTCCCTACTATTCCCATAAAAAGCCAATTTTTTTGCAATGGTGATCAAATCCGGTTTTGAAGCACTGAACTGATAGAAAATCTGAGGAAGACTGGTTTATCTTCATCTATTAAAGAATTTATGTATAGCCAACGACTAGCATGAATGGATTTGAAAGAATACTCGGCAGTAAGGAAAAATAAATGATGGTGCGTTTATCCACATCACATTTGTCATAAGCCGTTCCTTATATAGGGCATGAAAATTAAATATGGAATAACTAACATTCATTAGAAATGAATTTGCAAAGTTATCCATGAAAGTCTCTAAACGCGACTCATAAAAGTATATGGAAGTTCATTGTGGTTGAATGAGCATAACTAAGAGTTTGAATAAGAAATATTAAAGGTTGACAGTTGATGTGTAAAATATGCATATATTTTCGTGTGTTTTCCTATAGTATTTCCATTTTTTGTATTATATTTATGCTTTTATAGGTGTTTGGTATGTTACTTGCCGGATACAGGGCTTAAATGCTTGAAAGGAGCTCAGTGGCATTTGAACACCAAAAAATTAAGGCAGGCGTAGCTACGCCACTTTTTTGGCATAAGTACGCCAGTGTTGGCATAGCTACGCCAATAATGTCGTATATACGCCACGACAATCCCTCTCCCAGGCGTGCCAAACAGAGGGTCAAATGCATTGTTGCCATTCCTAGCGACTCCTAGGCTCCACCAACATGAGACACCATGAAGAATTGTGGAAACAGCAAGACTCCGGTGCTGCATGGAAGAATTTTGACATCAATAAACCTACTCCGAGAGTTATGAAGGTTGGAGTTGACATGGCAGAATTTTATGGCGATCTGAGACTACAAAAGAAGAAAATTCAAAGTAAAGAGGTTTCTTCTCATCCACAACATTTCAGCATTTGACCATTGGAATGATACTAAGAGGAAGAAGACAGAGACTCGGGGGAATCGCAAGAGTATTATCGCAGCCTTCAATCAGGCTTTGCCAGAGGGATCCTTGGAAGAGTGTGAGAGTCTGAGAAAGTTTTCCAAAGGGAGAATAAGTGTGTGCATATGTGTGAAATTATTACACTCAAAGTGGATGAAAATTCAAAGATCGTGTTGTAACTTTATGTAATTGGATGAAGAACATTGGTGAAATTGTTCTAACTTTGTTTACTTTGGATTTTACAATAAAAATTGTGTTGTTTTCATCTATAATGAGTGAGACTTAAACTATTCTCCCTCGAATTAGATTCTGTGTAAATTAGTATCATTTTTGTTATGTGATTGTGTGTAATTTTATTTTAGGTTGATGGTTTAGCATTTTGCATGTATTTTACTCATAAAATGATCATTTAGGATGTTGAAATGGGTTGTAATCTAATACTACGGGAGTGAGCTAGTAGAAAAATTAAGTATTTATACTTCTCTAAAAAAATAGGAATATTTTTACTAGGATGATGCAATTGTGTAAGACAATTTACAAACACTAGAATTTTTGCATGGTCAGGGAACTAACAATAATATAAAACCTCAGTTTTCTTATGATTACAAGGAGGGACTGAGGTAAACTGTTATTGTTATTATTAACTTCAACAGAGTTATTGAAATATATGTAGTTTGCATAGAGCAAATTCAAGGGTTCTTTTCTATTACTTATTCAAACTCAAAGCTAGATATTAGTTGTACTTTTCACAAAAAAAAAAACTAATAATAATAGAAACATCAAAAACATCAGATTTTGAACCTTCAGCCTAAACTTGAAGCTAGCAGACTCAAATTTTTTGGAACTTTGGGAGTTCACATTCCTCGTGAGATTGATATGCAGTCTCAGTTCCATATACTACTTAGTCGGCAAGTATAATTAAATGTATTGTCGGTGCTTTAAAACAATTTGTTCCTATCAAATTTTTTGCGTCATTGTCGGGGAACGATGTTAAATTTTCAATTTTAGGAAGATTTAGTTGAACCGTTAGGATTTAGAATTTAAAATCACTGTTGTGGGCTCCAAAAATTAGAAAATCAACCCGGACTCTCATCAAGAGCTTAACGACAGTTAATTCCGAGTTGAATTATCAGAAGGCAGATGGGATAGTAGATAAGACACTACCCAGAGATTTCACCCTAATTTTGCCAGAACTTTAAGATATGAGATTCGAGGTTTCCATAGTCAAAAGCCCCAATGGTTAATTACTTGCACTTTCGATTAAGACTAGTCATTAGGCACTAAGTGTTCAGATTTAGCAAGTAGTAGTAGCAAATTTGAGAGTTTAAATTATAAAAATTATCACCATGAGCTAAAAGCGGATGGAGGAAACAACGACAAACATGAACAATATCTCATGGTTCAGTCATCCTGGGTTATCATGGTCCCGGGTCTACTTAGTCAGCGGAACTATTCAACCCAACCTGACAAAAGGACCCTTGTCAGCAGCCATGGATTGCTTCGTCCAAAGAGACTTTGTAGACCTAGGCGAATGTTTTTATATGGGGACTAATCTAATTCAACCATAGCTTACAGAGTATTTTCTACCCTATCGAATATACCTTATGATTAAATACTCAAAAAGACAGACTATCATTGGGGCACGTACCACTTACAACCGAGACCGTAATATAAAGGTATCATTTAGCGGCAAATCATATGGTCAGAGGGTTGTAGTCTTAATTGCTTATTTATGGGGTCATTTGGAGAAAAAAACCACACGAAAATAGGACTTGGGTCATGTCTCTACTGGCATATAATTATTTTAAGTTTGAATTTAGTAATATATTTAATATGATATTGACTCTTTGTAAGCTCATGTAAGCATTACATTTGTTCACCTCGCCAAATGGTTGTGGAGGGTAAATAAAATTTTGTTTTAAAGTAGGTGTGTTAGTTCGGATCAGCGGGTCGAGTGCCGACCGAAAATGACTCAATTCAAATAGGGTTAATCCTAACTTATTCGAATAATAAACGGGTCAAAAACTAAAATGTGAAGCCGTTCCGAACTTTCATGCTTATTCCAATCATGTTTGGGTTTTCGGGTTGAACCCGACCCAAAGAACAAACGGGTTGATTCTCTGTCTCAAACTCAACTCAAAAAATATTTGGGTCAACCCTAATCCGGATTTCTCAAGACGAGTTCGAGTCGTGTTGGCATGTCAGGTCAATTTTTGACATCCCTACTTTAAAGCATTAGGTGGCATATTTTTTTGAAATATTATATTATTTTTTATGATTTAAAATTTCTTTAATTTTTATTTTTATAACCCCTCCAGTTGAAATATACGATTAACACAGTCATCATCAGGGAAATGATGTCTTTGAATCCTATCGACTATGTCCCGCTCACAGAGGATTATGTTCTAGCATATATATTATTATCTGAGTTTTAAAAATATACTTCGAGATTCGATTTTGAAAATATACCCCTCCAATTGAGATTTACTATCAACATAGCTATCATCGAGGATTGATGTCTGTGAAAATTGTCGACTCTGTCATGGAGGATCAGGTTTATAGTTTATAAGTTTATATTAATTGAATTTATTCAAACATATATATATATCATATATATATATATATATATATATATATATATATATATATATATATATATATATATGAATGTATGTATGTATGTATGTATGTATTTGGAGTTTAATATTGAAAATATACCCTTCCAATTTAAATTCACAATCAACTCGGCCATCATAGGAGATTGATGTCTTTGAACTCTATCAAATCTATTCCACTTACGGAGGATTGAGTTTAGTAATTTATATTTTTTGAGTTTAGAAATAGACTTTGAGATTTAATTTTTAATATAGACCCCACATGTTACGATTCTCATCAACACATTCATCATCAAGAGATAATTGAAATTTATATATTATTAAGAGCACTAGTCCTATGAACTCCAATCCTCGTGGGGAAGATCAAACTTGCTCAGCGAGGGCTCAACCTAGTCGACTTCGGTCCATGAAAAGAGGAGGAATGAATTTGCCAATGTAGGGATATATAACTTTATCCTATAGGCAAGGCAGTCTGCTCGAGAGTGCGCATAATTACATATATTTGAATTTGGTAATTAAAAATTAGATTATTATAAAGTTTTGAATTATGTGCACACTATTCGTGATAAATTTACTATTAGATTAAGCATGTGTAACACACGCAGCATTCTCAAACGAAGAAATTTAAAAACTTAGAGATAACATCGGAGCGCATGCGGGTGTTTAATTTTATTCAATTAAATTGATTTTAAATAGCTTAACATGTACTTTATGGCATATTTGGTTTGAGCTTAAGAATTTGTTTTAAACGCGACGCATTCTCGGACTTTGTGTTTGAGCAATTAGCAAGTTGGTAGGAGCACATGTGGGAACTTCATTAGTTTTGATCAACTTTTAGGAGGTTTTATTAATATTTGCATGGTTGTATTATCAATAGGATTTGTGCAAATATTTTCATTTAAGCTTTTAGTTTTTCTTTCTGTTCGCTCGCGCATTTAGGTTTATGGATCCGGTGGCGATGCATGTGAATAAAGATCTAGATTGTGCATTTTAAACATTATATTTTACTCGTTAGCTTTCAATCGAGTTTTAAAACAAAACACCACATAATTGTATTGCATGGCTGTAATGACTTTAATTAGTTGATTGAAAACTCCATTTATATTTTATACGTGTGTTTGGGTACTTATCACAGGTTTCATTTGAGCTTATTTACCGGTCATTGGGTCACCAGTAAATTTAGTGCAGGTTCTTTTTAATGCCTCATTTATCTTTATTGGTAAACCGATGAGTTCGCTAAATATTTCATTCAAACTCATTGATGAGTCGTTGAGTCCCCTATAAGTCATGCAGATCAATTTGTATCCAACTTCCTTCTTTTGAGATGAATCCTATGATAACTCTATTATTTAATTCATGGCTTAGGAGTTTTTATTTGATTTCATTTTTTGTTCAAATAAGCTTAATTCACCTGCTCTATTATGACTGGTGCTCGTATAAAAATTCAAAAGCATTTTGACAACCTCACGGTGTCATCCCTGATAGGGGTCAATATCGAGAAACCGAGACCTTTCTACTATGCTTAAGAAAACGTACAAATTCAATGTCTTTCAACACAACTGTCTGGGGATTTTCAGAACCCACCTCACACTGAAAAAATTATGCATGGAGCTTCATGTTGTTGAGTTGTGGAGCCCGGTCCACTGAATTGGCAAATATTTGAATTTAATTTGAGTAAATTAAATTCTTTCTTTGCTTTGCCTATTTTTGGGAGTGCCTCCTTCCAAGTTTACTGCATAAGAGAAAAGGAAACAATTAATTGGATTTTCTTTAATTACTTGATTAATTCCTTAATCAAGGCATCATTTAATTCATGATGGAATTAAATTAAATGCGTATCTCTCCCTTTCCTAAATCAATATCCTACCATCCCAGCTCTCTTGTTTCCAAAAGGAGGGTCCTGCCACCATCCATTATATATAGCAGAAAGAGAATTCTTTGTAGGCTATGCTTGATGCGTGAAACAGTGAGATAGGAGGTGAAGAAATTTGATTTTGGCGTGAAGGTTGCTACTCCGTTCGGTTTTCTTTCTCGGTGTAGCTCTCGGGCAAAGAGTGAGAGAGAGAAGGGGGGAGAGAGAAAGAGAGAGAGAGAGAGAGTTCTTTCTTGTAAGTCGACGTGGTTGACGGTGTAATTCCTCAAACTAATAAAAACCTCTGCAGCTCCGTGGACGTAGGCAATTTGCCGAACTACGTAAATTTGTGTGTCTCCTTTTTCTGGTGTATTTTTCTCATTCCAATTTTTTCTTTATTGTTGTCGTTTTTTCATAACAACTGGTATCAGAGCCCCGGTTCGGATCTGAAGAAGAACGATGACTGGAGACGAAGTGAAGATTTCAGGGATCGAGAAATTCGACGGCACATACTTTGGTTACTGGCGGATGCAGATAGAGGACTACCTCTATGGGAAGAAACTTCATTTTCCATTACTGGGACAGCGACCGGAGAAGATGGAAGAAGCCGATTGGAATCTGTTGGATCGACAAGTTCTGGGGGTTATTCGATTGACCCTGTCGAGATCAGTTGCACACAACGTTATTAAAGAGAGGACCACTGCGGATCTCATGGCGGCTTTGTCAGGTATGTACAAAAGCCGTCGGCGAATAACAAGGTGCATCGATGAAAAAGTTATTCGATTTAAAGACGGCCGAAGGTACGTCCGTTGTCACAACATCCGAATGACTTCAATACCATCACAAATCGATTGTCGTCTGTCGAAATTGAATTTGATGATGAGATACGGCGCCGATATTATTGGCTTCATTGCCAAATAGGCCGGGAAGCTATGAGGATGGCGATCAGCAATTCTGCGAGTAAATCTAAGCTAAAATATGATGATATTCGTGATTTAATTTTGGTGAGGAGGTGCGCGAGGAAAGATTCTAGCGAGACTTCGGGTTCGAGTTCGGCAGCGAATGTTGATTCCGAGAGGAGATCACATGACGGGAACTTAAACAGAGGAAGGTCAAAATCAAAGCACGGAGGCAAAAGCAAATCGAGCCACGGTCAACAAGCAACTCGTTGGACCGCGGCAAAGCGGCCACATAAAGAAGAGCCGTAGAAGTTCTCGAAAGACGGAGAACACCGGTGCTAATGTCGTAGGCGAAGAAGTTCAGGATGCGTTGTTGCTTGCAGTTCACAGCTCCGTTGACGACTGGATACTGGATTCAGGGGTGTCTTTTCATACATCTTCCCACCGGGAGTTAATGCAAAACTATGTTGCAGGTGACTTTGGGAAGGTGTACCTTGCTGATGGAGCGGCTTTGAACGTAGTGGGGATGGGAGATGTTGAAATTGCACTCCCTAACAAAAGCAAATGGATCTTGCAAAAGGTCAGACATATTCCTGAGCTGAAGAAAAATCTAATTTCTGTTGGGCAGCTAGATGAAGGAGGGCATACAGTAGTATTCTCGAATAACACCTGGAAGGTAACTAAAGGAGCGCTAGTATGCGGCTCGAGGTGAGAAAACCGGTACGTTGTATATGACTACGGGTTTAATTAACAATGTTGACACTACAGTTGCAGAGAGCACAGCAGACATGTGGCATTGCAGGCTAGGACACATGAGTCTGAGAGGCATGAAAGAGCTTCAGTCCAGAGGCAAGCTGCCAGAACTGAAGTCAGTTGATCTTGGCATGTGTGAAAGTTGCATCATGGGGAAGCAGAAGAAGGTCAGTTTCCTGAAAGGTGGCAGAACGCTAAAGGCAGAAAAATTAGAACTTGTACACACCGATGTGTGGGGACCTTCCCCAGTGGCATCTCTTGGAGGCTCTCGCTACTACGTCACATTCATAGATGACCACGACGAAAGGTATGGGTTTATTTTCCGAAGCACAAATCGGATGTATTTTCCGTGTTCAAAACTTGGAAGGCCATGGTTGAGACGAGAGACGGATCTAAAACTAAAATGTTTAAGATCGCGACAATGGTGGTGAGTACATCGATGGTGGGTTCGAAAGTACTTGTGCGGCTCGGGGCATCGGAATGGAGAAGACCATTCCGGGGGCACCACGGCGAAATGGTGTTGCGAGAGCGCATGAACAGGACCATCAATGAGAGGGCTAGAAGCAAGAGATTGCACGCCGGACTACCACCAGCTTTCTGGGCAGATGCGGTCAGCACTGCAGTCTATTTGATCAATAGGGGGCCATATGTTCCATTAGACTGTGAATTACCTGAGGAAGTCTGGAGCGGTAAAGAGGTCAAATTTTCTCACCTTAAGACTTTTGGTTGTCTTTCATATGTTCTTATTAATCCAGATGCTCGAAGTAAGCTTGAGGCTAAGTCGAAGAAGTGTTACTTCATTGGCTATGGAGATGATGCATTTGGTTATCGTTTCTGGGATGATCAGGATCTGAAGATCATAAGGAGCAGGAACGTGATCTTCAATGAGAAGATGATGTACAAAGACAAGGCTAGTACAAATTCTAAAGCAGCTCCTCAGGAATCAGAGTTCGTAAAGTTTGACGATCTAACAGAGGTCACAGGGCATGATCAAGATGTGAATGATGACGAGAGTGGGTCTGGGGCACCCATTCCCATTATTCCGCAATCAGGTTCAGATTCATTCACTACTCCAACTACTGTTCGCAGGTCAGAAAGGGCCAGACGTTCTCCACAGAGGTATTCTCCTACTTTAAACTACATTTTGCTGACAGATGGTGGAGAACCTCAGAGTTATGAAGAAACCTTGCAAGATGAAAATTCGAGCAAGTGGGAGCTAGCCATGAAGGAGGAGATGGATTCTCTGCTAGAAAATCAGACTTGGGAGCTAACAGATCTTCCACCATGAAAGAAGGCTTTGCAAAACAAGTGGGTGTATCGGGTAAAGACTGAACATGATGGCAGTAAAAGGTACAAGGCAAGACTTGTTGTTAAAGTTTTTCAGCAGAAGCATGGTATTGATTATTCCGAGATTTTCTCTCCTGTGGTGAAGCCTACAACCATCGGAATGGTACGCGTCCATGGTGGCTGCTTGAAAATCTCTTCCTTGAGCGGTTAGATGTGAAGACGGCTTTTCTTCATGGAGACCTTGAAGAAGACATCTACATGCACCGACTCGAAGGATTCGTGGTACGGGGAAATGAAGACTCGGTTTGCGGATTGAAAAAGAGCTTGTATGGCCCGAAGCGAAGCTCCTAGACGATGGTACAAGAAGTTTGATAAATTCATGCTCGATGCGGAGTACGGCGGATGTCGGACGGATCATTCTTTGCTATGTCGGATATTTTGACAATTCATATATCATCCTATTGTTGTATGTGGATGATATGCTTATTGCGAGAGCTAGCATTGATGAGATCGATAATGCGAAGAAGCGGATGTCAAAACACTTTGCAATGAAGGATTTGGGAGCGGCGAAGCAAATCCTTTGCATGAAAATTATCGAGACAGAGTCGAAGGTACGTTAAGACTTTCACAAGCTGAATATGTGAAAAAGGTGCTTAACAGGTTCAATATGGACAAGGCCAAACCAGTTGGCACACCTTTGGGCAGTCATTTCAGACTCAGCAAGAGCCAGTCACCCACGTCAGATGAGGAACGAGACTACATGAGTAAGGTTCCTCACGCTTCAGCTATTGGTTTACTTATGTATGCTATGGTCTGCACCAGACCAGATATTGCTCATGCAGTGGGAGTTGTGAGCAGATACATGAGTAATCCAGGAAAGGAACATTGGGAAGCTGTGAAGTGGATCCTCAGATACCTAAGAGGCTCTTCAGAAACCTGCTTGTGTTTCTCAGGAAAGAGCCTAGAGGTACGTGGCTATGTTGATGCTGATCTAGCTGGAGACATTGATACCAGAAGGAGCACTACAAGCTATATTTATACTTTGGTGGCACTGCAGTATCATGGTGCTCCAATCTGCAGAAGACAGTTTCGTTGTCTACTACAGAAGCAGAGTACATAGCAGTATCAGAGGCTGCAAAGGAGATGATATGGCTACAGAGCTTCTTGGAAGAATTGGGTAAGGAGGTTCAGAAGGGCACTCTCTACAGTGATAGTCAGAGTGTTATATTTCTTGCCAGGAATCCAGCATTTCAGTCCAGGACCAAGCATATTCAGATCAAGTACCACTTCATACGGTCATTGTTGGATGACGGACAGTTGCTACTTGAGAAAATTTGTGGAAGCAAAAACCCTGCTGACATGTTGACTAAGAGTGTTACTCTTGAAAAACTGAAGTTGTGCTCGACTTCAGTTGGTCTTCTAGCGTGAAGACAAGGACTTTGAGTTGCAGAGGTGGAGGATATCATGTTGAGGAAAATGACGATATAGTCAGTGAATGGTACAGCCAGTGCCCCAGTCTCCAAGTGGGAGAATTGTTGAGTTGTGGAGCCCGGTCCACTGAATTGGCAAATATTTGAATTTAATTTGAGTAAATTAAATTCTTTCTTTGCTTTGCCTATTTTGGGAGTTCCTCCTTCCAAGTTTACTGCATAAGAGAAAAGGAAACAATTAATTGGATTTTCTTTAATTACTTGATTAATTCCTTAATCAAGACATCATTTAATTCATGATGGAATTAAATTAAATGTGTATCTCTCCCTTTCCTAAATCAATGTCCTACCATCCCAGCTCTCTTGTTTCCAAAAGGAGGGTCCTGCCACCATCCATTATATATAGCAGAAAGAGAATTCTTTGTAGGCTATGCTTGATGCGTGAAACGGTGAGATAGGAGGTGAAGAAATTTGATTTTGGCGTGAAGGTTGCTACTCCCTTCGGTTTTCTTTCTCGGTGTAGCTCTCGGGCAAAGAGTGAGAGAGAGAAGGGAGAGAGAGAGAGAGAAAGAGAGTTCTTTCTTGTAAGTCGACGTGGTCGACGGTGTAATTCCTCAAACTAATAAAATCCTCTGCAGCTCCGTGGACGTAGGCAATTTGCCGAACCACGTAAATTTGTGTGTCGCCTTTTTCTGGTGTATTTTTCTCGTTCCAATTTTTGCTTTATTGTCGTCGTTTTTTCATAACACATGTACCTGTACAAAAATAATAATAACAAACACATGCACGGAGCCATTCCCGCAACATCGATACGACACATGTCTTTAACCCACGGGGCTTGATATATGCATAATGAGAATGCACAAGCAAGAAATAATCTTCCCTTTTGTGCACAAATGACATCTTGTTCGCTCTAATCTTACTCCTTCCTCACACAATAACTCCTTACACATCAAAGTTGCTGAAAACAAGTCACATCTTACTCATCTTTGAAGACAGCTCATTAGCAGAGTAGTTTATTTTCACATCACCAATAGACCACTACTGAGGTATCCTCAAGGTTATAGATGAGTTCTTGCAATTCATTTCTCTGCTCCAAACATGTAAAGCTCACATCCTTACTGTCACGAAAAGCACAAGTTCTTGGTGTGATTGAAGGGAGAAGAAGCAGGACTTCTCATGGACTCCTATTCTTCTTCATATACAACTGGTTTCATCAATGCTTTTCCAGGAAGCTCAGGCTGCCAATACTCTCCAGTAGATTTTGTCGTTGTCTTTCCATTAAGGCTGAGGCATTTGAGCTACAAAAGCAGTGGGCTAGCCGAGGGGGCAAGAAGAGAAGATTTGTGCGCCTCTACCGCGCAAAGCAGAGAATGAGAGTGCGAGGAGATTGTTATAGTAAGATAAAGTGTAGGAAAGCAGGAACGCCGTATAATCCAACGGCCTACGGCTCTGGTGGCTACAACTCAAGAGGTGGCTACGAGCTCCTTCACCAGCGTTGGTGGAGTCAAACACAAGTTAGGATCCGTTTGGGGCAGCTTATTTGGTGCGGTAGCGTTTTGAAAACGCACCTGGTCTGTTTGGGTAAACTCCGTTTTGGCAGTTTATGTGCTTTCAAAATGCAGAAAACAGCTTTTTCACATGCACCTTTCTAGGTGCTGTGGCAGCTTTCTGATTGCGGTCTGTCTTTTTCAACAAAATATAATTTTGCAATAGCCACCTCACCTAGCTTATCAACAGATTATTTTTAATTAGTTTATCAGCAGATTATTCAATAAGCTACAGCTGCCCCAAACAGACCCTTAGACTGGAGCAGAATGTATTTAATATTATTTGATTAATTACAACTTATTTAGTATTATTTTTAATACTAATATATTATAATTTAATATCATTATACACAAAAATTTAATTCAATTTTTTATTTTTTTAATTCAATGAAATAGAATTTTAGTTGCATTATTTGATTGTAAAATCTCACACTTCTAACTTATATATTATTTTACTTATTTAGTATAAATTGGTTAGATGTAAATTTTAAATCTAATTAATTGTCTATTTATTTAGATTTGTAAAATAATTTATGAGTAACTTTATATAAAAATAAAAAACTCATTTAAAATTTTAACTTATTTACTAATTTTATATGAAAAATCATGTACAATCAAATTTTTAATTTAATATAAAATTAAGCACTCATTTGATATTGTAATTTTCCGATTAATATAAGCAAGTCAAATGCAAATCATATATGAACATAAAAAAATTTATGCAGATTAAGTATAGACATGTAAGTGAATACTCTTCTCAAGTTTGAATTGAACAAGGACAACTTATGATTCGACCAAGCCAAATCCAAACCATTGCATACTCTACTTGACATGGCTCAATTAGAATCATAGGTTCATGTCACAAAGCTGTTATAAATGAAAATATCAAATTCTTGGTGACAAATATGTAAATACATACGAATTGAAAAAAAAGTATTAAATTGGTCCCCCAACAATTTAAAAGGGGCCACTTTAATCCTTCACTTTTAAAAAGTGTCAAATTAGTCCCCAACTATTTTAATTAGGGTTGAAATAGTCACAGTAAAAAAAGAAAAAAAATCTGAAATTGGGTTAAAATTGATGGAGTTATGGGTCGAAGGGGCATTTCAGAATTTTCATATTTTGTTACATGATTTACAAAAATAGCACCAACCAAAAGGTCTAGGGCTTTCACATGATCATGGGAGATGTCATGGCTTGCAAGATGAAGTGGGCATAACGAGCGTGACATTTCAATAGGATCAAACAGTGAGAACGATTGAGCAGTGAAGCCAACGTGAGCGGGGGTCGATGGCTCTCATCTAAGGAGCATTGACAAGGCATTTAGTGATCGAGAGAGATGGTGGAGCCTGCATGACGCCTTGCTCAGTTATGGGACTTAAGCCTTTGATTCCAATCTTATCTCGATGCTCTCTATTATGCCTAATGAAATGCTCACTGATTCAGGAGTTTTTTTGAATGTTTCTTGATTAGACATGGCGATGATGTCTTTTTTTCTTTGTTGATGTTGGTTATTCATTTTTTTTATTTTTTGTTTAATCTCTCACTCGACTTATTTGAAAATTATGCTTTCGATCAGGATTTTGATATATTTAATTGTTGGAAGGAGTGAAGACAGCTAGATGTTGTTCTGATATCATTTAGAACCTGAATTGAAGTCTCAGATTTCTGTTCAATGAACTTGTATAGTTCTACCTTGGCAAAAATGTTGTTGTAGGTAATCGACTTGCAAATTTAGGCAAGATAACTAGAAATCTTAGAGGATTCATTTAATAAGAATTTGTTTGATAATGATTTTAATGCTATTGAACCGAGATTACTTAGGAAATTGCTAGTCCGATTTTTATATAGATAACTCTTTTTAGATGGAATAGTTGAATATTTGAATTATCTTTGTTCTAAATTTTAGGTGATGATAGAGATGCAATGATAAATAAGTGCTATGGCAATGATAATGACGAGGATGGTGACTATGAATGAGTCAGATGCAACTAGATGATGATTTATTTGAGAATAATGTGGATCATTCTATTTAACTTGTAGGTTATTAGGATAAATGGAAGCATGTCATCATTCTTTTGATGAATACTCTAGTAAATTTTTTAACGAAAAAAGTTATTATATTGATTGTATGAACTCTAGTTTAATGCAAGCCTTCATGCTAATGATGAAGATATTAACATTATATGACCTAGATTTAATCCTAAGGCATGAAGATGTTAATAACATATGACCTACATTTAATCCTAAGGCAGAATTAATGAAACTAATTTCGAAGTTATCATGTTATTCAATAACAAAGATGAGCTTAAGAAGCTCTGAAAATTTTGTTAATTAAAAAAAATTATTATACTTGTGAAAAATGATAAGAGAGGGTGTCAAGTCAATTGCAAAAAAATAGATTGCCCATTTGGCATATACATTTCCAAGCATAAGAGGAGCAGTTCATGGCATATAAGATTATTACAAGAGCACACTTGCACATAAAATTATCATAACAAAACTTTAAACTTTACAATTATTGTGAAGAAATATTTTAATAAAGTTAGGGTAAATCCACATATGAAGTGTAATATTTAGAAGAAAAATCTTTTATGATGTAAGGTTACATGTGTCAAAAGTACAAGCAAAGAAGGCTGCGAAAAAGGCTTATAAAATGGCTCGCATTAAAGAAGAAGATCAATTTTAAAAAAATTTGGGACTGCTGTTTAAAAATTGTAAAAAACATCTCAGGCTCAACTATGCAAGTGCATACAAGTCAATATTCAAATTTGGATGATAGAAAAAACTTTTGTAAAACTTTAAATTTGTTTTGCTGGTTGTAAGAATGATTTTTTCTCAAGTTGTAGACCAATAATACGTGTTGATGGATTATTTTTTAAAGGATCTCAAGGGGGCAAATTTTTAATTGTGACTACTCTTGATGGGAACAATGGTATATTTCTCATTGCATGAGCATTAGTTGAAGCACAGAGTATGAGTAGTTAGAAATGATTCTTATGTTTGATTGACAAAGATATATATATATATATATATAAATATATATATATATATATATATATATATATATAGTTAAGGACAAATTAACATTACTTTTGCTATTGATAAGCAAAAAGGGTTAATTCTTGCATTTGATAATACATTGCCTCATGTCACTAATAGATTTTGTGTTAGACATTTTCACAAGAATCTTTGAATAAAAAACTAATTATAAACTTCAATTTTTTTTGCTTCACTACTATTTTTTTTTGTTCTGTGAATTTATTTTGTTGCTTCTCATCTGTATATGTATATCACTCAAAATGAAAGAAGACCAAGTAAAATACTGCTTTCAACAAATTATTTGATGATTACGTCAATATTTTTTGTTCGGTTACTTAAGACGATGATATGCAAAATGCCTGAGTTTTGGTTTACTTTTGTGCTATTTTACATGTGTGGAGTTAGTTGTGAGCTTTTGTTCGTGTCTCTAATGATTATTTATTTATTTATGATTCATAAACATTATTTCTTCTATGGTTGTTAAAATTTAGAAGATTTAACTTGAAGTACTTTTTTATATGCGAATGTTACAATTTTATTTTATACGTTGCAATGGCAAGAAATCTTTTCATAGTTTGCAATGTATATATATATGTATTCTTTAAATCTGGAAAATCACGTAGATCTCGTAATTCTTCATTTATTGTTGGTGTGTGATTAAAGTTATAATAAATTTTTCCAATATATTTAATTTTTTAAAATATTATCATTTTTGTAGTTGACATTAGAAAGTATGGATTTAAACCCTGCAAATTTATTCAAATTTCTTAAAAACACATTTTTTCTTAAAATTCAAAATCATCATTATTTTATTTTGTTATTTGCATGACATTAAATGAGATCTAATACATAACTCATTGCATATTCATTCGGTCATACAAATTGTTTATTCATAATTGTAAACAACCAGCTAACAGTAATATGAAATAAAAACATCTTTACTTTCATCAGAAGTATATTGTTACTTAAAGTTGTTAAAATTATACAAATTATAATAAAATTATCTTAATATTGTTTGAAGAAGGGAGATAACAGTAATTAATGTTCTTAATTATTAATCATAATTAAACAAATCTTATTGTGTTGGTTATATTTAAATAATCATAATTATTTGATATATATCTAACACATATATTCCTCCTAAAAGAAATATTATTCCAAAAATATCTCTATTATAAACATCTTAAACCCCTCTTAAAATAGTTGAACATTGATTTAATATTTTTTAGAGGCCAGGAACTAAAATGACTCTCTTTAAATAGTTGAGGTCCCATTTTGGCACTTTCCCGTAACGATTGTGTGGTATGAGTTTAAATTTCCATTAAAAGAAACAAAAAGGAATACTATAAATTTAGAAAACCATGTATAAAACTCTTCGGAGATTAACACGTTTGCCTACGAATCCAACATCCTTCACATCATTCGGAAATATGGTGACCCTGGTCGTGGCTACCACCGCCGATCCGGCGTCGATCGGTCCAGCCTCCGCCTTCCTTGCTATGCCTGGTTGGACACCAGGTCCTTTGATCGATGTCCGTGACCTCTGTTTCCTCCATTCACATGCCATTGCCGAGCTTTGTTTCCTCCATGTCATTGGTTTTAAATTATTCCAATTGCAGGAAAAGATTGCGAGCTTCGTCAATGGCGAGACGAGGCTGTTGAAGCACGAGAGAAGTATCGTGGCGGAAGATGACCTGGATCACCGATGGCAGGAAGCTACAGGCGAGGCTGTTTCTGAGGTCATCTTCCTCAGCCGCCACACGGCCGTCTCCAATCGCCCCGCTTTAACAGTCCATCCAATCGGTTTGATTCGATCTTTGTTTTCGCTTCTTTATTGTTGTTGTTGTGGTGGTGGTGGTTTCTTTTCTGTTTGTCGGTGTGCTCGTTTCTTTATTTGTTCGGTATCATTTTTATTGAATTTTGTATATGAAAATAAAATTATTATAATTGAAGATAATTTTGAGATTATTCGTTGAAACTATATTCTGTTAAATTATCAATCCCATAACTTATTAATTAAACTATATAAATTTTGTCGTCCGGTGTTGTTTCTCAGGCGTGCCTCATCTGAGAGTTGGGGATATCCTTCCCCAAGGTGGACGACCGGCATGGGCAGCCCCACCCAATCCGAGAATCGCTCCTTGGTTCAGACTCCTGAAAAAAATTGCTCTTGACCAGGGCCTCATTCCAGAGTTTGAGGTTGGCGGCTTCCTAGTCGCTGCCTTCTCCTTCTCTGTAATTTGTTTTCTCGTCTATTTTTCTCAATTGATAAGAATTGCTACTTCAACTTTTGCAGGTAACCCTAGAGGCAACCCATCATGGACCTGTGGTTAGTGCGCCGACAATGTTTTTGGAGATAGGTATGGCCAATTTTAAAATGCCCTAATAGGAGGTTTTGCATGTTCCATGAGTTGATAAATGTTGAGAATAATTATGATAATTCTAGTGAAGTATTATGCCTGGAACCAATTCTGAGATTTCTAGAGCACTTTAAGCTTGGGTTAACATCTTATTCTTAGTAAGCACACTTTGTTAAAATTTCAACAGAATTACATTTTGACTTCATTTGGTTACTTTAAGTTGAAAAATGTTTATTTTCTCATTATAAATGGATAGTTTCAATCCTCCAAGTTGTTGGGCTATGGTGTTCTCCTCGAGCTCCACCAGTTCAAAATTTTAACATAAGCTACTCGAACTCAATAATATATTCCTCTATTGAGAGATTTTTCGCTGTAAGCGTTAAAGACTTAAGAACACATCTTGTTTGTAATGTGTTGGTAGATACTTGTGCTACATCTCCTTTTTCATCTTGGATATGATGGGATTTTGCCTTTTTCTTTTATTCTAGCGCAATCTTTCCAACTTTTCCCATCATGCAGATGTACTCTTCTTTAACTTTATGAGAACTAGCTTTACCTATCTGTCCGGTAGAACATCTTTGTACTCAATAACCTATTCCACTATTTGGAGCCACTCAATAAACTCGTTCAGCTCTATGTGATTGTCAAAATATAGTAAATATATTTTTATTCTAAAGTTTTGGTTTCTTCACTGATATTCCATGTCAAATCGGCACCGTCTCGGCTTTACATAACTTGAAGCTTCTTGGTGGAAGGAATTTATTTTTCATTTTGATCTGACAAATTACCGTTATGGTTATGGGTGACCTCATCGGGTTTTCTCCTCTCAAAGTCTGCTATCCTTTTATTACAGTTAGGGGATTTCTCTCTGCATATTCTCCATAGTGATCTTTTGAACACCTCGTTTAGAGTTTCTCCTTGGCGGCATGAAGTTTTGTTCTTTCAATGGAAGTTTCAAAGGAAAATGAAAAATAGAATCAAGCTTAGGGTTAGGGTTAAGTGGATGATTTAGATTTTTTTTTTTTTTTTGTGGGTCAAAGTTTGACTGAGTTCTCAGGGTTTTAGTGGTAGGTATCAGGATATATTTTGGTGAAGTTAGGAAACTTGAATTTTGAAAATTTGAGTTATGGCTAGAAATTATGGTAGGAATGACTAGCGTATTAAGTTTGTTGAAGATTTAAATTATGTAAATTTTTGGGTATGCTTAGGAAAGACAAATCTCTAAAAATATAGGATTTTCTAGGCTCTGGTACTACATGACAACATTTTAGGGCTCCTTAAATATGTTTAGGAATGGGATGTGGCTGTGGAATAGTAAAGGAACAATAGTACGCGACTTTGACGGCCTTTGGACGGTAATTAGCATCATGTCCCGACTGAAAATAGTGGAGGAAACCATGACACGATATCGTATGGATGACGAGAAGGTTTGTCACCTGTTCTGTACAAGTTATAGACACACCACTTGCAAAAAGAAGAGTATGCAATACTTTACAAGTTAAAAAATTGAGAATACAATCTCCCAAACATGCAAAACAAAAGCTAGCTGCCTCAAAATAGTAAAATACAACATATGTAAAATTCTCCTAATAAAAAATAACCTAATTAAAAAGAGAGAAATAGAAAAAAATCAGAAAGGAAGAGAATCAGACTGAAATGAAAAAATCAAGCGGACTCTGTGGCTAGTCGTCAACTGCGATTGCAGGAACCTGCGATCTTGCGGAATTGCCTGGGCCTGGAAGCTACTGCTTCACCCATCATGTTAAAAAAATAATCCTGCGAAAATAATTATATTTCAGACAAACTTCTAATAGAAGTTTTTGAAATGTCCATTGATGTTGATTGGGGATGTTATATTACATACAAAAGATTAGTTGTTGCATACTGCTTATGTGGAAATATAGTTACATGGGGAAACAAGTTGTGGCACAAAGTAGTCTTAAAGTGAAATTCAGGGTTATGCTACGAGATCTATGAGAATATGGTTTGAGAGATGCTATAAGATTTAAAGAGACCATCAAGTAGTTCAATGAAATTATTTTTGTGATAATAATGCTACCATAATGATTGCGAAGAACTAAGTCCTTCATGATCAAACATATAGAGTTTGATCATCATTCATCAAAGAATAGATCGATGAAAGTGCCATCTAACTTATTTACACTCCCTCACTTCGTCAACCAACTGATATTCTCACTAAGACTGATGAAAATGCCATCATGGCGTCTGACTAGTTCTCTCTCAAATCATCTAAAACTTATACTCTCACTAAGGTTGTTCGCTACAGTTGCTTCAAGAGTATGAACTTCTAATTCGGCATGCTTGATATTTATTATCCAACATGAGAGAGAGTATTGCATGCTACTGGAATCCAAGGATTCTCCTTTTTGTTCTTCAGCTTTTTTCTGGGGAGCGTCTTTTTTTGTTTCATCTATCTAATGTGTTCAAGGCATTGCTCGTTTCTTTTAAATACCTGAATTCAAATATTTAGACTATGCCTTATGGTTTTCCTTTTATGCTTATTCCTGATAAGAAAGTGTTTATTTGTTGTCCATGGAAAATTGTGGGTCAGAGACCCCTCTTTTCTATTTAAACCTATTGAAGTCTAGAATTTGTGAAAAATTATTTAATAAATTATTCCTCCTATGTCTACATAAATGTTCTCTGGCTGTCTAGTCATATCGAGCTATAAGCTCCAAATGCCTTTTGCATGGTTATTTATGTTCAATTTTCCTCTAGCATATCAATTCTGGAATTAAAGCAGAAAATTTTCTTGCAGTTTAACTGCAGCTAGATCTTATTGCCTTTCTTTCTAATTCCTAGCATTCGTTCAGCACTATGTAACGTGAGAGTAAATCTCTATGATTGGACAATACTAAATTTGGTGGAACCTTTACTATGTATCATTTTGAACATTGTACACTTCTGAATAATATTTCAAATGAATGATGTCAAAGAAGGAAGCCGTTCTCTGTGCACATATCAGTCTTGACCTTCTTAGTAACTACTATTGTAATATCTACATAATGTGACTTAGATAAGACTAATAATATGCTTTGCCTGCCTTTTTAGCTAAGAAGTTGATTTTATTTATCATCTGCTGAACTTGTTTGAAATTTTGGTTCTTAGTTGTGCAGCAGAATCATCACAGGTCATCAGTCACTCTGATTAAATTATGTGGAGCACTATACTTCATTTGTGTATATTTCATGTTTATTTGATGACATGCTTTTATTTCATTTCATGGATTGGGCCATATTTATCTTAATTTTAATTTATATATTTATGTTTTGCTTAAGATTTTCTTAGACTTAATGATTATCCTCTCTCATCACTATATAGGCTTGTAACATGTATACTCATAGAAATGGATCAAATATGCCATACTAAGCAACTAACTTGAAGTTATCACGCTTGACCATGGTATTCAAGTATGGTTTGAAGCTAAGAACAGGTCCAAAACCAGGTTGCATGGAGCAGAGTGATATGATGGTAAAATGAAGCTTGTAGAATTCATTGCTAAAAATTAAGAAAGCATAGAACAATACAAGCATCTAGGAAGGTCAGCTAATTCATATCATATTGACTGACTTGTTATCATTCACCTAAAACAATCAACAACAACAACAACAACATCAACAAAACGTTAATCCCACTAAGTGGCTTGGCTACATGAATCCTTTTTCTCCATTGCGTCCTATTTAGTGTCGTATTTTTACCTAAAACAATCCTCGGATATAAATCATTCCTGCAGAGGAACTGATGCAGGTGCTCAATGGCTTGGATTTCTTGAGTCGGGTTGGCTTCAAAACTTTTCCTTGTTGTTTCAGTACTAAATGAAAATATGGAATTAGCTGCTTCTTTACAAAGCTGTTCATGGATTGATCCGCAGCTTGATCTGTGTCTTGCTCCTGTTCCTTGATCCATCGCTACTCCATGACAGCGCCTCCAGTACTCAATCTACAACTCCTATGTTATGCTGCGGCTTTCTTTTGTTACAGGCTGTGGAGATCTCAGCTCTTGTAGCAACAGAAATATTGCGTTGAGATCATTCTGAAGTTTTGTAGTATCTGGCTGCAGCACTTGGTAGAAATTGTTATTAATCATTTTCTCAAAATATAAATTGGATCTAACGTATGTGCATAAGATCTTTAGTTGGATATCCAAATCCCATTATTATGGGATTCTATTTCTGATAGATGAGTAGTTTAAATAACTCTGGTAGAAATTCTTCTTGTACAATGAATGAAAGAATATGAAAAAGCTCTTGTTGAGAAAGGAAAAAGCAGTACTTATTTTTTATTGCAACCATTACTTATTGCATCATTCATTAAGCATTTCCTTAGTACGAAGACTGTGCCCTTTCTATCGAAGTTTCATGACATAAGTATGATAATACTTGTAAATAAATAACCCAAAATGAAAAAAGAAAAAAAAGTGTCACATTATCCAACTGCGTAAATATTGCATAACATAAGATAAACATGATAAAAACTAAATACTTTGCTGCTCCCTGAATGTATTTGATCGAAGGAATGACAACCTGTGATGTATCAGTTTGATTTGGCCATGTTAATTTTGTTGGTAAATATGAATTCTAATTTGTCTATAAATGCTAAATATACCCTTTTGTCACATCATTCTTTCCACTTATAGATAATCTTGAGTCACGCCTAGCTATTGAGCTTATTTTTTAATGATTTCTTGTAGGAAGCACTGAAGAGTACTGGGGAAGACAAGATGCAGCTCAAGCTATGGCATTGGTTGGTTGATTTTGAATGAATCAGTTCATATGTTACTTTCTGTTAGTAATATAGTCGTTCTACACATGCCAGGATTATAACCGCGTTACAGTTGCTATGCTACTCCTTTATAGCTTGCTACATTAACCATTTATTTTAATTATTAGAATGTCTTATACAGAACTTGATCACTTTCCAGCCTTTAGTTCTTTAATTGTATTCTGCCAGCGGCTTTAACTTACTGATTTTTATTAATGAACCATTAATGCTATTTCTGCTTTGATTTTACACTATTGCAGTAGCATTAGATTCTTATCATTAACTTTTTGTGAGTTGTAGTCAACTTATTTTGTTGTCATCTGAATTGTGAAGAGTAGAAAAAATAGAGAGAAGCATCAAATGAAACTTTCCGGTGCTTCTAGTTAGAAAAAAAAAAAAGAGAAGTATGCATGACAGCATTCTTTTGTAGACGTAACAGGATTTGAGTCACTTGGATGCTAAAAGTGAAATTAAACACGCTGATCTCTTACATGGGTCAATAATGTAGTTTTTTTGAGGGGAGAAATAATTATTCCTCTTCAATTTCATTGAAAAATGATTAAGTTAAATAGATGATAACTCCCAAATCGGGAAAACAAAAATATCCGCTATAACTCTCCATAATAAAAGAAGGAAATAAAAATTTGGACATACTAATAATAGTGGACACTAAAAAAAAAAAAACCTAATGATAAAACCACCCCCCCCCCCTTCTTAAAGTGGATCATAGATATTATCATGCCCAACTTGCTTACAAAACCTCAAAATGATGCATGAATGGTCTTTTGGAGAAGATATCTGCTATTTGTTGAGCAGTTCGGATAAATAGCATGTAAATAGCTCCACAATCAATCTTCTATCTTATGAAGTGTCGGTCAGTTTCCAAATGCTTTGTGCGATTATGCTGCACAAGATTTCCTGCAATGCTTATGAATGCTTTATCGTCACAATATAACTTCATTGGCATCTTTATCAGGATCTGCAACTCTTCAACAATTCTTTTCAACCATAACATCTCATACTCCAGTAGTCATAGCCCTACATTCTGCCTCAACACTACTCCTTGCAACCACAATTTTGTTACTTCGTCATTGTTAAATCCTAAATTGTCTTTTGGGAAACACGCCCCAAGAGTTAGAGCTGAGAGGAGAAAAGCGTGAGAGAGAGAGTCGAGGTCTTTTGTTTACCTCTTACTTATAGGGGTCTGAAAATACGGCTGCATAAAGGAGAGAGAACAATTACAATAACTGCTTAAATAATTGAATCAATGCGTCCGTCGAATGAAAATTGCAATATAAGACAGAGAAAATATTGTCTGTCGATTGCCAAATGCTTTGGTTTCGATTGGCCTTGTCGATCGATCATAAACAACAGTTTGCTTCTGCCAGGAGATCTAGTCGATCAGTCAAAAAGAAGTTCGATCACTCGGTCGAGGTCTCTCGGTCAGACCCAAATCTACCAGTCGATTCGCGGTGCTGTCATTTGATTCGCTTTGTAGTCGATCGACTATCTGGCTATTGACAACCAGCTTCTTAGTTCAGAAATTTGATCTCTTGGGTCTGCATTTCTAGCTGCTCGATCCCTTTGAGATTTATGTTGACATTTTTGTTATATACGTATTAGTTCCCCGATTTTCTGCTCCTTGATAATGTTAGTTATGATAAAGACATAAAATTTAATAAGCAATAAATGAAATAGTAAACGAGAAATTTAATTTAATAATAAATTCTCCCTCGTGTTCCGTGCCTAGTGAACTCTATAAATAGGGCTTGAAACCCCATGCTTCATTCAATTCTTTCGTTGTTACTTGGGTGCTTCGAGTGACATTATGACTGACGGTTTGAGTAAGAACGCTGACGTTCACTTGTTAGCTTTGGAAAGCTTTCGACTTTCTGCGTTGACCACAGTCGAAAAGAAGAAAAAGTTATTGACACTTGAACCCGAATGGGTCGATCGACTTGCCTCTTCAGAAGGTCCTTACAGTCGAGCGCCGAAGAAATCCTTGAAAGTGGACCCTCGTCAAAAAGTTTTGAATTCTGGCCCAAGCATGGGAGTGATTATTGAGGAAAGCCAGCGAGCCGCTAACCACCCGTCGAAAGAATTGTGGGTAGTCAAGGGAGGTTGAAGGAAAGGACGGTCGCTGATTCTCCCTCGCCCCCTTTGCAGAACAAGGATGGAGGTCTCCCGACACGAGGAACAGACGAATTTTCCGTTACCCTCTCTGAATTGAACAAATATTTGGGTATATAAATTTTCCTCTCTAATAACCTTTAATAATTTCTTGACGTTATTCTTAATGAAGCTGAGTCGACTGTGCCGTGGAATCGTACTGATGGCGGGCCATCCAAGAACGTATCGCAGACTCTGCCCCAACGCCTGTGGCTGAACAACAAAATCCAGCTGCCACACCTCTTCTATCAATCGACGAGGCTATGTGCCAGTCGATGGATCCATTTACTAGCTCTCAACAAGAACATTTGGAGAGCCGACAACTGTTCTCTGGTTCAATGGAGCACTGAATGAGGGAGATGGCCAGCTCTTCACCGAAAATGATTGGAGAGCCTGTTGATGTGCCTATGCAGGAGTTGTTGGCTCACTATGCGAGGTTGGAGGTAGAGGTTGCTGCACTTCAATGTGACTTGAGCGATTTACGAGCTGATTTAGTGTCTATTTGTGAGTCGACCATTTTGAAAAAATTCCAGCAAGATGTTGACCGAATGGAGCAAATTAAGTTATGCAGAGAGTTAATTATCTGAAGGATGCTTCAGTAGGGGTATACCTCGATTGAATCACCGGAAGACCCTTATATTAAGTTTTTCCTTCGAAAACTGTAATCATGTAATTTGTAATCAAATAATATTAATTTAATGTGAAATGATGATTGTTGTGATACTTGTCTTTTCGAGACGCTTCAACTTCTGCACCCATCCTATAAATAGGGCTTGAGGATATGCTTTTACCTTTCTTTTTACTTTTCTTTGAATTCCTCTCTCAAATTTCTACTCTTGAATCTCCCGGTGGGTCTGAACTATTGTCCCACTCTCTTCGGAACTTACCTCGCTATCGATGCATCCATTTTGACTGTGGCAAACATAAAGGAAATGCAGAAGTACGTCTTTGATAAGAACAATGTTCGGAGACAAACTCGGGAGTCAAATCGGCCGACAAGCAGCTTTGGCCTAGACTTGGTTTTATGTAGGGACCAGTTTAAGTATGGGATTTGACTGCCTCTCTGCTCCGAGCTGGGGAGCATCTTCAATAAGTACGCGGTCCTTCCGGCATAGGTCCTCCCAAATTCGATCGCTGCCATCCTGACATTCGTGGTCTTCTGCTGCTAGGAGACAATTCCTTGGTTGACCAACCTGTTCAGACATTTCAACTCCTTCAAGATTGATGAGGATGGCTTTGCCATGTTCTTCGCCAGGAAGAAGCTCTAACTGCTTGGAATTGAGAATAAAGTGAAGGATTAAAAGAAACGGTTTGTGAGTGGCTCTTGCGCCGGCGGCTTTGGGATCCTCACCAAGCCGACGAACACTTTGTCGGACAAGATCAACTCCTTGCCTCAAGAATTGCAGGTTGTCGGAGCGATGCTTTCATGGCGTAAACTGTCGATTGCCTAGTACACTGCGGAGGGAATCATCAATCGTGTGTATAAGGGCCTGATGACTCTAGATTTGTGTCTTGCTTCAGACGCTGTGAAGGTGGCCTACACAAAAGCTGTTTCAGATGGTTGTTCACCAAGCAGCAGTTCTCACTGTATAAAGGTATCTTATAGAAGGTCAGTCCCCTAGTGGTATTGCTGTTGCGACGGTCGACACTAGTGTGAGTTGACTTTGTTACTTTCTGGTCTAAGACTTCGGACGTAGTCTAAAACACCGTGACTAGTGAAGTTACTATTATTGCTCAATCTCATTTAGTTGATGTAGGGAAAAGTGAAGACAATAAGTTTGCCTCTGATGAAGAAGCCTCACTGCCCCAAACTGGCCAGCCGATCGACTTGTCTCAAACTGATTTGCAATCACTCGCTCTCCTTTCGCTAGATTCACGGGCAACTGATCCTTCTATCATTACTATGCCTGAGAGGACCAGTGCTAGCCGCCCCGACCCCGTCTCCTTGACTGGGTCCACATTCAAAGAAGCTGAACCGTCTTCTGGTTTTGATCCCTCGCTTTCTCTCAAGGGACAAGCTCTCCATTGGCAAGGGAGAGCCAATGGAAGATTTCGACCTCCTCCCACACACACACAGACACTGAAAAAGAAGAGGGAGTCTTTCAAATGGCTTCCAGTGAAGGGGGTAGATGGAAGGTTGTGGGTCGCCACCGACCGCCGATTCAATTTAGTTGATAATTTGAGACTGGTTCCCTAATTCTGCAGGGACGGAGGGAATCTCATCGGTTCTGGTGGAATTGGTGTGGTCGGACAACCTTGATTAAGCCTTGAAAAGGTTGAATCACCAGGATTCTGCAACAACCGACCGTTTTCATTTAATGGTGGTGCAAGCTACTCACCTTCGAGATTTAACTTTGGATGCTGCGGAGAACTCTTTGGTCGAAGCCCAAAATAAAGTTGCTTCGCTGGAAGCCAACCTTCAAAGGGCCCGGGATGATAGAGATCTCATTCAGGTTAAACTCGATAATTTTGCTACTAAAGAGAAGGATTCGTTCGAAATACTGGATACTTCGATGGAAAAAAAAAGAGCTGAAAGCAAATGTTGCCTCGTATGTTTCAAACGAAGAACATATGGTTGAATTGGCTAAGAAATTCCGACACGGCGTGGATTAGGCAACTAAAGAATTTAACACCATGGACTGGTCGACGTCAAGTTCTCCAAGCCCGACGAGTTCTCAACCCTTATTCCTGACAAGCCAACCCTTATTCCTGACAAGCCGAAAGACTTTTCATAAGAGGAGACCGAGAGAAGCTCCGATAACGAAGATTGATCAATGACTCGATGAAACTTTGAAAATATTTGTAATTTTATTTTCAAGAAATTTGTCAAAAGAAAAATATAAACAATTTTTGTAATTGTTTTTGCATATATAAAAATCTTTAGTACGATTTTTCTTTTAATCATATTTGTTTCAATATTTGTTTCAAATTGCTTTGCTCACTTCAAAAATGATCTGTCGTTGTTTATCTACCTCTGTGAATTATTTGTCCCCATTCGTGTTGTTCAACCAGATTATCGCTTTCTCGGAGAGACTTGCATTTATGGTGATCTTTCAATATGCCACAGATCTTGTCGTTAGTAAACATTGAATCACTTCTAGAGTGTTTTGCTCATCGATCGACCATTAATTTTAAAAATCGATCGATAGATTTTACATCGATCAATTATTAATTTTTAGGATCGATCAATGTTGGGTTGTGGAGCCTAAGGACATAGCACGCGACGCATACGCGTCGAGTTGTGGGTGGTCAAGAGCCCACTTTGGGGGTTGCTCGAACATAGGAGCCGACGTTTAGTCATCGTCTTTGGGCGCATATGCGCCCACTATAGAGTAGGCGTTGCTCTTATTCCCAAGAGACCGATGCATGGGCGTGGGTCTATTAGCATCTAGGCGCCCATTATTGGGCGCCAATACAGAGTTCTTAGTGCTTTAGGCGCTAAGCGCCCGTTGCGGTTACTATACGAAAAATTGATTTTTAAGCCAATTTTTTAGCGTAGATCGGAGAGCTTGTTGTTTCTTCCTTCGGTATTCTTTGATGAGCGCTAAAGAGATGAGTTTCAGTGATTTGATGTGATTTTTTCATCAGATCGGAGAGGGAAGATTGTTGGTTCAATTCCTGTTTCTTCGTGTGAGTGTGGAGAAGAAATGTGAGTCCCTTGTAAAACTTTCTGAATTTTATAGTGGAATTTCTGATGGTGTGACTTGTGATTTTTTTCCCGTTCTCGAGCTTTTTTCCACAAATTCTCGCGCATTTTTTTGGTTGTTTTAACTGTACTTTTTTTTTAAATTTTTCCACGGCGAAATTAAGAAAAGACTCTTTCGCAGTAGTTTTCCTTAACAAACTGGTATCAGAGCGGGATTTTATTCAAATGAGAGCAATGGCTGAAGAAGCAAGGTTCAAAGTGGAGAAGTTTAACGAACAAACTTTGCTTTCCTGAAGATGCAGGTGGAGGATTTGTTGTATCAGAAAAAATTGTACTTGCCATTATAAGGAATCACATGGAAGCCTGAGTCTATGCTTATGGAAGAATGGGAAATGTTGTATCGAATGACACTAGGTTTAATCAGATTGACAGTTTCTTCATCTGTTGCATTCAAAATTGTAAATGAGAAAATTATAGTGGATCTCATGGCGACATTGGCCAAGATGTATGAAAAATCTTCTGCTTCCAATAAACTTTTTCTGATGAAGAAATTATTCAATATGATGGTGGAAGGCAGTTCAGTGGCAAAGCATCTCAATAACTTCAACACTGTGACGAGCCAGTTGTATTATGTAGGGATCATGTTTGATGATGAAGTCAGAGCACTGGTGATACTATCTTCATTGTCGGAAAGCTGGGATGACTTGGTAATGATGGTGAGTAATTCTTCATGGACTTTGAAGTTGAATTTCAATGATATCATGGGTCTGATGCTGAAACAAAAAATTCGCAAAATAGCAGCAAATGATGAATCTATGGGTTCTCCATTGAATACTGATAATAGGGGAAGGAATCTGGGCAGAACCAGATCCAAGTCCAAGAAAGGAAAGCTCAAGTCAAGCAGAGGAGAATGTTAGAACTGCAGTAAGAAGGGGCATTTCAAGAAGGACTACAAAGCTCCAAGGAAAATTGGTGGTAAATGATAGAAAAATAGTTTCTCTACTAATGTCTTCACATCTGAAATCCAAAGTAATCTCTGGTGTTATCGCTAGTCAGTACTGAATCCGAGATAGTGGATTCAGATGCCTCTTTTCATGCTTGCCCTAATGAAGATGTATTTAAAAACTACACTCAGAGTGATCTAAGGAAGGTTTATCTGGGAGATAACAAGGTCTACAATATAGTTGAAAAGGATGAAGTTGATATCAAGTTGCCGAATAAAACATTTTGGAAGCTTACTGAATTTAGTCATGTTCCAATTTTGAAGAGAAATCTCATCTCTGTGAGCCAGCTGATAAAGTTAGGACTCGTGACGACTTTTAGAGGTGATTCTTGGAAGGTGACCAAGGGGCATTAGTGATGACTTGAGGCAACATTAAAGACACCATTTAATTGATCAATAAAATGTTTGATTTCATTGATGTGGCTGGAACTAGGGTGGATGCAGGTCCGTGGCACTGTAGGCTTGGTCATATAAGCGAGAAAAATATGAAGTCCCTACTTTCGAAGAATGAACTACAGGGTTTGAAATCAATTACTTAGGATTTATATGAAGCCTGTATATATGACGACTGGAATAAAGTTTATTTCTCCAATAGTTGGTCAGTGATGAAATAAAAAAAATTTGTGCATACTTATGTATGAGGTCCTACTCTAGTTCAATCAATTAGAGGCTCTTGCTATTTTGTTACTTTTATCGATGATAACACGAGAAATGTATGATTTAATTTTTTAAAGTAAAAATTTGATGTATTTGAAGTCTTTAAGAAATGAAAGACTGTGGTAGAATGAGACAGACTTGAATCTGAAATATCTCAGATTAGATAATAGGGGTGAGTAGAGATCAAAAGTTCAGGAATTTTTGTGCTACAAATGGGGTTAAGGCATGAGTTCACTGTCCCATGGACACCGTTGCAGAATGGTGTAGTTGAACACATGAACAGATCAATCACAGAGTGTGCTATGAGCATGGGACTGTATGCAAGCTTGCCAAAATATTTTTGGGCAGAAACAGTAAACATAATTGTTTATCTGATAATCTATAGTACATCAGTACCATTGGAAGAAGGCAAAAATGTATGTCTATCTCATTTAAGGGTATTTGGGTGTTTTGCATATGTGCATGTTGATGCAGGGTCCATGAGCAAGTTTACTCAAAATCTGTCAAGTGCGCCTTTATTTGATATGACTCAGATGAGTTTGGGTACAATTTCTAGGATTATCAAAATAAAAAATTCATCAGAAGCAAGGACGTCACATTTAACGAAATGGAGATGTACAAGGACAGTGTCAGAACTCATAATGCTCCGTCAACTACTGCTGAAGAATCCATATATGTGGAGATAGTAGATACCGGTGCCAGGAAGATGGAGAAAGAAGTAGTGCTCAATCAGAAGGAGCACTGGAAGTTCCTCAGTCACCTGCTACAGAAGTCACAAGATCGAGCAGAATGAAACAACCCATACAATGATATTTTCCTTCTTTACAGTTTTTATTATTAACTGATAGTGGTGAACCGGAGTACTTTGAGGAGACCACTCAAGTTGAAGATTCAGAGGAGTGGGAGCTTGCTATGGATGAGCAAATGCAATCTTCGAAGTCAAATTAAACGGGATTTTATGTTACTATTAAATGGTAAAAGAGCACTATACACTAAGTAGGTCTACAGGCTAAAATAGGAGTTAGACGGTAGCAAGTGTTACAAGGCAAGACTTGTTATAAAGGATTTCCAGCAGAAGGAATGAGTGGATTACACAAAGATCTTCTCCCCAGTGGTGAAGTTGACGACTGTTAGGGTTGTGCTAAGTCTGGTAGCGGAGGAAAATCTACATCTAGAGCAGATGGATGTAAAAGCAATTTTCCTACATGGAGATCTTGAGCATGAGTTATACATTGTACAACACATAAGGTTATAAGGTTTCTGGCAAAGAAGGTTTGATCTACAGATGAAAGAAGAGCTTTTATGGCTTACAATAGACCCCGAGACAGTTCATGTTAGACAATTGGTACATGAAGTGCCAGACAGACTACTGTTGCTTCATCAAATGCTTCAGTAATTGTTATATTTTGCTTTTTTGTATGTGAATGACATGCTGACTACAGAGGCAGGTCTGAAGAAATCAGGGACTTGAAAAAACAGTTATCAATTGAGTTCGAGATGAAGGATTTAGGTCCAATCAAGATGATTATCGGGATGAGAATCAACAAGGATAGGAGTGCAGGAACACTAAAGTTGTCTCAGGCAGAGTATGTTGAGAAGATCATATAGAGGTTCAACATGAATGAGGCGATACCAGTTAGTCCTCCCTTTGGTAGTCATTTCAAACTATCTAAGCAGCCATAGCCTAACTTGGAAGTAGATCAAGCACTGATGGAGATACCTCTGTATGATCAAGCACGGATGAAGATACATTTGTATGCTTCAACATTTGGAAGTTTGAAGGATGCGATGATTTGTACCAAGCCAGATATTTCATGTGCAATGGGAGTGGTCAGCAGGTGCATGAGCAATCCAGGCAGGCATTATTGGGAGGCCGTAAAGTATTTAAGGAAAACAATCAACATGACACTTCGTTAATGAAGTGCTGGGATCAGTCTACAGGGTTTTGTTGTTTCAGATTTGGCAGGAGATGTGGACAGTAGGAGTACAACTGGATATATCTTCATATTTGGGAATGCATCAATGAGTTGGGTTTTCAGTGGCAGAAGATCGTTTCAATTTCTACTACAGAGGTTGAATATATTGCTATTACTAATGCTAGTAAAGAGAAGATTTGACTACAGAGTTTTATGGATGAATTGGGCAAGGAATAGAGGATTGGATGACTCTACAATGACACTATGAGTGTGATTCATTTTGTTAAGAAGACAGTTTTTAATGCCAGGACGAAACACATCCAGCTAAGATATCATTTCATTCGATCTCTTCTGGAGGATGGACAGTTATTTCTGGAAAAGATATATACAGTTGAAAATCCTGCTGATATGTTGACAAAGATGGTGACCGTTGAGAAATTGAAGCTATGCTTGGCTTTAGTTGGGTTTCATGAAGGTTGAGACCGGGGGTGAGCCACACCACGGTATGCGACCACAGTAAGTTACTATGATGATGATTCAAACGGAGGTACATGTACAAGACTGGTATTAGGTGCTATAGTCTCCAAGTGGGAGATTGTTGGGTTCTGAAGCCTAAGCACAAGGCACCCGACGCGTGTGCGCCTGGTTGTGGGCTCTTAAACGCCCACTTGGGTGCTGCTCGAACAGAGGACCCGACACATCTAGGTGCTAGTTTTGGCTGTACACGCTGTAGACTGGGCTCTGCTCTTATTCTAGATAGACCGACATATAGGCGCCGATCTATTAGCGCCTAGGTGCTCATTTTGGAGCGCCGATACAGAGTGCTTGGTGCTTAGGCGCCAAGTTTGAGCGCTTAAGCGCCCGGTGCAGTTACCACATGAGTTTTTAACCAATGTTTTACCTTTGATCGGAGAGCTTGCTATTTCTTCTTTCGGTATCCTTCGACGAGCATGAAGGTGAGAAGTGTCGAAGAGATGAATTTCAATAATTCGACTTGATTTCTGCGTCGGATCGGAGAGAGAAGATTGTTGGTTAAAGTCCTGTAAGTTTCTTTGTGTGAGTGTAGAGAAGAAATTTGTGTGAGTCATTTGTAAAACTTTATAAATTTTGTAGTTGAATTTCTGGTGGTGTGACTTCGTTTTTTTTTCTCGTTCTTAGGTTTTTTACACGTAGATTCTCGTATATTTTGCTGGTTGTTTTGATTGTATTTCTGTTTCAATTTTTTTTTCAGCTTTTTATCGAATTGGTGTGATCTTGTTATTCTGCTGCGTATTTTAGTTTCTAATTGATTCTGAGACTCGTTAAAGTTGGGAATTGTTCGTTGTGAGATTTCATGTCAATTCATTGATCAATTTAAAAACGATTGATAGTTTAATTTATGGATCGATCATTTTTCATAACCTTATTTGATGCTGACCATGTCTCATTTGATCGGTCAAATTTCCGCTGCTGTCGTGTTTACTTCCCACGTTAGGCACGGATCTTGTCATTACCTGTAAGGATAACCACCAAGTCTTGTTTCTCGGATGATTTACACTATACTCTTTCGTGGATTTTGTCGTTAACGAGTGAGAACCATCTCTAAAAATTTCAACTTATCGAGTTTAGAAATATGAGTTTGCAACTCAGTGGCTGTTTGAATAGTCGATCGATCCGCCAATATTACAGTCGATCATTTTTTATACATACCTTATCAAGCAATCAATCCGAGTTCCCCGGGCATTGAATCAGCCATTGACTAGCTTGTCATGTTATTCGATCACCGAGTTCCCTAGTGTCGGAGAGATGTAAGTTTATTATTAAAATAAAGTTAACCAAATTTAAATTTCATTGATAAATCAATAGCTTATATGTTGGTAACACTTTTTTTAACATATACATAAGAATTTTCTAAGGAAAATTTTTCTTTAAATCATCTCCGCTCCATGTCCAAGGGAGTTCCTTTCTAACATAAGTTTTCAACTTGTAAACCCCTGTAGATATTCGTTTGCTGATTATATACGGGTCGTTCCATGTTTGATCCAGCTTACCGACCACTTGTCTATGACGGCTAGGTCGACTTTATTCAGAACTAAATCTCTGGAAATGAAAATATTCTCTAGGATTTGCTTGTTGAAGTACTGGGAGGTTCGCCTCATCAGTTCTTCCTGTCGAACAGCTGAGTTGATTCCTTTTTCTTCTGCGAGGTCGAGAGCAAGTATTGCCCCCTCATTTTTTAGCTTTTGCCATTTGGCCATAATCTCCTATGTGAACAAAGAAACTATCATAATCTTTTGGTTGTAATGGTTGTATTGGATCGACAACATTGTCTTTATCCCATGAGTCAGTATAAACGGGGTATCGTTTGTCGCAGTTGAAGGCGTCGTTCGGATAGCCGAAAGTACTAACGCTAGTAAATCCACTCAATTCCCTTTCGCTCCTTCGACTTTCTTTCTTAAAAATTCAAAATTATCTTATTAACTACTTTAGCTTGCCCATTTGTTCGAAGCTGATGAACTGAAGTAAATTTTAGATCAATCCCCTGACTTGCAGTAAATTTTAGATCAATCCTCTGACTTGCAGAAAGCGTCTTTCACTCGTTGGTCTGTACATTGAGTTTCATTGTCAGTGATGACGACCAAAGACAATCCATATCTATAGATAAGATCCGACCAAATAAAATTTCAAACCTCCTCCGCAGTGATACTTCCAATGTTACCAGACGATTTGGTATTGAACAACATAAATTTTCTTATGGACTCTTCATGTCTAACTTCAAAAAATACTTCTTAAATTAAGGGTAGAGGTTTTCTATCAAGGATTTGACCTCAAGCTTTATCTATACTCCAATTAAGGTCTGTTAAGGTTATATACTCTGTTGTTTTCCTGTCTCTTTTTTTTGGAGCAAGCATAATCATTTAAATTCTCCCAAATGTCATCATAGAATTGATCAAGTTCTTTCCATAATATTACCAATTCATTGTAATATGTAGTAATATCACAATCAATTTGTTTGGATTTTCAAAGTTGCGATTCCAACTAAATAAATTGCAAAGAATTCGCATAGTGTGAATAGAGATCTCGAACAACCTCTTAAATATCTCGAGCAGTGGGAAGGAATAGATGAGACTTTTTTATGAAAGGTTCCATGAAATTGATAACCATGTCATTGCCAGAGAATTTTCAGTCTGTTATTCTCTTAAATTTGGATAATTGACAGTAGATTTTTGGATTACCTAGTTTTACCTCTCTTGTCAATCGCCAACTTTATATATTATGCTCACTCGAGATAGTTGTGTCCGTTAAGTTTTATAACTGTGAGGTAAAAGTGATAAATTCTTAGGAAAATATTCATTTGATATACACATTAGGGGAGCTGTCAAGCGACGTATTGTGGTTTAAGAATTATTGGAACCAGCTTATGTGATATAATTCTTTTGAACTCCCATCATCATTGTTGATTTGTACAACATCCTCAAAAATTGAAACAATGATCAAGAACTGTGCCAACCTCCTTTATGTTGTAATCAAGAATAGGGGTGCAAGTGAGTCATGTTGACTCGTAAGTGGGCTCAAGCTTGGCTCGATAAGTGGCTCGTGAACTGAGCTTGATGAGCTAACAAGCTAAGCTCAAGCCAGCCCCGACTCGACTTGTTAGCTCGTGAGTCAGCTCGTTTTAAAAGAATATTAACATAAAATATACTCAAAATATATTAAATTTCGAAACTTTATCTTAAAGGTATTGAAAATTTTAAGAAAATAATATTGTTTATTGTATATTAAGTGATTTCTTATTGATTATCTCCTAATTGCTCATTCTATTTATCAACTTATTATAAAGTTATTTTAAATTAATATCATTTTCTCTCTTTTATATTAAACAAGTCGGCTCGCGAGCCACCTTAAACTCGTCGACTTAAGCTCGAGTCGAGCTCGAGCTCGATAATATTAATCAAGCTCAAGCTCTAGCCGACTCATTTGCACCCCGAATCAAGAATGGCGCTAATTTTCTGTATGCCGCGATCGATTCACTTTTTTGCGCAAGCAGGACGAAACTTTACGTCGCGATCTCGATTGTTGTTCCAATCAAGATTAGTGTGAAACTCCTATATGCCATGATCCCTTCACTTCCATGCACGCGTTTGTACCCGTGATCCCATTGTTGGCTTCCTAGTCATGAAAAATTCATGACCCTACATCTATATGCAATCCCGATCTTCGCAGCTAGCTCTGATCGCAACCGGATTACTTCGTCGAAAGTTCTAATCATGATTGGATCGCTTCACAACTAGCTCTAATGACGAATAGATCGCGATGATTGGGTGGGAGGAGGAGAATACGTGATCATCATTGATTGATGCTTTACTCTGAGTATTGTGATTGTTTCTTTGAGTTTCACGATGTTGTCATTTCCTTCCCAACGAGCTTTAATCGAACGCCTTAGGGTCTCTGCATGCCATGATCCCGTTCTTTGAGTCTCGTGATCTGGTCGTTGCCTTCCCAACGAGCTTTAATCGAGGCTGTATGGCAAGGGATTGCAAAACAATACTCGGGCGAAAGTTGTGGATGAGATTAGGGCTTTGATATCATGTAGTTTTTCTTGGGGAAAATTATTATTTCTCTTCAATTTCATAGAAAAACGATTACAAGCTAAATAGAGGATAACTCTCGTAATGGGAAAATAATAACATCCTCCATAACTGCCCATAATAAAAGAGGGAAACTAGAATTATGACATATCAACAATAGAAGATACTAAAAGAAAGAAATACTACTAATAGGAGATCTTGAAAATCCGACAAATAATAGGAAGATTCCTAAAGCAAATGATAGCTTTTGTTGGCAAAAATCTTGTCATGGTTTATTAATCACTTTGTTATTTGTTGTTTGTTGTTGAAAAGTTTGAAGGAAGAATATTGCATATTTTTCTTATTCCAATGTTTGCCAAATATCACTATGGATTGTTCCAAAAGGCTATATGAGGCTGTATAGAGATGATTAGGGTAGGAAGTTGAAGTTTGTTTAGGTAATTGATAAATATGCCATTATATTTGTGTTGATGGAAAAAGAAGGGAATATTTTTCCAATTGCATTATCACAACATGATTGTTCTTTTGGTGGAGGAAGATATATACTAAGAATTTGCTTTGAAGATTGCCTTAATAATTTAGGAGGTAGGGATTTATATTTTTCTTTATTGATACTAGTGTTAACCATAAATGATAACAGAAATGCAACTTTTATTATTGAATTTAGATAGAGATTACAATCAAAGACACTCAAAATTAGGAAATAGAAAAAGACCACATGAACTCAACTAGGGCTTAGGTCGAGGGTGATGGTGCGGTGGTTTTACGAGGAATATAATTGTGGAGGGCTGGATGGTTGGAATGCAATAATGGAAGGTAGCACTTGGCTAGAAGGTGGGCAGCAATAGAGTATGATTAGGTGGATGTAGCAGGGAGGTGGCAGCAGGGTGTTGGAAAGGTCGGGGTGGCTCACGGCAACAAGGAAGACGGCTAGAAAGGGTGGCAGCAAGGTGGGATGTGGCTGGAAGTGATGGCAGCAAGATGGGATGTGATTGGTTGGTAACAGCAGGAAAACAACAAAGGGGCTGTGAGAAGCAGCGAAACAGGATATACATATCATCTCAGGACGAGTGACAGCCGAAGCACCTTCTTGCTTCTGGATACAGTCCTAGAAGAGAGCAACCGGCGACGATGGCTGTCTTGACGAAAAATCAAGCAAAACTGAAATTTAAACTTATATATGTGTTTTATTTTTCACTCCTTTCCTAGCTCGCTGTGAAGGTGGCTCTCGTTTGTCCCCTACTGTGTTTCAGGAGATTACGTTGAGAAAGCAAAATAGAAAATGCTTGATTTGTGCTTGAAATTCAAGTGTTACAAATATACCTTTTCCATGTCACAAGATTTCCAAAATGTTCCATGCACTGCGTAGCCTCGATCAAAGAGAAACTTCACAATCTACAAAGTGATGATGCTGCTATTGCCAGTGACAAAACCTTTTTCTAAACTGTTCTATCCGCTGCATGCGATCAGAATATCGACAGATTTGTTGAGACAATTGCCCTCTCCTTTTTTTTCTTCCTTTCTCTTGTCTTGCAATTTGATTCTCCTATGGCTGCTTCGCATCGAAGTTGGAGAAGGCATTGCTGATGACATCTGACTTTGCGGATAAAATGACACTACCCCATCTTCGGCTTGCCTTTCACCTTCTGCTTGCTTTGCTACAGTCACGTACTTCCTTTATTTTTGGTCCTTTCTTCTATCATATCAAAAGATTGGTCTGACATGGCGAGTGGTGTGGCAAATCCATAACAGCGTTAACTTGGATGCTTTATATGTCAAGGGTAGACTTTTGGGTGTGAGATATATTAAATTTAATAGTTTTAGGTGCTATGTATGTAAATCCCCTTGATTTTTTAATAGGTTGTTATATCTATTCCCTTCTCATTACAAATTGTATCCTCCATGGAACTGCGATATGTCATTATAACATAATGGGCAATCTTTTGTATTTAATTCTATCTAAAGATTGGAGCCTCTTTATACTTTTGTACGTCACTTCAAGTTAACAGCACTTTGGACATAAAGAAACCCGTACTAAAATTGGCCTGAGGATAAAAAATGCATTTTATTGTTTTTTTTCTTTTGTAGCTTTTGTGGCGAGGACTTGGGCTTGATGATGGTGACGGTGTGGGAATATGGAACAGGTATGGATGTGCAAGGTTTATGATTTTTTTGGTTAGCAAAATTAGTTTTTCTTACGTAGTGCTTTAAATTTTTAAAATATTTGACGCTCAATTTTAGGGTTTTTCTTCCAAATCATCCCTAAATATAGACATGAACTTTTTCAGTGATAAAATAGGTTTATATTATGTTGTATGGCCATTGGATTTTATTTGCAATTTATTTTTTCAGGAGATTGATAAAAAGACATTGAATTATGCATTATTTTCTTTTGCTTCTAGTTGTAATGCTTTTGATTGACCCGATTTTTCTTTTTTATTGCCTCTTGAACAGGAGCAGTTACAATAAAGTTCTTCTGGGTTTAGGTGGTGGTCACTATGTACCCCGTCACATGGATATTGTCCAGTAAGCAGCGCCAGAAACTGTTGATCTGCATCTAATTAACTCAAGGAAAATTGCTAAAAATTGTGTTCTTATTTAATAGTTTCTGTTAATATTTTAATGTTTCGGTATCCTCTATAATCCAGCACACGGTTATTGAATCCCACTATATAACCCTTATCCTTTATCATGAACGTGATGCCATCATTAACCATATTATAACTCCTTTGGGATCAATACTAACAGCTTTTATTTGTGAAAATTTGAAGACAGTAATCTGATTATCTTTAGCTAGATCATGGGATTACAGCGAAAATGACAACCATTGTACTGTATATCCAGGTTTTCAAAATGGAATTTTTTTATTTTTAGTTAATATTAACAGCTTGTAGAGTTGTTTCCGTGCCATTGAGATGGACAATGTCTTATTATAAACATTCTACTCGATGTTATTGTTTGAACCAATTTGACTGCTGCTACTAAATTATTAAGGATTATCTTGAGAATCTAAGGATGATCTTGAGAATCTAATCAATTTTTGTTTTGCGGAAGATACGAAGGAAAAATAGATCTATAAATTCCGGTACTCCTTTAGAATATCAGGGTTTGCTAATGCTTATTTTTATCTAAAAAGGAATTCTATTGCAACAACTGAAATCCAGTTTGCTGGTATGACTAGAAACCAGATAAACTGAAGCAAAATGAAATTGTTTGAATCTGCTATGCGACTAGGCTAGAAAGTTGACAACAAAATATAAATTCTATATTTTTTCTTACCTTTATTTCTCTCAAATCAGATTAAATTGCATGCTTCATATCTCTGGAGTGAAAGATTACCTTCTTATTTAAGCTTGATCGGTAGAGAGAAAAGTATGCTTCGCTTTTGACTGTGTTTCTTATGCTATTTGCATTAATCATCTTTCCTTTGTATTAAGTTTTTTTTTTTTAACTAAAGGCGGGTTCTTATAGATTGCTTCATACTTTTTTTTTCTCATGTTTAATTCTGAATTTCGTCAATCTTCACATCTATTTCTACACTTGAATATATTTGTTTAATATTTTATTTGTTTGTCGAGCAAAATGGGTGCTTCCAAGTTCGTAGTTTATAATTCTGAATGAAAAGAAAAAGCAGAAGCCTTTCATTTACGGACAGTTATGCCTTACTTGCATCTGGAAATATTTTTAGGAAAGAAGGTGTGTGGGTGGGACACCTTCTCTCTGGATATTCTTTGCCAATGGAAGAGCCAGCAAAGCATAAAGCAGATGATCACGATAAAAGTATTGGTGGAACATGGAAGCAATCTATCAAGGTTTCATTTGAAGCAACAAAAGCAGCTTTTCCAGGAGGTGTAGTTTTAGCTCATCTTGATCAGAAGTAAGCTTCCTCAACCGTTAATATATGATGAAAATTTGCTTTGCATTTTCTGTTTTTATAGAAGATGGTTCTCTCTGTGCTTCTGGTGGTGCACAATAGGTTTTTTTTTTTTTTTTGTCTTATTTGCATACCAATTGAACTTTCTTCTACTGTATGCTGGGTTACATGACATAAGACATCCATATTTCTAAAATGTTTCATAAATCTTGATAATTACTTATAATATAACAAATGTCGTCTCTCTTATATCACTTCATTATCTCCATAATTATTATCAATATTAAAACATTTTGTGGATGTCTGTATGAATCCATCATCGTTATTTTTGTTTTTCTTCAATATGGCAGTAAGGCTATTATACATGGTCTTTTTGCATGCTTAAACACTGTTACATTTTGTATGTATTTCCTTTTTTTGTCATGTTGATCTTATCTTTTCACATTGTTAGTGATCTACATTCCTAAATCTCTGAAGCATGCTTCCCATAAATTTATTTTAATCTATTCGGACACTCTTAAATAATTATTCACACCAAATATTTTTAAATACTATCATGTATGCCACTAAAATGATCTTCTCATTGTTATATAAACCTTTTCATCAAGTCTCCATGTCACATTGGCCAACCCTAGAGGAACCTATATTGTTATCGAAATGATTTTATCAAGATTGGAAGTTATGGACTAGCCAAACAAATAGAAAAGAAAAGTAAAGATTTCACTCAAGTAAAGTGTATTAAAGATGAAAATCAAAGTGGTTTTTTAAGAAAAAGATATTCAACATGGGTGGGTTATTCATTTTGATAAACTTTTTAATGAAGTTTCTGGAAATATGATCGACCTTAGTGATCTTAATATCGTTAATAACAAAAAAATGTTTTATTTTTATTGTCGCATTATTAAAAAAGAAGTTGATAAGGCTTTAAAGAAAACCAAGGGTGGATATTCTGTAGGACCTGATCATATCCCAATTGAAGTGTGGAAATATTTAGGTGATTTGGGAGTTTCTTGGCTTACTAAACTTTTTAATGTTATTTTAAAAACTAAAAAGATGTCTGAGGAGTGTAGGAAGAGTATTTTGGTCCCCATTTTTAAGAATAAAGGGCATTCACAAGAGTGTGCAAATTATAGAAGAATTAATTTGATGTGTCATACTTTCAAATTATGGGAGAGGGTAATTGAACATAGTTTAAGATATATTACCAAGATTTCTCATAATCAATTTGGATTTATGTCGGGTAGGCCTACTATGGAAGCTATTCATTTATTGAGAGGTTTGATGGAGAAGTACAAAGATAATAAGGAGGATTTACATTTGAATTTTATTGATTTAGAAAAAGCTTACGATAAGGTTCCTAAGAGATATTCTTTGGAGAGTCCTTAAGAAGAAAGGTGTTGATATGACTTATATTCAAGTCATTAAAGATATATATACTAGAGTTGTTGTGTTCGAATTGAAGGAAGATTGACCAAATAATTTTCCTATTTCTGTTGGTTTACATCAATGATCAGCTTTAAGCATATATCTTTTTTGCTTTAGTTATGGATGGTCTAACTGGATTTACAAGAGGATGTACGTTGGTGTATGCTTTTTGCTGATGATATTCTTCTTGTGGATAAGACGAGAGAAAAATCCCAGGAAAAACTTGAATTATTGAGGTCTACATTCAAGTCTAAAAGCTTTCGTTTGAGTAGAACTAAAATTGAATACATGGAATGTAATTTTAGTAATACTAGCTCTAGTGACAGAATTGTAACTTTGGGTGATCAAATTATTAAAAGGTGTGAACGATTTAGATATCTCGGGTTTATTGTTCAAAGCGATGTTAATATAGATGGGGATGTTAATGGTAGAATTCAAGTTGGTTGGTTGAAGTGGAGGAATGCTTCGTGCCTATTGTGTGATAGAAAAGTACCGTTTAGACTGAAAGGAAAATTTTATAAGATGGTGGTGAGACCTGCAATTCTCTATGGTGCTGAATGTTGGCCTTTAAAAGAGAAGCACAATACTAAGTTAAGTGTTGCCGAGATGAGAATGATTAGGTGGATGAGTGGCTTTACACTTAGAGACAAAATGCGAAATGAATATATCCGTGATAGGGTTGGTGTAGCTCTAGTGACGGACAAAATTAGAGAGAGTCGCCTTAGATGGTTTGGTCACATTAAACGTCGACCATCTGATGATCCGATTAAGCGAGTAGATGTTTTACAGTCGACTTATGTTAAGAAAGGCAGAGGTAGAGCTAGGAAGACTTGGGCTTATTGTATAAAAAATGATCTTAATTTATTAGAATTAAATGAAAATATGACACTAAATAGGACGCAATGGAAAAAAAAGATTCATGTAGCCGACCCCACTTAGTGGGATTAAGGCTTTGTTGTTGTTGTTGTTGTTATTGTTCGAAGTTATGGATAATTCCGTATTTGGGTTTTATCCTGTTATATATTCTTTTAATTCAGTATATTATACTCTTTATTTCTTCTCTAGTATATTTAGTGTATTTTTCCTAGATATAGATAACAATGTTATAGTGAACTCAGCATGAGCTTAGCCATCTCACTACTTTTCTAGTGGCTCTCTTCACTTGCTATGTATGTTGTGCTCACTTATTATGTTCATGCAGTACGATTATCCATTGCAATCGTGATCTATGCTTATATATGATTTTGTATGTTTTGTTCGGTTGTTGCATGATCCTCCATTTGCAACCATGCAGACAACTATCCCACTACACCTAATCTGTTTGCCTCCATCTACAACCTTGCAATCATGTGTTTCATTGCGCTCATGCCTACCACAATGTAACAACACAAACTCTCGTTATCGAGATATTGTCCGCTTTAGCCTAATGACCTCATAATTTTGTCATATTCGTGTAACTTCTCAGGCAATCGCCCATCATGAGAGTGCTCCCTCATGAGTAGGTTTAATTTTGAATATTTTAATAAAATTTCAACTGTTATAACTTAAGAAGCCTCGATGATTAAAAGTATAGTTTCATTTTAGTCAAGAGATTTAACAATCTCCCTACTGATACCAGAGTTAACTCAAACTACAAAGAAATGCAAATATTATTACGAAAATTGAAAACGGGTTGCAATGACAACTATTCAAAACTGGAAATAAACGATAACAAACACAACTACACTCTCTAAGAAACTAAGTGGTGGGTTGCGGCTAGACCAAAGGTAGGTGAGATGGTTGGAGTACTACCATCAACACTAGAGGGCTGGAGGGGTTGCGACAGTAATAAAGGAAGGCTAGGGGGTCACAGTTGGCAACAGGGTGGTAAACGAGATTGTGGTTGGTTGGAAATGTGGGTTGCGGCTGCAGGGATTAGTGGAAGGGGATCTCAGGAGTCAGATACGAGGACAAATGGATTTAGCTGTAGCGGGAAGATTAAGAGGATCGCGCGACGTAAGAACAAGCCAATTAGTGGGAATTATGGTTGGGTGGAAATGGTTTGGGAGGAGTTACGATAACAGGGAATACATGGAGGGGGTTCGACAATGAGAAACGCTTGTCGACAACAAGGATCAGGGCAAAGGGATTTCTCAAAGGGTTTGGGGAAGATAAATATCCCTACGGGGTCAAGTTACAGTTGAAGCACCCCTCGAACCTTTGGAGAAGATCATCACCTCGAACACGTTACAACCGGAGCAACTTGTTTCCGTCGGATATAACTCTAGAATGGAAGAAGGGATGCTGACGGTTTCCCTTGACTGAAATCTAAAATCAAACTCATAAAATATCGCCTTAATCCAACAAACACACATAACTAAAGATAGAATAGGCATAAATGAAAATGGGAGGGGGAATAATTTTCGCCCAATAAACATATGGATAAGAGGCCGGTCTAGCCTCTTGCTAGACCAAACCTCATCCTGCTGAATCGATTGGGCCCAGTTCAGCCCCCATTCACCACGTCAGTCTTCCATGGTTGAAGGAGCTTCGAATTCATTCATCGAATCTTCCGGTTCTTCGTCTGCAATCTTAGCAGCACTTGTATCCCTCTGGCAACTGCATCGTCCTCTACGGTGCCTAAGAATCTTTCTCATCTTTTGAACCAACATTCACATCAATCCAATCTTCTGTGAGTCTGCTATTGAACCGAACTGAGTTTGAGAGTCTTGCCTCTGCTGTGGAATACTCCCAAAGTACTCCCTGGTTAGATAAACCAGATCTGAAGTAGGGGTAACTTGAACATTACCGCCTGGTGGTGGCTCTGGCAGTAAGCTTCGGTTGTGACATCCTGAAATGGTCTCCGTCGTATCTGTCTTGTGTCAGTTCCGGTGTTTCAATTTCATCATCCCTCACTACCATCAAAGTTGGTCCCACCGATGTTACTCTGCTGATAAGTGCTTATGTAATCACGGGCACCGCTGAAGGAAGTAGGATAATACGCTTCTCATTTTTGGAGAAGGAATATGTGTTTTTGAATCTATCATGGTGTGTCCTTCAGTCAAATTGTCACGTTCTCCCCAACAAAAAGTGCTAGGCATCCAAGTGGACCACGTCGCACCACATTTGATCTTGTAGTTGGCTCCCAATCGAAAACTCCACTAGACATCTCTGGTCAATACCGACTTTGTTTTTTTTTCAGTCACGTCGGAGAGTATGACTGGGAGTGTCTCTGAGTCATGAGACCCAACATTTGTACCATCTGTGTAGATGCCACATTCTTACGGTTCTTCCCATCGATGATGAAATTGCATATCTTTCCAATCATTGTGCAGCAGTTTTAGAAGATAGTGGTGAAACCACTACGGATCCCTCATATCCTCAGCCTGTAGGTTCTGTCGAACGTTCTCCTTCATCTGATGGGATACACCACACCCTATTCCTTAACTTTCTACTCATCCTGACCTCTTCCACGATAAAAGACACGATTTGGCTTGTCATACAGCTTGAGACAATGTGCCCAAATCCGTGACATTTGAAATATTTTCTGGTAGGGATTGTAGCAGGCATGCTGCTCTTCATAGATTTCTTCTCTCTGGGGGTGGCTCTATCTTTATCCAAAGCATCTTTCTCAACTTCCTAAGTTGTGCTCCTGCTGGTGTCTCCAAGTTTGAGTGTCTGTTGGCTGGCGGTAGTTGCTTGCTCTGTTTCAGCTTTCTCTCCACATTCAATGCTAATTACAAGTGATGAATAAGGCCGCAGTTGCATCATGTTGCTGATAGTGGGCTTCAGTCTCCCTCGGATAATGGGCTATGTTATGCTTCTTTGGCTCGACCAAATCACGTTTCATCTGCAGCTGATCAAACTGCTCCGTGAACTCCTCTACTGACAGGCCCTTTTGCTGCAAGTGGTGGAGCTTCACAAATATATCATGATGCGGCAGTTGGGTGGGAGGTATTTTGTTTGCATCACTTTCATCTTTTCCTGTCTGGTAATCTTATCGCTGCCTTTTCTTTTTCTCTCTTTGTAAGTTCTACCACCACGAAGAAGCACTTTTCTTCAACTTGATAGCAGCAAGTTTGATCTTCTTATCCTCTGGTGCATCCTTATACTCAAAAATTCATTCAACAAATTATAGCTAATCAATAAAGTCTTCTGGATCCATACCTCCCTCAAACTCTGGCAGATCCACTTTGATGTCGAAGTCTCTGTACCGTCAAAATGATATCTCCTGTCTAAAATTCTCTCTATGGAAGGGATTCATACACCTGTCTCTAGGTCTCTTCTAATATTGGATTTGGAAACGTCGTTGTCTGTCTTCTTCATATTTGAAATTCTCTTTATGGAAGGGATTCAGATCCTCCTCTCTCTCACCTTCGACTCTCAGATATCGGTCGAGGGTAACCTCTCATTGGGTCATCTCATCAATCTCTGCGAGCCTCTGTTGAACGTAACAGAGTTCTCGCCGTATCTCTTCTCGAGGCTTGGGCATCTATCTTCTTGATGGCATGGTTAAGGTTTGAGATTTGTGAAAGTTGAAATGGTATTTGGTGGTAGGAAAGAAATTTTTTTGTTAATGACGATTGCTAAGAAATTTTAGGATAAAACTAAGGTTAGGCTAGCTTTGATACTAAATGATATCGGATTTTAACTCAAACCACAAAGAAATGCAAATATTATTACTGAAATTCAAAATGGGTTACAACGAAAACTATTCAAACTGGGAAATAAATAACAACAAACACAACTACACTCTCGAGGCAAGGAATAAGTGGGACTGTAGGTAGGTAGGGTGGTTGAAGTGCTACCGTAAAAAATGGAGGGTTGGAGGGGCTGCCGGAGTAATAAGGAAGGCTGGTGGGGTCGCAGCTGGCAGCAGGGTGGTAAACGAGATTTTGGTTGGCTGGGAAGATGGGCTGCAGCTGCATGGATGGGAAGGGGATCTCAGTAGTTAGATAGGGTTATAGATGAGTTTAGCATTATCGACAAGATTGGAAGGATCACGGGAGCCAGTTAGTGCGAATTACAACTGGGTGGAAACGGTCTAGGAGTTAGGGTAGTGGTGAAAACGACGAGGGGTTCAACTGTAAGAACGCTGGCTGGCGGCAATGATCAGGGTAGAGGGGTTTCATTAATATCCTCACGGGATCGAGTTGCAGCCAAATCACCCCTCGAACCTTTGGAGAAGATCGCCATCTCTGACAAGTTTTAGCCGGAGTATCTTCTCGCAATTGGATATAATCCTAAAATGAAAGAGGGGGTGCCGACGGTTGCCCTGATAGAAATTTGAAATCAAACTCACAAAAACTACCTTAATTAAAGGAACACACATATAAATAAAAAGAGAATATGTGGGAAATGAAAATAGGTGGGGGAATATTTCCTGCCCAATAAAAAGAGGGAGAAGGGGCCGGTCTAGGCTCCTGCTAGACCGAACCTATTTGTGCTCAACCGATTGGGCTCGGTTCAGCCCCCAAGCTCCGCGTCACCTACTTAAGTAGCTCATATTCTCATTAGTATTATTAATCCTACACATTCAAAAAGTAGCACTTTATTTTCATCTAGGGTCAAGTGATAGCTCCCACTGTGTTGTACTTACCTATATGGCACTTAGTTCCCATTTTTCTGTTGGTATAATACCCTAATATCATTTGCAATAGCATGTACTCTTATCTATTGAGATATTGTCCACTTTGATCTAATTAGAGGTTGATTGGTGTATGATTAATTCAGAAAATATAGCTTGGAGGGTTAAGTTGATGCCTTGACTTGATCTTGATTGAGGCCTTTGAATATTGGCACACAATTGATGCCTACATGATAGCATGAATTTCTTTTATCCATGGATTTTATTTATAAGTGTTCTTTTTCAAGTGTTATTGATCTTTAATACTTGCCTTGTTACTTGAAGGTAGCTCAAATGATATCAGATATTTTGTCTACTTTTCTCCTATATATGGAGGATCAAACCTTGAGCGAATATTGTGGTGTTGGTCTTTATCTATTCTACTCTTATATCTAGAGGTTCAGGCTAAAATGGGACTCATAACTACAATAAGAAAAATGCTCAATGTTTGAAGTTATGATCCTATCTTATAGGAAATATAACCTGAATATTTTTCTTATTTGAATGAAATTTTCTCAAGAAAACGCTTTGAATGCCTTGAAGTGGGATTTACAAATCTAATCATGGAGAGGCCGAAAGGTTGGGCTTTTATGGTTCATCTTATGGGCACTGTGGCCATTATTATTATTATATCTTTTTATTTAAATTTTCCCTATAAAAGTTTTTAAATGCATTATGCAAATGGATTAACAAGTAATTTTGTCAAATCTACCATAAAATATTGGTTCCATGTCATGGGCAAAAAAGGCCAGTTCTATGGAGACATCAGAACTGCATTGTGTTCTTTACCACTTGAAAACCTTTTGGATTACAATGGAACACAAAGCCTCGTCAACTTCACCTCTCATATGGAGGACCGGGTCGTCCCACAATTTTCCTCAGTATTTATGCTCATTTCTATTCTTTTCTAGAATTTTTAGTTATTTATATAATTGATATCTGGTAAAAAAAAATTGGTGGCTTACAATTTTCACATTTTAAATTGACACTACCACAGTTCAGTTGTTGAAACCTGAAAGGTCTTTTTGTGCATTAATTGTTACTTGAACGTGCGTTTGCTGGATCAGATGTTTTGCTTTTCAGAATCAATGACCAACTTTTAACTCATCACCTTGCAGGAGTATGAAGGGCTGGCAGAAAAACGCTATATTGAGCTTCTTGGCTGAAGAAAACATAAAGGTTGGAAAGCCAGAAGACTTCGCTTAACACGGTTTTTCTCGGCGGCTCCAATTACATACATACAGACAGACAGATATATATAATGCACATATAAATCTATATTCTTATGGCAATTTTCATGACATTTACTGCTTGGATATCAGTTTTATTTTTATTTAATTTAATTTTTTTTCATATACTTGGATATCAGATATTGTAATCGAAAAGTTGGGGATTTCTCATTCTTTTGTATTCAATGATGGGATGAATGGTATATGACTAGATTGAAATCAAGTATGGGCATTTTATAGCTTTGATTGTATGAATATGCAAGCACTTGCAGATTTGCAAATCCTTCTGCTCTCTTCACACGCATCAACATGGATAAATTAATAGGCGGACTATTAGCCAAACATGAAGGCATGTCAAGTAAAAAAAATAATAATAAATTCTATTAAAAAATTGTTCAGTTATAATTTCAATATATATATATATATATATGTATATATTGCACCTAATCTATGCATGAAAATTGGCAATGCCCTTTTTAAATGTGTTATTTTTTATATGATATGAATGATTTAGATGGTACAAATGTGAAAAAGTTGACCTTTTAAGTGTGATATTTAATACTTGAGAATTGGATTGTATGTAGGTAAATGCCTGTTGTCTGTACTCTGTTCTTTGACGCAAAAAAATGGGTTATTACTGTTGTTCTGCAGAACTAATATGATTAGTAGAGCTGCCAAAAAAAAATGTGCGTAAAACTTTTAAGAAACTCGTTTTATAGAAATATTTTATTAAACTTTCTTGGGGTCATCTACATATTTAAGACCGGAACTTCCACATTTGCATGCAAATCACTAAAATATTTAATATTACATTAAAAAATATCGAATATTTATTTTCTAATATAGGAAAATATTTAATATTTACATGTATTTTCTAATATAACTATCGAATTTTAGATGTTAGACATGTAAATACATAGAAACTACATAGAAACTGGTATGTATATAAAATTCTCAATTTGTAAATAAGTCGAAACACATTTTTATTTAAGTATATTTGGTTTCTTAATTTCTCAATATGCTAGAATTATTCTATTTAAAAACCCTTTATTTTCTATGTATATATTTAAATACAAAATAATAATGAATCTTACAGTTTAAATATATTAATATATTGTTGAATCCAAGAGTGTCCATGAAACATACTCAAAATCTAGAACGTTTTGCAAGGGAAAGTGAGAGGAAATATGGTAGAGAGCAGTAAGAAGGTGCAATCCTTTATTCATGATATGGACACTTTATTTATAGGGATATGTTCCAATTTTACAAAATTACGGATCAATCCTCTTATCATTAGCATTTAGAGGGGTCTTTTAGTAATTACAAAGATATTTGAATATAATAAGAATGGTGGATTGATGCTGGTCGGTGAGAAGTTCTTCGGTCGTTCGCCCTGCCTTAACTCTATTGATACTAGATCTGAAACTCAGCAATATACCAATCGGCCTTAGGGTCGATTATCAACTAGTGGTAAATTCTATGACACCTCCTTACGATCGGTCATTCCAAAAGCTTCCCTTGCTAGCATTAATCTGTCGATCGTTAAATGGAATGTTGATCAATCGCGCCATCCTCTGAGTCATCCGTTCTGACATGAGATTCGAGCTGGCATATTTTTTGTGTACAATTTTAGTTCCTCAATTCTCTTGCTCCTTGGAAGCCGCAATGCACACGAGGACAAGGGAATCTTTTCAAAATGTAAAAATAATTAAATGAAATTATTGTGCAATAATGTCTCTCCCAAGATTTACGCGCCCAGTTCGTTATAAATAAGCCATGGGATATGGAAAGTTTACGCCTTCGCCTTTTCTCTTTACTCGGAATTTCTGTTATTTCCTCTTCGTATCTGCTACTATGTGGCGGAGGAGCATCATCTCTGATGAGGATGCCCCTCTCAAAGCTATGAGTGATATATGGGCGAAGGTTTGTAAACCTGACACAGCATAACCCGATAAAAGAAGTTCCCGCTGAGAAGTTGAGCAAGAAGTGGGTTGTACAGAAGCCATTATCAAGGGAGCTCAAGAATCAGACCGAATCTTCAGGTTTCTTTGTGGATTCTTTGCAGGAGATGGTTGTGGAGGAAACTAGGCGGCGTCTTGACGATCGTCTCCCGTCGGAGGTGGTTATCTCTGTCTGAGGGCGAGTAATGATCTTTTAGACTGCTATGCGAGGCATGACTCCTCAAAGTCTCGAGGAGGTTACGGTCGGAGCTAAGATGCGGCTTCAGTCAGAAAAGGGGGCTTTTCTTCTATGGGTGGAGAGTTAGAGGGCACCGGTGAGGATATTATTTCCTGCACCACCTTTGAATGGAATCGACTTTTAGGTATGTAGCTTGAATCATGCCTTTTGTATTTTTTTTGCAGTTGTCGGAGCTCTAACGATGGATTTCATCTCATCAGATACTGACGCCAACCATGAGGGTCATGCGGTCGCTGTTGATCAAGTCACTGAGGAGGGTCGATATTGGAACAAGTTGTTGTGGAACAGTGTACCATGGAGTAGGGCACCGTAGAAATGGGCACTATAGCCTCAAGGATGGAGTAGAATCCCCCCCAGCGGGGACAAGAGTGTGGGCTACCAAATCTCTTGGCGCGACGATAGAAGAGGAAGCACCTGGAGGGCGTCAGATGTCTATTGAATTTTTGGTGCGTCGTCTCGCTGAAATAGAGGAGTACTTCTTTCGTTTCATGTTACATCCTCAGGGGATAATGATGATGGAGCTGTTGAAGTACTGGAGAGGGTTGTCCGGATGGAAAAAGAAGTTGTTGCACTTCGTGAAGAGCTTGCTGACACGCATAAAAATTTGCTACTTTTTATATAAATTTTACGCACATTTTTAATTATATTACACTTTAAATTGAGTTATTTAGCATATTTTTAGTTTCGGTACACGTAATTGAGTTTTGGAGAAAATGTAGAAAAAAATGGTACAATTTGGAGTCAAATCGAACAAGGAAGAAAATTCTGATCTGACACATTTTGATACGTCTTTCTATACTTAAATCTCCTTTACATTTATCACATGTGTTTGAATGAAATTGAACTTTAAAGTAAGGTTCTCTTCATGTTTATCTTATAGGTATAACACTTGGAGCAAATTAGAGCTGAAACGAGGCAAAACGGAGCGAAACAAAGTGAAACAGGGGTGCTGTCAGCAGGGTGACGCCTAGGCACTAGAACGTGGCGCCTAGACACCAAAATGTGACACCAAGGTACTAGTCCCGCCTAGTTATGGCTCTAGGTGCCAGAAATAGTTTTGGACAGCTTCTAAACGTTCTAAGGAGTTATAAGGTGACTTTTAGCACTTGGGAAGGCACCTTTTGGCATTTCAAAAGTCTTGGATACTCCAAGAACATCCAAAGGTCGTAGATAGGAGTAGTAGATGTAGATTTCTACCTTGTCATGAGAGATTGGTGACGTATTTTGAGAGATATGTGTAAAGAATTATATGAGCAGTGCATGGATAAGCTGGAGACTTTTTTGAAGGGATTTTCATCTTTATTTCAGAGGTAAAAAGCTAAGTGTTGTGTTCTAGTGGATTTTCTTTGATTTAATGGAATTTTCTATTGTGTTTTATACATGCTTCATGAGTAGTTTTATTTACTCTTTTCTTTTGATATGAAGTAGTAGAATGAGTAGAAAAATTTGTTTTAAAATAAAATAATTTTTGTTTTCAATGTGATGACTAATATCTTTTTTGCTTCATTGGCATAACTTAATGGCAATAGGTTATGTTAAAATCTGTTGCAATTGAAACTAAAACTTAGGAGAGCGATGATCTTGCAACTTGAGTGCACTCGCATTGCTCGGTTGGCTATGGTTTAAGCGGTAATGCAACTTTTAATGAAATATAATTCATGATATGTTTCTATTAGGAGCTCCTAGGTGACAACTAGTTGTGTAAAACTAAAAGAATACTAAGCGTACATATACTCGCAAAGAGAGTATGTAGTAGACATATGTTTCTTATTGGCACATAATTCTATCAATTCTTTTACTGCCTGAGTCATTATCTACATTTTACTTTTATTTTGCAATAAATTAGATGAATGTTTAGGAATTTAGATTTGCTTAGAAATGCTTTTATTTCATTAATATGATGGTTATTCAATTGAACTTCATTTATATTGCAATTTAGGCCTGTTGTAATGTTTAAATTTGTTCTAATTGCATTAAGATCTAGAAGGGCGGTGTCATTCTAAACTAAGTGGAACCATATTTACCCTTAAGATGGAGGGTAGCCAATTTCTAGGGTGAGTGCAAATAAATAGGAAGATAAGTTTTAATGGGCGTAGAATTAGAATTTCTAGAGTGACGGGCTAGATTCTTTACCAATTTGGTCTAGAGTTTGGGATCTAAGGACTGGTCAGTCCTATAGAGGTGACATAGTGGGTAATCTAGAAGTGAGAGGCTAGAACCTACCCAGCATAATCATATCAATTAGGAACTCAAAGTTAGATTAGCCAATGTTCTTTATGCATTCCAGAGAAAGTAAAGAATATGTTTGTTCCTATTTACCACTAGCCACATTAAATTCTAAGAATTTCATTTCTGCACATTATCTATGTTGTTGCATGTGATTGGTAGTTTTAACGTCTAAAAAATTCTCTAAACCAATTAATCTAGTTAGGTTTATCTTTAGACTTAGGTTTGTATTTAAGAGTAGTTGATAGAAAACACCCTTAATCAACACTCCAAACTAAGACCTAAAAGTAATAGACTAGAATTAGCCTAAGGGATTCTTACCTTGTTTCCCTGTGGGATCGATAATCTGGTCTTAATAGAAAACCCTATACTACTTGAAAAGATATGTTCACTTGCGTAGCACCCTTAGTGTGTGAACTATAAATTAAATTCTAAACTGTACAACATATTTGTTTTGCATACTAGCCGTCATAATTAAACTGGGTCAAGTTTTTGGCCATGTAATTAAATATCTGCATAATTGTGGGTCGTATCAAGTTTTTGGTGTCGTTACCAGAGATTGAAATGGAAGTAATTACACATATATGTACGTGCACATTCTAGGGAGCATCACTTGTTGTTTTCCAAGGGGAGATGTTTGTTGATCATGGAGAGATGGCGCGGCTGTGTCTCGAGTTATCGCTGTCAGGGAGGGTTTCACCGCCAAGTGGAGGGATAGTTAATGACCTCTTTAGGCTGAGTGGCAAATTTTATGTTTGAGCGGTTGTGCCACTGAGGTTTTGTTTCGGATGAAGCCGTGAACGACCATTTTGATAGGTTTTTTATTTTTGTGTTATATACGAAGATTTTTTGTGATGTCCCCCTCCTTTTTGTAAATAAATAAGGAATAAATAAAATTAAGTTTTGATTGTTTTTCCTCGATTACTATGTAATTACTGTCACACCAGTATTGTCAGCACTTTTTCATTTTCTCGTAAAGATGTGTGTGTGTGTGTGTCTATACATGTGCTCCTAGGGTGGCAAGTTGATAGGTAGTTACGTCGTCAGTCGTAAGTCCCCTCTGACCCGAGTTAGATCCTTATGGGGAGAACTAGCACATAAGAGGAGCGATAGTTCCAAATATCACCCTTTATATATATATATATATATATATATATATATATATATATATATATATATATATATATATATATATATATATATATATATATATATATGCATATATGGGTGGGGTTTGGGCATTGTGAGCTTCTTCGTTCTCTTCTGACTTATCGCTTCTCTTCTCCCCCTTCTTCCCTCTTCCCTCTCTCCTTACATGCGTCATTATAAATTTTATGGCGCGGAAGTTCTTAGAAATTTTTTGTATCGATTCCAATTTTGGAGTTCTCGGTTCTTTTTGCAGTGGACGTGAGAGAGATTCAGAGCCTCTACATTTTTGACCCATCTTTTTAACATTGGCTGGTAACCAACCATGAGCGAGCGACGGATCAATTTTCCCTTGACTTGATTTTTACAAGGACAGATTCAAAATGGGTCTTCAACTACCATTTTGTAAGGAACTACGATCGATTTTCAGACAGGATGTGCGGGGCTTCTACCAGCAACCACTTCAAGAAGGCACCAGCACACCAAACCTTTGCCTGCCACCGGCCCTGAACATAAGCAAACAAAGTGGTGGTCGTCTTGATCTGAGTCATATATTATCAGGCAGGGGGAAAAGGGCCCTTGGCGGTGATGGTTGGGAGCAATCGGAGGTTCGACCGTAGATTTTGTGCTAGAGTTATCAGTCCATCTGGCAACCATGGGTTCGGATGTATCTGCTCTGCAAGCGGAAGTCATCGCCCTGTGATCGAGCTGGCAGAGGCATGGTGCGAGCTTGAAGCACTTCACGAGTTGATCATCTTGGGCAGTTTTTTTTATGAGGCAGACAAGATTAACCAAGTTAGGCTAGGTGTGGAGATGGTTCTCTGAAGGTTGACTTGGAGGGGGTATATAACACTGAGGTCTTGGAGGACCCATTGATAAAACACTTCATCCGGGACCTATAATACTGTTATTTAAAACTGAAATGACATTTGAATAAATTTTGAAAAAACAATATTTGGTGTGACACTTTCTATTATGTGAAGCCTCGTTTTACATGTTTGTCTTATAAGTGGGGCAAGGGACCGTTTCTGTTTATTTTATGCGCCCGGGTTTCTTTCTGTATGCTTCAAATCTTTCTTCTCCTTTTGCCTTATGTTCATCTTCCGTTCGCTGAAATGGCTCTGAATTATTCCCCTACCCTCTTTGGCTCCGTCAGGAGTGCTGATCCATTGTTTTTGATAGAGAACAAGGTGAATGGGTTGAGGAAGAAGTATGTTTTACATGACAGCGTTGACTTTCTGAAATTATTGGGGTCGGTTAGAGAGACGGATGCGGGTAGGGATTTGTCTTCTATTGAGACTAGTTCAAATATAGCATATGGCTGCCTCTCTGCGACGAGCTCCAGAGTGTCTTCAACATGCATGATGTTATTCTGGTGCATGTATTGCCAAACTCTGTAGCCCCAATAATGACCATCATTCTTTATTATCGCCGGGAGCGTATTCTGTGGTCGATCGACCTATTTAAGCATTTTTTTCTTGTTTAAGGTCAACAAGGAGGGCTTTGCCATGTTTTTGGTGGATAAGGAACTCCACTTGTTGGAATTGAAGAATAAAATAAAGGATTGAAAAAGTAAGTTTCTGATCGGCTCTTGCACTGGTTCTTAGGGGATCCGGATAGAGCTATCAGAGCGGGTAGTGTACCGGCTGAAATTTCTTACTTAGAGTATGGACGTCAACAAGGCGATGATGACCAGTTTCCAACTCTTTGTTCCCCAATACATTGCCGAGGCAACGATTACCATGTGTTGAAGGGCATGATGACCAAGGAACAATGGCGTCTCTCAGACATTGAGGAGGTGATCCGAGTAAAGGGTGTTGATCCAGATTTTCTTTACTACCAGATGAATACTGATAAAATTATGCTTGTGGTAATCTAATTAAACTTTTATTTTTAATATAAAATATTCTTCTTTACAAACCAATAACTTGATTTTGATGTAAATAATAATACAACAGTGACATTTTAATTTAGAGATTCTACGCAAGTATACGTATTGTTATCAAGTAGTATAGGACTTCTGATTAAACGCTGAAATATCGATCCCACGGGAGAATTTTATGAATGTTAAAAGATAAAAAGATTTTTAGAACACAAATTCTATTTAGATAAGACTCTTACTTAAACAATTTTTTTATTTTTAAATAACTTTAGAAATGTTATTCTTTTTTGGTATTTTTCTTAACTATGAAATAAAATAAACAATTTACTAACTATAATGAGATTTTTGTAAGATTAAAGAAGTATAGATGAAATATATTTTCCCTTATCATGAATAAGTAATAAGTGGAAGAATTCTATTGTGGAAATATTCAAAATTTGTTGAGCCAAATATGAGTCATTTTATTATTTAACCTTGCTAGAGATGTTATAAAGAATATTGACTAGTTTAAAGTTTGAATAGTTTTGAAGATGGGTTAGGTAGGGAAGATAATAACTCTCACTCTAGAGTTCCCTCCTTTCCCTCCACCTGAGGGCTACCTCTCGCATCAAAACCTAAAACAATAAACCAAATTAGGGGCTTTAGTCTATCACCCTAAAGTCTCTAATTCTACACCCATCAAAGTATATTTCCCTATTTATTTGTACAAGATTATATGAAATACTTTCTCATCCAAACAATCCCATGTGATTCCTACCTATTGTTGATTGAGACAATATCTACTAGGATCTTATAAGTTCTCACAACAAATATTAACATCTTAATTGGCCAAATCTAGAAGTAAATGAAGTGCAAGGATTAAATCAACACAACTTCTTCCAACATTAAAGATCAATACTTCCACAACTTTCATTCAACACTTAATTACTTTTCATTTAAAGGAAAAAGATAAATAAGACTATGCAGAATCCATGAAGAAAACACAAAAAGAAGTACTTTTCAAAGTAGAAACCATGTAGAAAACATAGAAAGTCTCAATTAAAACCAAATGAAGTACAAAGATAAAAACTCATCTCAAGTTCATCTCCACCAAACTCTTGAAGTTCCTTTGAATCTCTTCATTTCTCTTACAATACTCCCTTGGACTAGTTGCCCAACCCAAGAGGGTTTAAATCTCTCTACACAATATATTTTTACTAAGGAATCTCTACTCACATTCTCTTTCACTAGGAAGGAAAAAAGCGTGAAGAAACCTTAAGTAAAAATCCTAAAAATCCTCACTCTCTAAACTATGTAAAAACATATTAATTCTACTTTCTAACAGACTTCTATTCTCTCTAAAACTTCTCTTCAAGTCATTTTATATTTTCTCAAAAGGTGTTTTGGGGTCTCTTCAAAATGTGTCCATATTCAATGAATCTACCCAAGAGATGCATCCTTTCAAGTAAAATTTGAATGTATTTTGGTGCCCTTGATCAGTTACCCACATTTGTACCAAAGGATACCTCAAACGCCTCTTTAAAATTCACCAAAATTTCTTTAAATTTTCAAAGTAACTACCTGTCGCTTAAGCGCAGGATTTTGGTGATTAGGTGCGGCCTTCTCTGTCTGCTGGTACTTAAGCGCCAAAATTGAATCTTCTTCAATAAAATCATTAAGATGTTCTAATTCCTCTTCTTGCTCATGTTCCAATTTTTTCATTTTTGAATTCTCTTCATAAGTTATTTGGAATTGCATTCACTAAGATATCTCATTACATCCATCCTAAAACATTCATCATCTTTACCTTTTGTAGGGTATTTCATTGATTTGGAAATATTAAAGTAACCTTTTAATCATCAACACGCATAGTTAATTCCCCATTTTGTACATCTATCATTGATTTGCCTGTTTCTAGGAAAGGTATTCCTAAAATGATAGGTATCTATTTATATTCCTTCATATCTAACACAATAAACATGAAAAATAAATCGATCCACTTTCACCAAAACATCTTCTACAACTCCCTTAGGATATGTTATAGAACGATCTGCTAATTGCAAGGTTAAAGTTGTATGAGATATTTCTCCTAATCTTAGTCTTTTAAAAATAGATAATGACATAAGGTTAATACTTGCTCCCAAATCACATGGAGCTTTTCCAAAAAAATTGTCTCCAATTGCACATGAAATTGTGAAGCTTCTAGGATCTTTAAGCTTTTCTGGAAGTTTTTTCTGATTTATAGCACTGCACTCCTCAATAAGTGCAACAATCTCATTATCTTCAAACTTTCTTTTTCTATTATATTTCATAAACTTCACATAGCTTGGCAATTGTTCTAAAGCTTCAACAAAAGGATTATTAATCGTAAGCTTCTTAAGGATTTCAAGAAATTTTGAAACTTTTTTATCCAACTTTTCTTGATAAAGTCTTTGAGGAAATGGACGTGGTGGCAGCTTTTCTAAATCATTCTTAAGTGGAGAAATAGGTCTCTCAAAATCTTCTGGAGCGTCCCTCAATTTCTTCTTTCTCTACTTCAATCTCTTTTTGAACTCTGCCTTCCAACTCTCTTCTACTTCTAAGTTGAACAAGCATTAGTTGCTCTTTATTCTGGTCTTGAGGATTTACTTCTGTATTATTAGGAAGTGTTCATTGGGTTTTATTACTTAAGCAATTTGCAATTTGTCTCAACTGATTCTCAATATTTCTTATAGCAGCTCCTTGACTTTGTAACTGATTTCCCATTTGTAACACCACTTCTTCTATAGACAACTTCTTATCCTTAAATTATGGATTATTACTAAAACCTGGAGAATAGTTTAGGTATATAATTATTATTACTTTAGTTGTTTCAATTCCCCAATAAGCTTACTTGGTTGCTTCCCCATTGCTGATTAGTACCACCTAATTGTTATTCCAGTTAAAATTAGGATGGTTTTTCCAACCTGGATTATAGTAGTTTGAATATGGGTTATTCGACTTATTGGTTACAGGATTTAAAGTCTCAATTGTTGTTTGAGAATCTACCATTTGACCTAATGAATTCTCTTCAATTATTGGAATTATTTGAGAAAAATTCATTCCAAATTGGTCTTCTTCTGTGAAATTGTAGCAAGATGATTTGCTAACATGGCAAAAGCTTCGGAATCATGAATATTGGCTACCCTTTTAGGTTGTGCCCTTTCAGAAGGCCATTGAAAATTATTAGTAGTCATTTTTTCAATTATAGCATAAGCTTCAAGAAATAGTTTAGACATCAATGATCCACCAATAGCGGCATCGATAATAGATCTAAGAGATCCAACTAAGCCATTATAAAAATTTTGAAAAATTAACCAATCTAGCACAGCATGGTGTGAACACTTTCTTAGGAATTTTTTAAATCGTTCCTAAGTTTCGTAAATAGATTCCCCTTCAAACTAACAAAAATATGTAATATCATTTCTAAGCGTCGCAGTTTTTTATTGTGAAAAATATTTAGCAAGGAATTTCTGTGCTAAATCACCCCAAGTTCTGATAGATCCAGGTGCTAAATAATTCAACCATATCTTAGCCTTATCCCTAAGTGAAAATGGAAAAAAAGCCTAAGCCTAATAACATCATTAGAAACACTGTCATATTTAAATGTAGCACACAATTCTAGAAAATTGGCAAGATGTAAATTTGGATCTTCAGTTTGTGATCCCCCAAACTATCGTTAGATACCATCTGGATAATAGCAGGTTTAAGTTCAAATGAATTAGCAGCTATAGCAAGATTTTGAATATTACCATGAAGTTCATTCACTTTAGGGTTTGCATAGTCTCTCAAAAGTCTTAATTAATGATGAATTTCAGCATTTTGATTAATATGATTGGTCTTTTCTTAAAATTTTAGAATTTTTTCTATATTTTAAATTTTTTCTATTTTTTTAATAGTTCATTATAATTCAGAATTGTAAGGTACAACATCTTCAGAACCTGAACTTCACATAAACTATTATAGCACAATTATAAAAATAAAAATAAAATACAAAAGCACACTTAAATAGATAAGGTTTAAATAAGCTTTTCTAAAGATAAAAATTATTTTTCTAAAAATTATTTTTAATTTTTTGTTTAAATTCAAACTCAAATAAAATTCAATATAATTTTCCCCGGCAACAGCGCCAAAAACTTGATCTCGATTTTCTTTACTACGAGATGAATACTGATACTAATCCAATTAAACTTATATTTTTAATATAAAATATTCTTCTTTATAACTGCACCAATAACTTAATTCTCATATAAATAAGAATACAACAATGATATTTTAATTTAGGGATTCGACGCAAGTATACTTATCGTTATCAAGTAATATAGGACTTTTTGATTAAGCCCCAAAATATCGATCACACGGGGAAATTTTATGAATATTAAAAGATAAAAAGGTTTTCATAACACAATTTCTATTTAGAAATGACTCTTAAACAATTTTTTATTTTTAAATAACTTTAGAAATGCTAATCTTTTTTTGTATTTTCTTAAATTATGAAATAAAGTAAACAATTTACTAACTATAATGAGATTTTTGTAAGATTAAAGAAGTATAGATGAAAATATCATTTTCCTTATCATGAATAAGTAGTAAATACAAGAATTCTGTAGTGGAAATATTCAAAATTTGTTGTGACAAATAGGAGCAATTTTATTCTTTACTCTTACTAGAGATGCTATAAAGAATATTTGCTAGTTTAAAGTTTGAATAGTTTTGAAGACGGGTTAGGTAGGGAAGATACTAGCTCTCTAGAGTTCCCTCATTTCCCTCCACCTAGTAGCTAACTCTCGCATCAAAACCTAAAACAATAAACCAAATTATGAGCTTTAGTCTATCACCCTAAAGTCTCTAATTCTACACCCATCAAAGTATATTTTCCTATGTATTTACTCAAGATTATATGAATTACTTTCTCATCCAAACAATCCCATGTGATTCCTACGTATTGCTGATTAAGACAATACCTACTATGATCTTACATGTTCTAACAAAAATGTTAACTTCTTAATTAGCCAAACCAAGAAGTAAATGAAGTGCAAGGATTAAATCAACATAACTTCTTCCAACATTAAAGAGCAATACTTCCACAACTTTCATTCAACACTTAATTACTTTCCATTTTAAGGAAAAGATAAAGATGACTACTCAAAATGCAATGAGAAAACACAACAACAAGTATTTTTGAAAGTAGAAAATATGTAGAAAACACAAAAAGCCTCAATTAAAACCAAATGAAGTACAAATATAAAAACTTATCTCAAGTTCCTCTCCACCAAACCCTTGAAGTTTCTTTAAATCTCTTCCTTTCTCTTACAAGACTCCCTTGGACTAGTCACCCAACCCAAGAGAGTTTAAATCTCTCTACACAATAGATTTTTACTTAGGAATCCTAACTCAACTTCTCTTTCACTAGGAAGAACAAAAGTGTGAAGAAACCCTAAGTAAGAATCCTACAAACCCTTACTCTCTAAACTCTGTAAAAAAACACTAATTCTACTTTCTAACAGCGTCTCTAATCTCTCTAAAACTTCTCTTCAAGTCCTTATTTTATATTTTCTCAGAAGGTGCCTTGGTGTCTAATCCTGATATTTTTTATATGTAAGGATTTATGAAGTTGACACCACTACTTGAAGATTTTAATCCCCGGCAACGGTGCCAAAAAATTTGATCCCAAGTAAAGTAAGATTTCAATTACATTTTTAAATAGTATGAATTCTACACAAGTATACATATCGTTATCAAGTAATATAAGGATTTCTGATTAAGCCCCGAATATCGATCCCCACAGAGATCGAGGTTAATCACGACGGCTTTCAAGATAAATTTTAATCTACAATAACATGCCCTAGCATGAAAGGTCGTTAAAGGTTTAGTTTTGATTAAATCTTACAATATCACTACAATACTACTTCTAGTCCTAAACTAAAATACTTAGTGAAAATCAAAATGTGGGGTTTGATATATTAAAAGCATCCTTTCTCATACAATGAAATTAGTGATATGTATAAAAGTACAACAAGTAGCGATAGAGATTGTGACAAATATGAGCAATTATATTCTTTACCCTTACTAGAGATGCTATAAAGAATATTGGTTAATCTAAAGTTTGAATAGTCCTGAAGACGGGCTAGGCAAGGAAGATACTAGCTCTCACTCTAGAGTTCCCTCTTATCCCTCCACTTGGAGGCTAACAACTTGCATAAAGACCTAAAACAATAGATCAAATTAGGGGGCTTTAGTCTTTCACTCTAAAGTCCTCTAATTCTAAACCCATCAAAGATTATTGCATATTAATTTGCACTCAACCATATGGACTACATTCTCATCCATACAATCTCATGTGATTTTACCACAGTTGATTGAGACAACACCATCACAGATCTTACATGTTCTTACAATAAATTTTAACATGCAAGTTGATCAAGTTTACATGTAAATGAAGACAAAGTAAAATCATTATAATATATTCTCACTCTACTCAATTCTATATCCTACACATGCATACTAATTCATTATATGAGGGAAGAGTAAGGAAAAATTCTCACTACACATGGAGAAACAACAATAACGTTTCATTGAACAAGTCTTTGAAACCATCCAAACAATGTACTAGATTCAAATAAAAATATAATGAAAATACTTATCTTTGATGGAAATCAAACTCTCCTTTTTGTATAGAAAAAGCATTCTCCTTAAAATCCTCTCCAAGAACAAAGTGAAAAGAAAAGAAGAAATCTCCCACTCTCTCTCTTTTTCTCTCACCTTGTCGCCCGACTCGGGGCTCTCGCCCAAACCATCTTTCTCTTCTCCAAGCCATCTTATCCTCTTCCAATTAGTTCAAGATTTTAAGATTTCAAGAGAGTTTTAAAAATGTTTCTAAGCCTTATTTATAATTTCCCAAGTGGTGCTTAAGTGTCTCTTCAAAAGTGCCCATATTCAATGAATCTTCCAAAGGGTGTCTCAAGTGCCTCTTCAAAAGTCTTCAAAAAAAACTTCATTATAACCTCCCCAAATCCTTCTCTAAATTCTATTTTATCATTTCCAATGAATTCTTCAAGAGAAACACGAAACACCGCTTCAAAAATCATCCAAATCTGATGAATATTCTAGAAGATATGTTGAAAACCGTCACCGGCACTTAAGCGCATATTTTGGGTGCTTAAGCGCCCTCCTCTCTGTATAATGGCGCCTAAGCACCATTTTTGGGCACTTAAGCGTCGGGCACAGGCACATAAGTGCCCAATTTCAACCCCGAATGCTCCGGTGTGCCCCAGTTCGACCCAGTTTGCTCCGTTTTGGTCCATTTTTGTTCCTTTTGCTTCTATCACTCCAAATTCTTCAATTTGATGTACTAACAACAAAAAAAAAAGAACATACATTTTAAGTGAAATATCATTATAAAATATAGCATGAAAAATAGTAAATTTTTAGGTGCATCAGTGTCTCTTCAAAATGTGTCCATATTCAATGAATCTACCCAAGAGATGCATCATTTCAAGTGAAATTTGAATGTCTTTTGGAACTCTTGATCAGTTACCCACGTTTGTACCAAAAATTCTTTAAAATTGCAAAGTAACTACCTGGCACTTAAGCGCAGGGTTTTGGCGCTTAGGCATGGCTTTCTCTGTCTGCTAGCGCTTAGGCGCCATATATGGGCGCTTAGGCACCCCAACTCACTTTAACAACTACTTTTTTGCTCCAAGTTTGATCCGTTTTCACTCCTTTTGACATATTAAGTCCATTTAAGTGTGCCTGAAAGAAAAACACACAAATATCTTTCATTAAAGTGCAATATCATCAAAAATAGGTATAAAAATGTGCATAAAAATATTGTATATTTTAAGTATATCAAATTCTCCCAAACTTGAAATGTTACTTGTTCTCAAGTGACACTATAATCTTTCAAAATCAACACAAGTAAATTATGTGAATGAGTTTCTTTCGGAGATGCTAAAATTTTGTTCTAGAAATGTGGTATTCCAATTTAGAAAATACTTTAGTGAATGAGACTAATTTAAAGTTTAGAAAATTTCTAAAGTAAAAAAGTAAGAAAATATGAGCTCCTATCTAATTCAAAAATACTTGTAGATTTTCCAAAGATAGATTTTAAGCATTCTATCTTCTCTACTTAAAATTTTTCATTAAAAATAATTATACTCACTATATTATATTCTTAAGCTTAGGAGTTTCTCAAAATCTTATATATTAAAAAGATTAGATGTGGAACCAATTATTGATTAGGCACTAATCCTAAAGCTTCTCCTCCCATTTCTTTCACATACTATACTTATTTTTTTGTTCTTTATTTTCTTTACTTTTACTTTTCTTTCTTCTTTCCTTTCTTCTTTTTTTTCTGGCAAGGGTTACTATATCTGGATAGACCTTTAATGATTTTGAATTCCAGTCTTCATTTTCTAAAGCAAAGGTACGATATATCATTTACTCAAAAATATAATAATAGTTCTGAAAACTACTTTTAATAAAAGAAATTTAATTATTGAAAAATAAAAGTCTAATTCTTCTATATTTCCAAAAATGTAATATCTATTAATAAAGATAATTACAACATATTTAGTATCTTTATACAAAGAAAACTTTTAACTTGAAATTTTTCTTCATCACTATAAAGTTTTAACCAAATTTTCTTACACATTTCTATATTCAAAATTTTATTATCCTAATATAACATCATACACATAATCATTTTTCAAAAACAGAAAACAATTTTATTTGTAGCAGACTTGAGAACAAATAACTTTAAGTTCAGAAAATTAATTTTTCATCCCCCAAAAAACTTAAGTTTTTATAAAGATTAAACATTTTAGCATATAAAATATAAAGTTAGGAATGAAAAATTAAAACATTATACTTAGTGGAATTTTCATGTCCTATTATGCAGGTACAAAAAATTTAAAACTGGAGTAAAAATGATCACAGTTCATTTTGATTTTAACAATTAAGAGATTCGAAAGACTTGTATACAGTGGAGGCTAATATAAAACCAAATCACACAAATTAACATATTATCACAACAACAATAGAAAATTCATGGTAGTAAATTTAAGTTTAAACATTAATTTAAATGAATGTTAGCTTTATCTAAACTTCCTAAAGCAGCAGGAATAAGTTCAACAAAACCAACAAAACACATTTAAAATAAAAAATTTCAAATACATACTACCACATCATCATCACAATTACATATTACAACAAACAATAACAACAATGTTCACTACCACCACAAATAACAACAAATAAAGTAGTCTAAACATCAACACAACTAAAACTTAAGTAAAACATAACACAACCCAATCTTTACTGATCCTTGTCTCCATCATCATCTTCTTCATCATCATCATCCTTCAAAAAACTAGCAAAATCAAACTGAGTATATCGTGGATAAGGTGGAAATACCACGCTCCGATCACTCCTAACAAGTTTCTCCAAACAAACATTGTACTTCTCATCATAATCACTATGTCTCCCTAAATAGGAATCAATATGATCAACATAGTTTTCAAGATTTGATACCTTATCCATAGCATAATCAACGTTATCCATCATAGTATGTAGCATTTTAGATTGTGAATCAGGACTGGATCTACCATGAGATTTGGAAGCTCTAGATATATAAGCATGTGACGTAGAAGCACTGGAACTTCTAGAAAATCCTCCTCTCCAGCCAAAAATTGAATGTTCATAATAGGTCTTTACTTTCACACTAGTAATGGGCTTTGGAAGTTGAAGAATCCCTCACAACTATCAAATTTAACACCAGCTTGCTCACATAAAGAAAAAATTAAGGGAATCCCAAACCTGCAGTAGTAGTGGCTCTGGCAGAACTAGTAATAACCTGTTAAATATGAGATCCAATATTGATTGGCTTTTACTGCTAAACGCATTAGTTCAATGTAGCCCTCTCTCTGGTCACTTCACTAAGATGATTTGTAGGGAGTAAACGAGCAGAAATAAAATAATGTCATGCTTTCGGTGTGGCAACCATCTTCAATGTAGAAAAGTTTACTCTTCTACCACTGGTAATCTTCCAGAGACCTCTTCCAGCAATTAACAAAGATATAATCTCATATAGTTCTTCCTCTGCAGGATTGTAATTGGAATAAAAACACAATGTATCTGTAGGCAGTTGGTGACACGCCTAAAATATATACGCTTTTTGCTATATTATTTTACTTATTTTTTATGATATTACACTTTAAAGGAAGGTATTTTGTATATTTTTTGGTTTTAGGTACAATAAATGGTGATTGGAGCAAAAGAAAGCAAAAAAGGTGTAATTTGGAGCAAAAACGAGCAAGAAATGAAATTCTGCCCTGACACCTTTCGATAAGTCTTTTGATGCTTAATCTCTTTACACTTATTGCATATTTTTGAATGATATTTTACTTTAAAGAAAGGTTATTTTATGCTTATTTTGTAGAGCTATCTATTACGAACACAACGCAACTGAAACGGGGCGAATCAGAGCTAAAACGGAGCGAAACGGAGCGAAACGATGGAGCTGCACAGAGCCTGCTCGCCGACGGCGGCCTCGATCTCGCCGACGGTGAGATTTTACCGAGAGCACCAAAAAATGGTCGAAAAGCTCACCGACAGCGCCCTCGAGCCCACCGACAGTGAGCCTTAGCAGTTGGCCCATGTTCTAGAAGCCCGCCGATGGCGAGAACGAGCCCGTCGACGGCGAGAAGATCAGTTCAAGCACAAATTCATTGAATCTGGACGCCTTTTGAAGAGGTGTTTAAACAACCTTTGGGAATTTTTCTACCTCTTTAAAATATAGACGAATTTGAAGAGAAAGAAGAGGAATTTAGAGGAAAAAAGTGGAGAAAAACTTTGAGGAATGTTTAGGATTCTTAGATTAAGAGTAGAAATGTAGATTTCTACCCTTTTGGAGAGATTGGAGAGGAGATTTTGAGAGAATTTGTAAAGGATTTCGCTAGCATTGCATGGTTCGCCGGGAGACTTTGTGGGAGAGATTTTCGTCTTTCTTTCAAGGGGAAAAAGCTAAGTATTGTTCTTCATTATCTTATAATTTTGTAAACAACTACCTAGTGGATTTGCTTTGGTTAAATAAAGTTTCTGTTGTGTTTTCTTCGTGCTTTGTGACACATTTCTCTTACTCTTTCTTCTTCTTTGAAAATAGTGACATGAGAAGATTATGTCATTATTTTCATTTTAGTTTTCTTTTGTAATGAGTAGAAATCATGTTTAGGATTTTGTGATGCATGATAGAAGTGAATTTAATTGTAAATGTGATGGTTTTTACTTGCACTTCATTTACATTGCAATAAGGGCCCATTGTAGTGTTAAAATTCATTGTAATTGCATCGACCCGAAAGTGCATTGTAATTCTCAACAAAGTGAAATCACATTCAAATTCCATGGATGGTGAAGTTCATGGGAATTGAATGCAAATAAATAGAAAAATAATATTAATCGGGCGTAGAATTAGAGATTTTAGAGTGACAGGCTAAAATCATCAATTCGGTCATATCGTTTGGGTGCTGAAGCGGAGATGTTAGCCCTCAGGCGAGGGGAACGTGGGAGCTCCAAAGTGAGAGTCGATATCCTCCCAGCCTAGCCACGGATTCAGTAACCAAGCATAGGATTAGTCAATGTTCTTTATGCCTGGACCAAAGGGTAAAGAATAAGATTGTTCCTATTCGGCACATACAATATTTAATGCATCTCATTCCTATACATTATCTATTTCATTACATAAGAATAGTAGTTTTAATATCTCAAAATTCTCCAAACCAACTCATCCAAAAAGGGTTATCTTTAGAATTATTATTTGCATTTAGTTATAGTTGCTATTACATTTAACACTTGCATTTAGGAGTAGTTGCTAGAAAAAACACAATTTTAATCGACACTCCAAACTAAGCACTATTAGTAATAGACTAGAATTTGATTAAAGACCTCTTACTTCACTTCGTCGTGGGATCGATACTGGAGTTTTTAAAGAAAACTCAATATTACTTGAAACGATACGTATACTTGCGTAGTACCCCTAGTGTGTAAAATATTTCTAATTTTTATATCATTTAAGATTTTGCACACTAGCCGCTATTTATAAATCGGGTCAAGTTTTTTGCCATCTTTTGGAAGTTAATTTACTGCGTAATTGCGGGTCGGGTCAAGTTTTTGGCCCCGTTGCCGGGGAAGCTTCGGTAAGAACTTTAAGAGAATTTTAGTTGAAGTAATTAATCTTAGACTATGAAAATTGTAGTGTCATAAAAACTATTTTTGTGTGAAAAGTATTTTTATATGAAAAAGGTGTTGTTAAAAAAGAAAAAAAAATTGTTTGTGTGAAAAATATGGTGTTCGTTAAAATGTTTGGTTGTGTTGAATAAATTTCATCTATTATTTGTTTAATTGTTAATGTATTGTTTGTTGTGTTATGTATGCAAAACAAAGGATCTGCAGGACTTGTGCCTTATGATCCCGAGTTTGAAAAAAATAAAAAAATAAAAGTACAGAAAGGACTCGAAAAATTAGAAATGGAAATGGAAAACTTTCAAGATAATAACTTGGAAAATCATCATAAATCATTGAGGGATTTCGTAAATCCTACAACAGATGAAATTCACTTAAGTATACAAAACCTTGTCGTAGAAGCTGACTAGTTTGAAATAAATCCTAAGATTATCCAACTGGTGCAGAACAATCAGTTTGGGGGAACTCCTTTGGAGGATCCCTATTTACGCTTATCAAATTTTCTAGAACTTTGTGCTACATTCCGTTATAATGGCATGTCAGACGATACTGTTAGACTAAGGCTTTTTCCTTTCTCACTAAGGGATAAGGCTAAAATGTGGTTATATTCTTTAGCACCTAGTTCTATTAAAACTTGGGAGGAGTTAACTCAGAAATTCTTAGCTAAGTATTTTCCACCTTCAAGGACTACTAAACTTAGAAACGATATTATCTCATTTTGTCAGTATGAAGGAGAATCAATATACGAAGCCTGGGAAAGATTTAAAGAACTCCTAAGAAAGTGTCCACACCATGATCTGCCCGATTGGTTAATCATTCAAACTTTTTATAATGGGTTAGTAGGATCCCTTAGGTCTATAATTGATACTGTCACTGGTGGATCATTAATGTCAAAATCATTTGATGAAGCGTATGCATTAATTGAAAAAATGGCTACAAATGAATTTCAATGGCCCTCTACAAGGGTAAATCATAAAAATGTAGCTAGTATTTATGATACGGATACGATTACAATTCTTGCATCTCAGGTTGCCACAATATCAAGAAAGTTGGACCAATTTGGAATGAACCAACCTCAATTTACTCCTGTAAGTGAGGAAAATTCATTAGGGTCTATAATTGATTCTAAATAATCATATGAGACTTTAAATACCAGAAACAACCTGTACTCTAACTTTTCCAACCCAGATTGGGAGAACCATCCTAAATTTAACTGGAATCATACTACTAATGGTGAAAACCTTAAATGGGAAAATAATCATGCAAATCATACTGGAAGTTGGAATAATCAGGGGAACACAAACTATATACCTTCATATCCACCGGACTTTAACAATGATCAACAATTTGAGGATAAGAAATTTTCTATGGAAGAAGTGGTATTGCAAATGGGAAACCATTTGCAAAGTCAAAATGCTGTGATTAGAAACATAGAGAATCAACTGGGACAAATTGCTAATTCACTTAGCAATAGACACCAAGGAACACTTCCTAGCAACAATGAGATATACCCTAAAGAGAACACTGATGAACAAATAGAAACTGTCCAATTAAAAATTGAAAGAGATATAGAGGATGTGGTTAGAAAAGAGAAAGATGTTGTGAGAGAAACAAAGGAAACTAAAAGACCTGTAGAACATGTTTCTAAGGATCTGAAAAAATTAATATCTCCAACTAAAATCAGTTTGGAAAAACCACCACCTCTATTTCCTCAAAGACTTAGACAGCATGAGTTGGATAAAAAATTTTCAAAGTTTATTAAAGTACTTAAGAAGTTAACGATAAATATTCCTTTCACTGAAGCTTTGGAACAGATACCAAGTTATGCAAAGTTTATAAAGGATATATTAAACAAGAAAAGGAAATTTGGGGATTACGAGACAGTTGCAATAAGTGAGGAGTGCAGCGCTATACTTCAGAAAAATTTTTCTCGGAAACTTAAAGATCCTTGTAGCTTTTCAATTCCTTGTGCAATTGGAAAAAGATTATGTGGAAAAACTTTATGTGATTTAGGAGTGAGCATTAATGTGATGCCTCTATCTATATTTAGAAGGTTAGGTTTAGTCGATATTTCTCCCACTATCGTAACCCTTACATTAGGCGATCGATCTATCATTTATCCAAAAGGAGTTATAGAAGATGTGCTTGTTAAAGTAGATAAATTTATCTTTCCTTTGGACTTTATTGTATTAGATATGGAGGAAGATAAAGAAATTCCAATTATTTTAGGGAGACCTTTCCTTGTTACTGGACAAGCTATGATAGATGTGCAAAAAGGAAAGTTAACTATGAATATTAATGACCATGAAGTCACTTTTGATGTATTAAAGACTATGAAATATTCAGCTGAGAGAAAAGATGATGATTGTTTTTGGATGGATGAAATTGATTATCTAAGTAAAGATCATTTCCAAGAAAGTTTTGAGAGTAAGTTAAAAGATGTGATTGAAATAGATTTTCATGATGATTCGAAAACATTACTTAAAGAAGACTGTATGTATGTTCAGGAGAGGTGTGAAATGATGGACGCTACCAAAAATAGTAAACTTTTAATTCCATTTGTTGAAAAATCTCATGAACTTAAGATGGATGTACCCCATACAATTTTAAAGCCTATCTATTTAGAGAATTCATCTACACAACCAGTCTTTATATCTTTAGATACGACTCAATCACAAGAAAAACCTGAATTAAATGATGAACAAGATAAAATTATTGAACTAGGACTTGGAAGAGAATTTGAGGATAAATTTCAAAAGAAATTTGAGTTAAGAAAAAAGGATAAGGATATTAGAAGACCATTGGAAGAAATTCCTAGGGAATTAGAAAAACCTTTTTCCTTAACTAAGATAGATCATCCATCATTTAATAATTATAAAGGGGAAGAATTGGAAGATAACTTGAATCATAAGAGTGACATCGAAGAATTTGATCCAGAATCTAAATTATCTAGAGAAAATCTAATCCAAAATTTGGGAGATATTGAAGTATCTTATAAAGATCCATTTCTTATAAATTTTAAGGATGATATTAATATGCAATTTCAGAAAATCAATAGAAGAATATTGGATCTAGAAAGAAATATGAGGAACAATGATATAAATCCAACTGAAAATGAAAAGCTGAATGAAAAATTAAAATTTTAGGATTTTATAGGAATCCCTGGATCTGAAAAAGATTGGGCGATTTATCGAGGATTACTTAAATGGAATTTTGATCGAGGAGGAATCATTTGTCGGGCTAACGACGTTAAACCAAGTGCTTTATGGGAGGCAACCCATAGTTATCAGTGTGCTTTGATTTAGTGTGCTTGAGAGTAATGATTGTTAGTGTTGTATTGTATTTGCTTTATAGTGGATTGATCAGTTTGATTGATGATTGGTAGATATCTGGATTGTTAGTAGTTTGATTTGATCTTTATGTGTCATGAGGGAGTTGATTCCTTAACTTCTTATTATGTTTAGACTTTTATATTCTCTTGTAGTAGTTGGATTGACGAGTCCACTATGACTTGAGTCTTACCCGTATTTAAGTTTTACAAGAGACATCATGAATTTAAACTGTAACAGATCCATCTTAATTTTTGTTACTTCCTTTATATGACTTTGATTTCATTTCGTAGGAGTCGCGAACCTATTTGATGAATAACTTGTGGATGATCTTACACTACGATTTATAATTGTTAGAGGTGTTTAATTATAGAGATTAGATGATGCCTGAGATTGTTGCCTAGGAGCCAATACATCAGGGGTAATCTTATCCTTGGGATTATAATCTATAAAATCATTTTAAAGTACCTAATTTAATAGTGTAGTGATTCCGTTAGAAATTGGAAGTAAATTAATGTGATGTGATAAGTTAATGGAAGAATTGACCTCATTTATCATATGTATGTTTATGTTTGTGTTACAACTTTATTTAGGTATTGAAGAACATTTTTTATATTCCCTTACTGATACCTACAATGCTAGTTAGACTTTGGTTTAGTTAATTTCATTATGGCATGATTAGTTTAGATTTACTTTCTGTTGCATATTGTTACGTCCTAATGAATACTTGCAAATGATTTTGATAGACATTTGTGGTAGATAGAATTTCTAAATTGTTTTTCTTCCTGCTTATATTTTCTGTACTGAATGTTATATATGTTAAAAATTAAGTTTGGGGGTAGGAAGAAAAATAAAATTTTAATGTGAAAATACTTCCTCTTAGTGTAATTTTATTACAAGCATGTTTTAGGTTAGCTTTAATTTCCCCTACAGTCTTTCTATCCTGATTATGCATGTATTTGAATTTGATAAGATGTTGTAGTAGCAAGTAGATTCAACCTTTACTTTTTCTTCCTGCTACATTTTATGGAATTAATTGCAAAATATTTTAAAATTTAAGTTTGGGGGGAAGAAAAATATTAACACTTATTTGTTCTCAATTATTATATTTTCAAAAATTATTAGCATAACTTCTGGCAGTTGAACCTCGCTTGAGATAACTAAAACTTTTTATTTCAGTTGAATGTTATGGAAGGATTGGATGAAAGTTTTTAGTAATAAAAGTTAATTTTATAAGGATAAGATATTTGGTATGAAAGAATTTGATTATAGTTAACTATTTAAAGTAAAGAAAACTGTATTTTTGAAATGTTAAGAGACTTAAAGTATTGTGTGCTAAGAAGAGATTGTGACTTTATGATTAATAATAAAGCTCATACCTAATTAAAAATTAAGAATGTGTTTTAAGTTTGAACTTTAGAAAGAGGAGAGTGAAGTTCAAAATCATTACAGGCTCTCCAGATATAGTAATCTTCATTAAAAGAAAAAAAAAAGAAAAAGAAAAGAGAGAGAAAAAAAAAGGGATTGAAAATGATCCCGAAAAAAAAAAGAAAGAAAAATATTTATGAGGAGAAGCTTGAGGAGATGCCTAATCAAAAATTGGCTTCACTTGAGTCACTCTAAAGGGAAAACTTGATTTCATTTCTGAATTTATATTTAAAGTATTGACCTACATTCGATGAAGTTTACATGAACTCCTTTTTCACATAATCTTTCAAGGCACTCTTAATGTAACAAATTATGGTTTATCTTGAAATAAATAGAAGACTAGAACCCTTAGACTTGATTGCTGAATATTCTTATACTTGTAGCGTTAACTGAGTTACTAAATTTCTTTCTAAAAGTCTAACCAATATATTCTTTTAAATGAAAAATTTTAGTGTCTTTCAGGTGAAAATTACATTGCCTTGAGTTATATTTTTATGTAGTAAAAGTGTTACTTGAGGACAAGTAACAGTTAAGTTTGGGGGATTTTGACACGCCTAAAATATATACGCTTTTTACTATATCATTTTACTCATTTTTGATGATATTACACTTTAAAGGAAGGTATTTTGTATATTTTTTGGTTTTAGGTACAAGAAATGGTGATTGGAGCAAAAGGAACAAAAAACGGTGCAATTTGGAGCAAAAACGAGTAAGAAATGAAATTCTGCCATGACATCTTTCGATTAGTCTTTTGATGCTTAATCTCTTTTACACTTCTTGCATATTTTTGAATGAGAATACACTTTAAAGAAAGATTATTTTTATGCTTATTTTGTAGGGCTATCTGTTACGAACACAACGCAACTGAAATGGGGCGAATCAGAGCCAAAACGGAGCCAAACGGAGCCAAATGGTGGAGCTGCACAGAGCCTGCTCGCCGACGGCGGCCTCGATCTTGCCGACGGCGAGATTTTACCGAGAGCACCAAAAAATGACTGAAAAGCTCTCTGAAAGCCCCCTCGAGCCCGCCGACAACGAGCCTTAGCAGTTGGCCCATGTTCTAGAAGCCCGCCGACGGCGAGAACGAACCCACTGACGGCGAGAACGAGCCCGCCGACGGCGAGGTCAGTTCAAACACAAATTCATCGAATCTAGACGTCTTTTGAAGAGGTGCTTAAGCAACCTTTGGGAATTTTTCTACCTCTTTAAAATATAAACGAATTTGAAGAGAAAGAAGAGGAATTTAAAGGAAAAAAGTGGAGAAAAACTTTGAGGAATGTTTAGGATTCTTAGATTAAGAGTAGAAATGTAGATTTCTACCCTTTTTGAGAGATTGGAGAGGAGATTTTGAGAGAATTTGTAAGGGATTTCGCTAGCATTGCATGGATCGCCGGGAGACTTTGTGGGAGAGATCTTCGTCTTTCTTTCAAGGGGAAAAAGCTAAGTATTGTTCTTCATTATCTTATAATTTTGTAAACAATTACCTAGTAGATTTGCTTTAGTTAAATGAAGTTTCTGTTGTGTTTTCTTCGTGCTTTGTGACGCATTTCTCTTACTCTTTCTTCTTCTTTGAAAATAGTGACATGAGAAGATTATGCCATTATTTTCATTTTACTTTTCTTTTGTAATGAGTAGAAATCATGTTTAGGATTTTGTGATGCATGATAGAAGTGAATTTAATTATAAATGTGATGGTTTTTACTTGCACTTCATTTACATTGCAATAAGGGCCCATTGTAGTGTTAAAATTCGTTGTAATTGCATCGACCCAAAAGTACGGTGTAATTCTCAACAAAGTGAAACCACATTCAAATTCCATGGATGGTGGAGTTCATGGGAATTGAATGCAAATAAATAGGGAAATAATATTAATCGAGCGTAGAATTGGAGATTTTAGAGTGACAGGCTAAAATCCTCAATTTGGACCTATCGTTTGGGTGTTGAAGCGGAGATGTTAGCCCTCATGAGAGGGGAACGTGGGAGCTCCGAAGTGAGAGTCGGTATCCTCCCAGCCTAGCCACGGATTCAGTAACCAAGCATAGGATTAGTCAATGTTCTTTATGCCTGGACCAAAGGGTAAAGAATAAGATTGCTCCTATTTGGCACATACAATATTTAATGCATCTCATTCATATACATTATTTATTTCATTACATAAGAATAGTAGTTTTTAATATCTCAAAATTCTCCAAACCAACTCATCCAAAAAGGGTTATCTTTAGAATTATAATTTGTATTTAGTTATAGTTGCTATTACATTTAACACTTGCATTTAGGAGTAGTTGCTAGAAAAAACACAATTTTAATCGACATTCCAAACTAAGGACTATTAGTAGTATACTAGAATTTGATTAAAGACCTCTTATTTCACTTCCACGTGGGATCGATACTGGGGTTTTTAAAGAAAACTCTATATTACTTGAAACGATACGTATACTTACGTAGTACCCCTAGTGTGTAAAATATTTTCTAATTTTTATATCATTTAAGATTTTGCACACTAGCCGCTATTTATAAATCGGGTCAAGTTTTTTGTCATCTTTTGGAAGTTAATTTACTGCGTAATTGCGGGTCGGGTCAATTGGCAAAATGAATTGATTGCCTAGGGTGTAAATGCTACTGTCATCCCTCTCACCATCACTAGATTGTATTCAGATTAAGGGAGATTTCATAAAACTCCCTAACTACAGAGATCACTGCAACACCAGAGAAACAGCAGAAGTGGTCCCACTCTTTCACTTCTCCAGCCATATTTTTAAAATATCGCTCGGGAATCAACTTCCTCAATTGATGTGCTTCGGCATAACGATCCTGAGCCTTAGAACTCACAAATTTGTTCGAATCAAACGTAAACTTTCTTTTGCTACTTTTCATTCTTGTTGTCATTCTTAAATTTGCAAAAAAAAAAAATCACAATAAATTCTAAAATCAACTCTAACTCACTAGATCTAACTTCTAAAAACTTAAACTCACTCTTTCATGTAATATCCACCAATTTTCATCAAATTTTCACCATGAATAGTAAAATTTTAAAATTTCCATAATGAACTCAAAATCCATTGTAAAAATAAAAAAAATTTACATTAAATAGAAGCTCTAACCTTGAGAAGATGAAATCCAACGAATTTAGTTTAAATCCACCAAGAAATCTTCACTTATATGGATGCCCTAGGTGTAAAAACGTGAAAACTTGAGGAAGAAGAAGGTGAAATGGGATAAAAATGGTGATTTTCGACCTTTAAAATCGTCGTAAACTAGTTTTAGTGAACCGGCGCTTAGGCGCGACTGTTGTGGCGCTTAGGTGCGACTGTTGCGGCACTTATGCATGACTGTTACGGCGCTTAGGCGAGACTGTTGCGGCACTTGGGCGCCGGTCTCTCAGGTTTGCTTGCACTTAAGCACGGGTTTTGGTGCTTAGGCGCCAGTGCACAAACTTTGATTCTTCCAAATTTTGATTCAAATGCATAACTTCCCAAGTCAACCACCTTCACATGGTCTTAAATAAGTCATAATAACAATTTCTTCCCTTTCACCTCCCTTTTTCTCAAAAGTTTTCCACATTTCACAACTTAGATTCGATCTCAAAAACACAAATATTTTCACACAAACACAACACTTTCAATAACACATATTCAATAAATACAAATACACTTCACAAGTCTAATCTCCATTCCAAAAAGTTTTGGATGAGATAACCTCTAAATTCATCATAACAAAATACAAACTTACATTAAACACATAACACAAACACACATAAACAAACTAACAAACAAACACAAACAGACTAAACAAACAAACTAAACAAAGAACTTAATTCCATTCTCCGTTAGGTGGAACATTTCCTTGATCTGCAGTTGTTCCTTCGGAACCATTTGGTACATGGATTTGATAAAACGGACGATGATGAAGAAGTTTAATAGAATCCTCTTCAATCTACGTGTTTTTCAGATACATCGCCTTGTCCGCTTCCTCAATATAACTTGAATGGCTGAATTACATTTTGAGTTACCAACCAATATATGCTAAATGCATTAGTTTCTTTTACCTTTGCCTCAATAGATGTCACATCAGCCTCAATTTTTGCAATGTTTTTCGCTATTCATTCAATACTAACGACTAGAAATCCATTATATAACTCTTGCGCACTTTAACTTACAAACATCTTCTTGACTGCTTCATCCTTTCTCTTCAATTCATTCTCCCAAGAAAACATCTTTGCTAACTTAATTCTCTTTAAACAACTCAAATCTTCCTCTCTTAGACTTAACAAAATAAATTTTGAAAGGGGCAAGTTCCCTCTTCATTTCCATGCTATTTATGGACTTTAGTAGAGCACATACCCACTTCTCACGCTTAAAAACCACCAAAAAATGTTCAATGCCACTTTCCCACATTTAATTCTTCTAGAACATCATTTAGGCACGTTTTTATAACTCCGGTGCTTAAAGCACCAATTTTGGACGCTTAGGCGTCAGTGCTTAGTTAAGCACAGGTCAGCTTAACGTCCAAAAACTCATTTTTACATGTCTAAGACATCAATCAAAGTCTTAAAAGTATCACCAAAAGTTCAAAATACTACCATAATTCTCCAAAAAAAAACACAACAACAAAAATCAAAACAAAAGCACACTGATAACTATGAGTTGCCTCCCACAGAGCACTTAGTTTTACGTCATTAGCCTGATGCACCTAGTGCTTATTCTAGGTGACCCAACATCAAAACATCATTCACTTTAGTTTGATCCCCTAAGAAATAAGGTTTCAGCATATGACCATTCACTTTGAAAATTTTTCAGGGTTTTAGGCTTCTTAATATCCACAGCTCCATGGGGATAAACTTTTACCACTGTCCATCCACCTGGACTTAAGTTTGCCTGAAAATAACCTCAATCTTGCATTATAAAGCAAAACTTGTTGTCCTTGCTCAAAATTTTTAGTAAGAATCTTCCGATCATGTCATTTTTTCATCTTATCTTTATAAATCTTAGCATTTTCATAAGACTAATTCCTTATCTCTTCCAGTTCATTTAATTACAATAATCTCTTTTTATCAGCATACTTCAAATTATAGTTAAATTTATTAATAGCCCAATAAGCTTTATGCTCAAGCTCCACTAGTAAATGACAAGCTTTTCTATATATTAACCCGAATGGTGACATTTCTATAGGAGTTATGTATGCAGTCCTATAAGCCCACAAAGAAAAATCAAGTTTGATTGTCCAATTCATTTTTTTTGGATTAATAGATTTTCCAGAATTATCTTGATTTCTCGATTAGAAACTTCAGCTAAACCGCTTGTCTGAGAATGATAAGCAGTAGAAATTCGATGATAGATTTGATATTTCTTCAATAATTTTTCAATTAACATATTTTTGAAATGACTTCCCCCATCAGTTACGATAACCCTTGGCATTCCAAATCTACAAAATATGTTCTTTTTTAAGAACTTTGTAACACTTTGAGCATCACATCGAGATAAAGCAACAACTTCAATCCATTTAAACACATAATCTACTACTAATTGTATATATAAATTTTTGAAAGATGGTTTAAATGGTCCTATGAAATCTAATCCCCAAACATCAAATATTTCAACTTCCAAAATATAATTGAGAGGCATCTCATTTCTTCTAGAAATATTGCCTACACCTTAACACCGATCACAATTTTTAATATAAGCATTAACATCTCTAAAGATAGTAGGCCAATAAAATCCAAATTGTAAGATTTTATATGTTGCTTTATCAACACCAAAATGTCCCCCAAAATCAGAATCATGAAATTTTTGGATAATTTCAAAAATCTCTTCAAAAGGCACACATCCTTGAATAATTAAATAATTCTCTGTTTATACAAAAGTGGGTCGTCCCAAATATAAGTCTTGGCTTCAGATAAAAATTTTCTTTTTGTTGGTGTGTCAAACCATAAGGTAAAATGTTATTAATAATAAAGTTCACAATGTCTTCATACCATGGAACATGTCATTCATTAACATTAAACAATTTTTTATCTGGAAAATGTTCATTAATTTCTTCCTTAGAACAAAATGATTTCTTAGAATTAAGCCTGGATAGATGATCAGCAATTAGATTATCAGCTCCCTTTCTATCTACTAGTTCAAAGTCAAATTCTTACAAAAGAAGAACTCATCTTATCAGTCTTAGTTTTGCATTATTCTTTTTCATTAAATACCTAATAGCAGAATGATCAGTATGCACCACACATTTAGTTCCAATTAAATATGATCTAAACTTTTCAAAGGCAAATATTATTTATAATTACTCTTTCTCAATTTTTGTATAATTAATTTGAGCTTCATTAAGAGTTTTACTAGCATAGTAAATTACTTTAAAAATTTTATCATATTTTTGTCCCAAAACAGTTCCAATAGCATAATCACTTGCATCATACATTAATTCAAATGGTTTTTCCAATTTGGTGAAACAAAAACTGGTGCAGTGATTAACTTTGCTTTTAAAAGTTCTAAAGCTTTTTAGCAATCCATATCAAAATTAAAAATCACATCTTTCTCAAGCAAATGGCATAGTGGCTTAGCAATTTTTGAAAAATCTTTAACATATCGCCTGTAGAATCCATCATGTCCTAAAAAATTCCGAATTTCCCTCGCATTAGTTGGATGAGCTAAATTAGTGATCGCTTAAATTTTAGCAGGAACAACTTCCATACCTTATTCAGAAATGTAATTTCTTAAAACAATTCCTCCTGTTACCATAAATTGACATTTTTTCCAATTAAGAACTAAGTTTGTTTCTTCACAGTGTTTAAGAACTCGTGATAAATGTTCTAAACACGATTCAATTGAAGTTCCAAACACTAAAAAATCATCCATAAAAACTTCAATTCTTTTTCAATTAAATCACGGAAAAGAGTCATCTTACATCTTTGAATTGTACTAGGGTAAATGTTATTTTCTCTTGATCCTCTGGAACAATTTGTATTTTGGTGATAACCAGTATATCCATCCAGAAAACAAAATTATTTATATCCATCTAGTTTATCCAACATTTAATACAGAAAGGGTAATGGAAAATTATCTTTCCTCGTGACAATCAATGCATATTCGTCATCATGTAACTTGTCTTGTTGGTATTAGTTCATTATTTTCATTAACAGTTACAGTAACTCCTCCTTTCTTAGGAACACAGTGAATAGGACTAACCCATGCACTATCTGAAATATGATAGATAATCCTAGCATCTAACCACTTTAAAATATCTTTCTTGACAACTTCTTTCATAATGGGACTTAATCTCTTTTGAGGATGAGCCATGGGTTTATAGGTTTTCTTCCATTAGGATTCTATGCATACAAATTGAAGAACTGATTCCTTTAATATCAATAATTATCCATTCAAAGGCTTTCTTATATTTCTTCAAAATTTACAGTAAACACTCTTCTTCTTCTGAAGTTAAGTTTAAGGAAATTATAACCGAGAAAGTTGAGGAATCACCTAAAAAGGTATATTTTAAATGCTTAGAAAGTAATTTCAATTTAAGTTCAGGAGGTTTCTCAATTGATGGACAAAAAGATTTGTCTTTTTCTGTCATGTCCAAAACTTTAAAACTTTCTTGAACAAAATTTGAATCGTCTTCAATAAAATCATTAAGATGAGTTAATTCCTCTTCTTGTTCATGTTCCAATTCTTTCATTTACAAATTCTCTTCATAAGTTTTTTTGAAATTGAATTAACTAAGCTATCTCATTACATCCATTCTGAAACATTCATCATATTTACCTTTTGCAGGGTATAAGTAACAATTTGATCATTAACACGCATAGTTAATTCCCCTATTTACACATCTATCATTGTTTTACCTGTTGCGAGGAAAGATCTCCCTAAAATGATAGGTATCTCTTTTTCTTCCTCCATATCTAACATAATGAAAACAACAAGAAAAATAAATCGATCCACTTTCACCAAAACATCTTCTACATCTCCTTTCAGATATATTATAGAATGAGTTGTTAATTGTAAAGTTACAGTTGTACGAGTTATTTCTCCTAATCCAGTCATTTAAATATAAATAATGGCATAAGGTTAATACTTGCTCTAAAATCACATAAAGCTTTTCCAAAAAATCTGTCTCCAATTGCAGATGGAATTACGAAGCTTCCAGCATCTTTAAGCTTTTCAAGAAGTTTTTTCTGAATTATAGCATTGCACTCCACACTAAGTGCAACAGTCTCATTATCTTCAAACTTTCTTTTTCTATTAAGAACATCCTTCATAAACTTCACATAGCTTGGCATTTGTTATAAAGCTTCAACAAATGGAATATTAATCGTAAGCTTCTTAAAGATTTCCAGAAATTTTGGAAATTGTTTATCCAACTTTTGTTGATGAAGTCTTTGAGAATATGGAGGTGGTGGCGATTTTTCTAAATCAATTTAAGTGGAGAAATAGGTCTCTCAAAATCTTATAGAGCGTCCTCTTTAGATTTTTTCAATTTCTTCTTTCTCTACTTCAATCTCTTTTTGAACTCTGCCTTCCAACTCTCTTCCACTTCTAAGTTGAACAACCTTTACTTGCTCTTTATTCTGGTCTTTAGGATATACTATTGTAATACTAGGAAGTGTTCCTTGGGTTCTATTATTCAAGGAATTTGCAATTTTTCCCAACTGATTCTCAATACTTCTTATAGCAGCTCCTTGACTTTGTAACTGATTTTCCATTTGTAACACCACTTCTTCTATAGAAAACCTCGTATCCTTAAATTTTGAATTATTATTAAAACATGGAGGATATGGTAGGTATATAATTACTATTACCTTAGTTGTTCCAGTTCCACAATGTGTTTACTTGGTTGCTTCCCCATTGCTAATCGGTACCACCCAAATTTTTATTCCATTTAAAATAGGATGATTTTTCCAACCTGGATTATAGTAGATCAAATATGGGTTATTTGACTTATTGGTTATAGCATTTAAATTCTCAATTGATGTTTGAGAATCTATCATTTTGACCTAATGAATTTCTTTTCAATCATTGGAATTAGTTGAGAAAATTTCATTCTGAATTGGTTTATCTTCCTTGAAATTGTAGCAACTTGATTTTCTAACCAATCTCGCACAGCAGGGTGTGGACACTTTCTTAGGAGTTCTTTAAATAGTTCCCAAGTTTTGTAAATAGATTCTCATTCAAACTGACAAAAAGATGAAATATTATTTCTAAGCTTTGTAGTTTTTTATGGTGGAAAATATTTAGCAAGGAATTTATGTGCTAAATCACCCCAAGTTCTGATAGATCTAGGTGCAAAATAATTCAACCATATCCTAGTCTTATTCCTAAGTGAAAATGGAAAAAGCCTAAGCCTAATAACATCATTAGAAACACCATCATATTTAAATGTAACACACAATTCTAGGAAATTGGCAAGATGTAAATTTGGATCTTCAGTTGGTGATCCCCCAAACTGATTGTTAGATACCATCTAGATAACAGCAGGTTTAAGTTTAAATGAATTAGTAGCTATAGCAAGATTTTTAATACTACAATGAATTTCATCCACTGTAGGGTTTGCAGAATCTCTTAAAGGTCTTAATTAATGATGAATTTCAGCATTTTGATTAATTTGATTTGCCATTTTTTGAAATTTTAGAATTTTTTCTGTATTTTCAATTTTAAAAATTTTTCTAATAGTTCGTTCTAATTCAGAATCGTAAGGTACAAGTCCTCCAGAACCTGAACTTCGCATAAATTATTACAACACAACAATAAAAATAAAAATAAAACATAAAAACACACTTAAATAGATAAGGTTTAAAAAAGCTTTTCTAAAAATTCTTTTTAATTTTTCTTTTAAATTCAAACCCAAAGAAAATTCAATTTAATTTTCCACGACAACTGCGCCAAAAACTTGATCCCGGTTTTCTTTACTACCAGATGAATACTGATAAATTTATGCTTGTGATAATCCAATTAAACTTATATTTTTAATAAAAAATTTTCTTCTTTACAATAACACCAATAACTTGATTCTGATGTAAATAAGAATACAACAATGATATTTTAATTTATGGATTCTACGCAAGTATATGTATCATTATCAAGTAATATAGGACTTTCTGATTAAGCCCCGAAATATCGATCCCAAGGGGAAATTTTTGAATATTAAAAGATAAAAAGGTTTTTAGAATACAAATTCTATTTAGAAAAAACTCTTACTTAAACAGTTTTTTATTTTTAAATAACTTTAGAAATGCTATTTTTTTGGTATTTTCTTGAATTATGAAATAAAGTAAATAATTTACTAACTATAATGAGATTTTTGTAAAATTAAAGATGTATAGATGAAAATATCTTTTTCCTTATCATGAATAAGTAATTAGTACAAGAATTCTGTTGTGGAAATATTCAAAATGTGTTGTGCCAAATAGGAGCAATTTTATTCTTTATCATTACCAGAGATACTAGAACATTGGCTAGTTTAAAGTTTGAATAGTTTTGAAGACGGGTTAGGTAGGGAAAATACTAGCTCTTACTCTAGAGTTTCCTCCTTTCCCTCCACTTGGGGGCTAACTCTCGTATCAAAAACTAAAATAATAAACCAATTTAGGGGCTTTAGTCAATCAACTTAAAGTCTCTAATTCTATACCCATCTAAGTATATTTCCCTATTTATTTGCACAAGATTATATGAATTACTTTCTCATCCAAACAATCCCTTGTGATTCCTACCTATTATTGATGGAGACAATACCTACTAGGATCTTACATAGTCTCACAACAAATGTTAACATCTTAATTGTCCAAATCAAGAAGTAAATGAAGTGCAAGGATTAAATCAACACAACTTCTTCCAACATTAAAAATCAATACTTCCACAACTTTCATTCAACACTTAATTACTTTTCATTTTAAGGAAAAAGATAAAGAAGACTACTTAGAATAAATGGATAAAACACAACAAAAAGTAGTTTTAAAACTAACAACCATGTAGAAAATACAAGGAGTCTCACTTAAAATCAAATTAAGTACAAAGATAAATTCTTATCTTAAGTTCCTCTCCACCAAACTCTTGAAGTTTCTTTGAATCTCTTCCTTTCTTTTACAAGACTCCCTTAGACTAGTCGCCCAGCCCAAGAGCCCAGCCCAAGAGGGTTTAAATCTCTCTGCACAATAGATTTTTACTTTGGAATCCCTACTCACCTTCTCTTTCACTAAGAAGGAGAAAGTGTGAAGAGACCCTAAGTAAGAATCCTAAAAATCCTTACTCTCTAAACTCTGTAAAAACACACTAATTCTATTTTCTAACAACCTCTCTACTCTCTCTAAAACTTCTCTTCAAGTCTTATTATATTTTCCTAAAAGGTGTCTTGGTGTCTCTTCAAAATGTGTTCATATTCAATGAATCTACCCAAGAGATGCATCCTTTCAAGTGAAATTTGAATGTTTGTTGGTGCCCATAATTAGTTGCCCACGTTTGTACCAAATGATGCCTTAAACACCTCTTCAAAATTCGCCAAGAATCTTTTAAAATTGCAAAGTAACTACTTGTCACTTAAGTGTAGGATTTTCGTGCTTAGGTGCGGTCTTCTCTGTCTGCTGGCGCTTAGGTGCCAGATCTGGGTGCTTAGGCGCCTTAGTTCATTTTAGCACCTTCATTTTTTCTCCAAATTTGATCATTTTTCACTCCTTTTGACATATGAAGTCTATTTAAGTGTACCTGAAAGAAAAACACACAAACACATTCCATTAAAGTGCAATATCATCAAAAATAGGTATACAAAATGTGCATAAAAATATTATATATTTTAGGTATATCAGGGGCTGAGGAGAAGCTAGCCGCCAAACGTAAGAAGTTGAAGCATCTTATAGGATCAAGTAATTCCATAAGAAGCGTGTACCCGCTCCCTTATAGTGTGGTCTCGAGATACCTCATATTAATTTCTAAAACTAGCATTATTGTTCAAGATCAAGTGACTAGCAAGGTCACTACTATTCCTCGAAAACATATTTTTCATTTTATTGGCATAGGAAAATGTGGTGGGAGAGCATCCGAGCCTGAAGGGGTTCTAAATGATGATGCAGCCACAAACCCCTCTTCCTCAAAAGTTGTCGCATTGTCTGCTGCCACCACTCTGTCAAATTCTCAGATCGGGGAACCTTCCTTCATTTGCCTTGTCCGCGAGAGTTAAAGAGAGCTGAGCTACCTCGACTGCCTCATCCAGCTCCTCATCGGGAGATCCAACCTCATATTCCAATTTGGAAGTCTTGCCTTCCCTCGAGGTAGAAGGGTTCCGTCGGCAAGAGGATGAACCAATGGAGGAGATAGACGTCCCGCATCCCCCTCCTTTGTGAAGGACTAGGAAGGCCTTTGCATGGGAGCCTATGAGCAAGGGCGCCGGGAGGATGTGGTTCTAGTCCGACAAGTGGCTTAGTCTACTAAATCAGTCTTTACACTAGTACCTGCAGACGGGCGAGAACATGAGCATTCCCCTGGCTTTGTTGAACCTATGATGGTCCAACAAACTCGACACTACCCTCGGAAGCTTCAGCCACCGGGAATTCCTTCAAAACATGGACCTGTGGCTATTGATGGTGGCACAGAGTGCCCACTTTCTGGGGCTGCCTGTGATTGAATTGGAGGGATCGTTGGACATGGATTGAAATAAGGATTCTTCGCTGAAGGCAGGCCTTAAAAGGACCTGTGACAACCGAGACCTCCTAAAGCTGAAGCTTGACGATTCCGAGAAGGCCAACCAAGATTTTGTCGGAACTATAACAACCTTGGAGAAGGAGATTATCATGTTGAGCAAGAAGATCGGTTCATCGGTCTCCAGGGAAGATAATGATGAAGACCAGGCAGACCACTTTAAAATTGGGGTGGATTTTTCCATCCAACACTTCGTTCGTCATGGCTTCGTTGAACCCAAATTTTATGACCCAAAAAGGTTCTCTGCTCTAACTCGAGACAAGTCAATAGAAAGTTCTGAAAGAGAGGACGGCTCGGGCAACAAAAAGTTGACCACCCTTTAGGGTCCTATATAATGAGAATTTCTTCTTCCCCCCCCCCTTTCTTTCTTTTTTCATCCTTTTTTTTGGAAAGATGGTGTTTGTACCTCTTTTTCGATGAGAAAAACTGGTTAGCATTTGACTTCTTCATTTTGTGTCGATTGTGTTTTGACTGATCGTGCTCATCTTATGAGTCGATCTGCCGCATGGGTCGGTCGGCCGAGATGTTTTCTTAATCTCATTTGCTTGAGTTGACACTCCAGAGAGACTCGCATCTGAGGCGACCTTCCCCAAACTTTAGACGTCACTCTTGTTGGTCGTCTTTTAAGTTTCTGATGGCTCGTTGAAGTTGTTGATTAGGATTTGAATCATATTCCCCACCTCTTCTCATAGCAAATGATTAAAATATGCTGACTGGCTGGTTTGTAGTAGGTCCTAGTCACCGTGTACCCTCGCTCGGATCGATCGACAGAGCCTTTGCATTGGTGTGGTTTGTTCCTTTTGCTAGGCACAGATCTTATGGCCACTCGCTAGGGTTAAACTTAAGGACTCTTCTCTAGGATGATTTACTCTACAGTCTTTTGTGGATCTCGTCACTAGCTAGAAGATAACCATCTCTGGAGATCAGGTCTTTTCGACTCTGAGTCCTTGGGTTTGCAGTGCGAATGTGGAGCAGGTAGTCAATTGATCTACTGTAACCGACCGTTGGTGAGGAATTTCTTTGACTCACTCCACTTCATTAGAGCTTGGAAGATGGGATTGTTAGATGGAAGGCATCTATTAATTCATTTAACAGTGGAGGAGGACTATGCTAGGTTTTTTGCCAAGCAGTCTGTTTTCATTGCAGGGACTGAAATGAAGATTATAAAGTAGACTCCATATTTTGACCCATCTATGGAACCTCCTGTGGTTCCTATTTGGTTCAGGTTTTCAGGCCTCCCATACAAATATTTCAATCAAAATTTTTTGTTTCAACTTGGCAGAGCCCTTGGGACCCCACTGCAAATGGATGCTACAACTTATAATAGGACTAGAACTGATGCTGGTAGGCTTCTCATTGAGAGGGATATTACTCTTACAGATGTCCATGGAATTTTGGTGGGCTCTGATAAGAATGTTGTTTGGAAGGAGGTGGTTATGGAGCAAAAGCTTTATTACTGTCCTCACTGCAGAATGTTTGGGCACACCAGGGATAGGTGCTATAGGCTTTATACCCCAACTAAGAGATCTAAAGGATATGTTGGGACTTCTGTGGGTCAGAAAGGCAAAGGCTTGGCTGACACTGCCCCCCCCCCCCCGATCTGTACCCCTCGAAGATTAGGAATTTTCTGAAATTGGTCTTAGCCAGGTTAATGAACTGGTTCCTACTATTACTCCTTCACTATCTCATGATTCACCTGCTGGAGAGGTGGATCGAATTGATACTACCCTTGTGACTAGAACCTCGGAGGTGGAAAAGGAGGCTCCTCCCTTTTCTTCTCGTGATGTTCTTGTGGCCACTAAAGCTGTGTAGTCTGACTGTTATATTCAAAAATTCAGTAGAAAGAGAAGAAACCCCCGAGTTATACCCATTATTGCACCTACCTTTCCTTCCATGAATCAGAAGGATCAGTCCTCAGAAGAAAAAGAATCAGAAGAAGAAAAAGAAGAAAATTAGCAAGTTTACACTTCTCGACAGAAGAAAAAGTCTGGGGATATACTTGGAGAATTGATTGATGATACCTCGGTTACTCCTGGCAATGGATTAGAACTTAAGAGATTACTTTCTGGATCGCCAAGAACCAGAACGAGAGTACTGCCTTGGCGATACCGTTCTTAGACATTGTTATTTGCAATTTTTCTTTATGTCTTTTGTATCCTTTGTTTGTTTTGTAATGTAGTGGTAAGGCTTCATCTTCTGGGCCCTATCCTCAAATCTTCTATAACTGTTTTATTTCAATAAATCGAGCCCACAGGCTTTGGAAAATTTATATATATATATATATATATATATATATATATATATATATATATATATATATATATATATATATATATATATATATATATAATTTTTATTTTTATTTTTTGTTGGGCGTACCAAAGACCTGTGAATTCCATAGTCGGCAACTGGGTAGTTCTTGTAGGATTTTTTGGTCAAGTCAAGTTGCATGAGTGTCGAGAGTTAAAGGTCGACCATTTGGTAGGCTTGGTGCCGTCGTCTCATCTCGTGACCCTGGTGGGCAACATTTAAAACTTGCATTGATGGAGATGTGAATTCCTTTTCTCTATCTTTTTTGGAAAACTAGCCGTGAAGCTTTAATGCTAGTGTCTGGCCGACAGGTGTCTTGTTGTCCTATCATGTTGGACCTATTTGCAGGCGTTTGTTAGGTGACTATTGTTGTGGGTTGCTGATCGTTCCCCCAATATGAAGAATTATGCTTGCACCTATAAATTGTTAGCGGGAATTAATGAGGGATTGTATGGCCCGGCATGGGGCTGACCATGAAGGTGACCTCCTATTGTAAGTATCGAAGGATCCAGCACAAGTTATGTCTTAATATTCTTTTTCTTCAGGCCATGTCTTAAAAGAGGGTGTTTTCTCCGAATCGGGTGTCGAACGCGACATCAGACTAGGTGGACTATCGAGGTCACCCACAACACATGAACGAGCATAGTGTCCCAAAGGGAAAAGTTGAGCTGCCAACATATTCAAATAGAATTCAATACGTCTGCACGATGGTCCTCATTAGAAGGGGAGGGGTGAGGCTTAAAAGCCTTCTGGCAGCAAGTGCTCATTTCTCCACTCTTCGTCGCTCTCGGGCTTTACAAGGAAGAATGTGAAGAATACGAGGAGCTAACTTGGGGATTTGAACTCAACGGTGGACTGGCTGGAAACCCTCTCTTTGAGTCGATTATGGTGCTCAATGGTAGTGTATTGTAAGCTACTTTAAGGGGCGCCTCATCCACTCCTTGTTTGTTGCCCACTGGCCTCTCTACAAACATTTGATTATGAACGGTTGTCGGACAACATTCTTCCTTTCTCCCGGCACCTCCGTCCAGCTTTTACTATTTCTCGTAAAGAGTATGCGAGGGGTCGGGAGTAGGGAGGATGGGTGCTCTTGATGAGGGCTAGGAAGAGGAATCGAATGTGAATTTCGACACAGAGCCCCCGATTCTCTTGAGAGTGCTTTCTCATTCAAAGTTTGTAACATATGTACCTTTTGAGTTTACGGTTACCTAGATGTCATGTAACTTTCGACCGAGATAAATAAACTTTACGATTTTATTATATTGTATCTGCTTTGAAGCTGAGTGGTTTGTTTCTCACCTTTCTCTCTTCTTCTCTCTTCTTTTTTTGTTTGAACTTTGATCGACATGTTGTTAATGCCACTTTCTTAGCCGACACGATCTTGTCGGTTGAAAAAATGACCTCCCAAATTGTTTGTTTAGACAACATGTTCCCTAAGCTGTGAAGGTAGACCTATCATTCAATTGATCTAGCCGAGTTCCTTGAGCATTGGGGAATAGTAGTCGAGCGATTTGACGGACCTGAAATTGTTGCCTTTCCGCGTTCCTTTCTTGTGTAAATATCAAAAGATGTCATGATTGTGACACGTATTCATTTTCTCTTTCCTTTTTTGTGGAAGTCAGCCGTCAGTCTGTCCCATCACGACGCCTAGTGTTCTTTTCCAAGTGGGTCCTCGGCAAGGCTTTTTGTTAGAAGACCACAGTTGGAAACTTTGATCACCCCCCCCTTCTATCAATGGGTGGTGGGATCTCTGCTCAATGTGTTGCACACTTCAAAGTAAAGCTATTTAACCATAGTAATAGAAATATGGTCGACATTGCGAGGAATTGAAAGCGTGAATAACATGTCGGTGGAAGTAATGGGCCTGACAGGGCTATGGTCTAGTTCTCATTTTATTCGAGTCTGGTGTGAAGGAGAGGACTCTCTTTGAGTCGGGTGTCAAAAATGACCTCAGTCGGGGCTGACACGCAATTAGAAGTCCTCTCCACGAACGGGTGTAAAAGATCACAAGCAAGGAGGTGTTGGGTACATTCATAGGGAATTTAATACATTCATTCAGCTATTACTCCCACAAGGGCCGATAAGTCTTCTAGAAACAAACACTCATTTTTCCCCTCAATCTCTTGTTCCTCTGGAAGTGAGGAAGAAATATGAGACGTGAGGGTGGAATGGGTGCTTGCGATGAGGGCTCACCGACCAGGTGGTTCCCTTTTTCTCTCGTTCTCCCGCACTTTCTATCTTGAGTCTAAGGAAAATAAGTGGAAAATGTGGATGGCATGGGGGTCGAGGGCCAAGGGCCCCCAAGTTGAGATGAGGTGAGACCCTCGCTCTCACACGTTTTGTCCTTTATCTGGGCATAGCGTGTGCAAAGCTAGGGTTCTTGGCGAGGCCTCATCGACCAAATACAAGGCCGTAGCCCTACAAACAGAAAGTACGAGTGAGATGTACCTTTTATGAGTATTATGGTTTGTATAAACCTTTCAATCGAGATGAATAAAATATTATTTTTGTTGTCATAAAACATCTTTCTTATTATTCTGTCTGTGTTTCTGACTTGGTAGTGTTGAAAAATATATATCGCTCTTCCCCCTTCGCTTATGCACTCAAGTGTGGTGTGTATTATCACTCGATCTTTGGTCACCTTGCAACCAGAGTTAAGGGTCCTAAACCTACAATCAAACCCAAAGCGGCTGAGAGGAGTTCCTCAAGCATCAAGGGGACAAGTGAGTCGATCGAACAAAATTAGCCATGAAAATAAAATTTTAATGATAAATTTAAATTTACATATTGGCAACAACACCGCCTTTTTATGTTTTAAATAAAAAACTTCAAGGAAAATTTAAATCATCTCCCCTCCAAGTCTGAGGGAGTTCTTTTCCAACGTATGTTTTGAGTTTGTAAATGCTAGGTGAGATTTGCTGGCTGATTACATATAGGCTGCTCAAAGTATGATCCATCTTATCGACTGCTTGCCCTCAGGCGGCTAGATTGACTATCTTTAGGACCAAGTCTCTTGGAGCGAAGGTCTTCTTTCGGACATGCCGGTTGAAAAGGAAAGTGATTCACCTCTTAACTTCATTTTGTCAAATTGTTGAATTGGTTCACTTTTCTTCTGTCAGATCAAGGGTTAGCATTGCACCCTTGATGTTTGTTTCCTGCTAGTCGAACAGGTCTTCTTTTGTGAACAATGAACTTGTAGCCACTCTCTGGCTATGGTGGTTATATTTAACCGATAACACTGCCTCCTTTCCATGTGTTAGCAAAAACAGGGTTTGGTCGGTCGCTGACGATGGTGTAGTCCGAATCACCCAAAGCACGGACAACGGTTGCTCTGCCCAGTTTCCCTTGGCTCCTTCGACTTTCTTCCTTAACAAGGTCAGTATGATCTTGTTGGTCACTTCGACGTACCTATTTGTACGAGGATGATGGACTCTAAGCAATTCTAACATCGATTCCTTGATTTGCATAGAAATATTTTATGCGTTGATCCAAAAAATCTATCTCATTATCGGTAATGACGACTAGCGACAATCCATATCTACATTTGGAAAAATATTAATCGCTGCTATAAGGAACTTGCATTGACCCTTAGACGGGGGAAAAGGAGCAAGATTTCCGAACCCCAAGCGACGAATGGCCAAGTACTAGAGATTGTTTGAAGCTTGCATGGGGGTTGGTGATGGAGGGGCGCATACTTCTAACATAGACTTTTCCACAAAAATTCTTCGGCGTCCTTAAGTTGTGTCGGCCAGAAGTAGCTTGTCGTTATACCCGATAAGCCAAAGTTTTTTCCTCCGGAGTGGCTTCCACATTCTCTGGAGTGCACCTCCTTGAGAACATCCAAAGCTTCATCTTTCCTCAGGAACCTTAGGTATACTGAGATCACTTATTGCCAAAAAATAATTCCTTATATTATTAGGTACAATGCAGCCTTGATTTTGAAGTGTCTAGGATCTCCAACCTCTTCCAATATTTTTCCTATTTCAAGGTAAAGGATGTAAGGATCCATCTAGCTTTTGGTTCTTTTGACTTCTATAGATACTTCCATCGTTTCTAGTTTGTCGACTACTGGTCGAGTGAGCCTTTGCAGAGCCTCGCCCAAACTGATGCATTCTGGCAAGATATTGGTGATGTGGTTTTCCTCATGACACACGTGCTCTATACGGCCTTCCTATTTCTTTTCGTGTATTGTCGTGTTATTTGGTCAATAGTTTGACTTAGGTCTTGAAATCCCCGTTGAATTGATTTACGACCAGCAAGGAGTGTGATTTCATCAACAGCTCATGATTGCCAATCTCGTATGCCCCACGAAGATCAGTGATCAGCGCCTCATATTCTGCTTGGATATGTATAACCTTGAATTCTACTGCGAAAGACTGGTGGATTTATTTTTCAACCATATTACTCAACACAACCCCAACCCGGCAATAGGCTATTTGGACACTTCGTCGACGTGCAAGGTCCAAGTTATGTCGTTGGTTGGGTTCCCTTCGTGTGATTCTTCCACCTCAGAGAAGTCCGCCAGCAAATCGGCGATCACTTGTGCCTTGATGTCCGTTCAGGGGACATACTTGATGGCGTATTCACCGAGCACCGAGCTCTACTACTCACTTTAACGACCGACTATAATGTTCCAGTTGAATGAGCACAAAATTTTAGGGTATGATTAGTGATTACTCAAATCTGGTGTGCCTGAAATTACGGTTGAAGCTTGCACAAAGAGATAATCAAAGAAAATATCGGTTTCTCCATAATCAGGTACTTGGTTTTGGAAACTTAAAGAACTTAACTAGTGTAATCACCGGGAATTGTTTCCCGGCCTCCTTTCTGACTAGTATTGAGCTAATTGCTTCTCGCCCAATTCCAAGGTACAATGAAAATTCTTCCGCTTGGGTTGGACTTTGGAGCAGCACCGACGATGTTAGAGCGTTATTTAAGCCTTTAAATGTTGACTCACAATTAGATGTCCATTCGAAACACTAGTTTTTCTTAGAGTATTAAAGAACACGACACACATGTTGCCAACTTTTGAAATAAAGTGGTTGGGTCCCGCTATCTATCCAGCCAACCTTTGTTTCTCTTTAGGATTTTGAGTTATCATTCGAGTCTTCTCTAGGTTATCCTTTAACCCGTTCAAGGTTAACAAGAAGTCTATAAGTTTTCCAGTCGATGCTCTAAAGGTACACTTTGAAGGGTTCAGTTCATGTTACATTTTTTAAGAGTTTAAAAGGTTTCTTTTTGGTCTTCAATATGTTGTTCAACAGATTTTCTTTTCACTAGGACATCGTCGACATACACCACAACATTTTTCCACTTCTGATTTAAAAATATTACATTCATGAGTCATTGATAGGTTGGCCCGACATTTTTTAGCCCGAAAGGTATTGCATCGAAGCAAAAAATTTCCTGCATAGTAATTAAGGTAGTCTTTTCAGCGTTGACTAAGTGCATCTTTATTTGGTGATTGCCCCCAGAAGATGTCAAGGAAGCTCATCACGGAGTATTCGACTGTCGAATCAACCAGTGTATCAATTCTCGATAGAGGATAGGTGTCTTTCGGGCATGCAGTGTTGAGGTTAGTGAAATCGACACACATTCTCCATTTATCGTTGGGGATCTGAACCACACCACATTCGAGATCCAAGTCAGCTATTGCACCTCCCACATGTAGCCCGCCTCCTTCAGCTTTTGAACCTCTATCGCTATTGGTTCAGCCAATGCCTTCGCAGTCGATCAAATTTTTTGTTGCACCAGTCGAGTGAAGGGGCTAATATTAAGCTAATGGCATGCGACGTCAACTAAGACTACATTTATTTCCATGAATGTCCAATCTAACACGTCTTGATGTGTGCGAAGAGATTGGATCAATAGGTCTGTCCAGCATCAAAGTTATCATTGATTAGAAGAATTTAACAAGCTCAACCTTATTGGTTGTGGGCATGCGGAGGACTCTTGCTGGTCTTAAGACCTCCTTCCCTATGGATTTGAATGCCGAGTGGTTCCTGGTCGACACTGGTGACCACCCGAAGATAGCAGCTTTTGGACTGCTCCAAATTTCTTCATATTGTGATTATCTTCCCATCTCTAAGGAATTTTACCGCCACATGTAAGTTGAAGCCACTGCTTGATAGCTATTCAACAATGGCTTTCCTCATTCTCCTTACGCGACAAGCAACGTTATTATGCCCAGGGCTTCTTTCCTCTCGCTTAAGAAGCCGAACAACGGACAGGCCCGTTTCGCTAGCAGGTCGGTTTTGATATCCATCTTGTTGAACATTGTTTTGAATAAGATATAGGCTGAAGTTCTGGTGTCGATTATGATGTTTCCCACTTATGAGGGTTGCGATGATGATTGCCTTGTTGTGTGGGTTTCTCTTGGGGGGAGAACCGCATCTGTAGAAGTGATCGGAGGAGTATGTGTAAGAGTTAGCGGAACATATCTCCCTCGAGCAGTGTCTTTTAGACGGTCGAAATAACCCTCCACCTCCACCGACGATAGTTGGAATGATCTCAGCTAGGTAGATTTTTTTTGCTCAAACATGTGGTTCCTCTGTTATGGCCTTTCCATGTCTCTATGTATGTGCTCCAACGACAATGAACTCCCTCAACTTTTTAGCCCAGATGAGCTCCTCTACCAAGTTTTTCAGGTGACGACATTCCTCTGTGCCGATGGTAGGAGGAAAATTTGTTTGGATTGTGCAGTTCTGATGCGGTCTTTAGTTGAGGGGCTTTCTTGAAGTAGTCCTTATTTTGAATGGTATTGGACTAGTTTGTCCATTGACACATTCAGGGGTGTCGGATCTTGCATCTCCTGGTATATATGTGGTAGCTCGAAGTACCGAGGCGGTCGCTAATCGGAGGGGTGACGTTGCTGACCTAGGTTGCTTTCATTGCACTTACGGCCGTCTTGAGAGCTTTGGTTGTCATTCGATCGAAATCAAGGGCTCAGTCACTCTTTGGCCTTCTTTCGTCATCTTGGTCCTTCCACTTCTACTATCAATGGTTGAATGCCCTCGATTAAATTTTGAATGACTCCATAAGGTCCTCCTTGGAGGTGAAATGGTTATTTGCTAGTTCTAAGTCCTCCACCAAGGTCCTTGGCTTGAGTGCGTTCAGGTTGTACCTGAATCGCTTATTGCAGATCCCTAGTATCAGGGCAGTCCAAGCGATAAGATGCTCCAAGTTTATCACCTCCTGCATTTTCTTTTGGAAACCAGTGAAGTAGGCCTAAAAGCTTTCGTTATCCCATTGCCTAATCTAAGCATGGCCCTTGTAACTTTCCTTGGTTTTTGTACGTTAGCAGTGTGCCAGGAAGGGCTTCCAGAATTCCAAGAACAATGAGATGACTCCATATGGTAGGCTATTAAACCATTGAATCCTATCTTCTTTCAACGTGGTCAGGAACATCTGACACTTCATGGCGTCATCAACCTGAAGACTCCTACCGTCGACTCAAAAGAACTAAAGTGATCGGCTAGATCACTCTTTCCTTTGTAGGAGTCAAAGTGAGAAATCCTGAGCTTCACCCGGGGTATTGTTTCTAGGATCCTTCGGGAGAAGGCGCTACTTATAACTTGTCGAGTGAATGTTCCCACTCGGTCCATCTGATGTGGAACTGCCGTCGTAGATGTGGTGTTGTTTGCTGATTGGGATCTCTTGTTAATTCAGTTGGCCGGTCGTTGGGCCAACTGTTGGGTGCCGACGGATTGCTAAGGGGAGCTTTATAGGTGTTGTTTCCCCGTGACTCCCTCCACAGGCTACGACAAGGCATTTTGCAAGATTATGACTGCCTGAATAGCCTCGAACTGGTCCATTATTTGTGATTTTAAAGCATGTACATCTTCCTGTATGTCTTGACATACTGTCTCTCTATTGAACTCTATTCTCTCCACAGGAATTCTCCTTTATAGTTGGCGCCGTTCTCGTCTAAAGCATATTCACACTCACCGTACCATCTTTCAGAATGTTGAATCCTAAATTGTCTATTGTAAACACACCTAGAGAGTTAAAGGCAGGAGAATTAGTGGAAAGAGAGTAGTTAGGCCAATTTTTATAGTCAAAGCAAGAAAAAAAATCCCCTTAGTCTTATTTTTACTTCATATTTATAAAGACATTTATACAATTATAAAAATAAGAAAACAATGAAAGAAACCACCCTTAATATAATTAATTATACTGATTTTACACTAAATCTATATTACAATTTAAATTTAAATATTACCGTAACTAGCCGATCAACTTGGTTGAGTTTAACTACCCAAAGGGACCGTTCAAATGATTACCACACATGCCCAAATAAAAACCGATTGGGATCGAATGCCCTAATAAGGAGCCTCTAGGCGACCAGGTTGCAGGCATGGTCTATCAATTGAGTCCTTATCATAGTATCTTGATTGACTTCAACTGGACGATCAATCAATTGAATGAACAGTTCAGATCATTCACTTTTGATTTGATGATTTGATCCCGAGTCGTTGGTTCGCTTTAAAATTTGTGTCAACAGTTCTAATATATAATATAACATTAGTTATTTTTAAACATGGAAAAAAATTTTTTAATATTTTTAAAAATAAATTAATTTATTTAATCAAACACAAAATACATACAAATATAATTTTAAAATAAAATAAAATAACTAATAATAATAATAAACAAAGAGTGATATCAAAAGCTCTTAGCAAAATATTAACCAAACATTTCATTCAAAATTTTCAAAACAAAAATGGAACACAAATAAACTCCTGAAGAGAATTCAGGCAGTAGATCCGACCAAAACTTTTTTTCAAAATTGACCAGAGCATGACACCATAAACACAAAAAAAAAAATGTTTTATTGCAGTCCTACAATCATAGGTTATAAGACACTTATCTGTACATCACTTGTTCCCTCAACTACATACACTCAAAACGCAAAATCCCTTGACAACAATCTCAAACCAGAGCCCCCATTATAATACAACAGCAAAACCCTGAACACAAAAAATGGTTAAATAAAAGAAAAACAAGCTCACAACAAAGCTCCAATGAAAAGAATAACCACGAAAAAGCACGACCCTTGATATTCAACATCAGAAAATAAAAATAAATAATAATAACAATAATAATAAAAGCACCAGACTAATTGGGAGCAGCTGCAGCTAAAAACACACTGACACCGTCCCCTTGCGATTCCCCCTCGCAATTAAATATGGCTCCTCCGAACCAGTGGAGACCAAAGCTTAACGGCAAAAGAAATCCAATAATCAGAATTTGCAATAGTATGAGAATGCAGAAAGTTTATTTAAGATATATGCAATAGCACCATAATCGGAGCTTAATCACCCAGGATCCTCAGAACAGATGAAGAGCCATTTTAAGCTTGTTCTGCTTCCATTTGGGTAGCTTGTAGAAAGCATCCTTCGTTGTGCCAAATTTCTCCTTAAATTCTGCTGAGGACAGATAGGTCTGCACAAAATGCATGTATGCATTTGATTAAATTAAAAGTAAAAATTAATTAAAAAAACTGATGAAAATATAGAAATAGATACAAAGGGGCCTGATGATGACCTCTCGTTTGGTTATGTCGATTTCTGAAACGGGATTTGAGGATGTTATTTTCAAACGTTCATAGGGGAAAATAGGGAGGCCTTGCTCATCTTCAGCCTCTCCTTCCTTCAAATCTTCCTGTATGGGGAGCGATTCAATTCTACTGTTCATCACATTGACACTCTCCTTGGAATTTGTTTCAGGTTTTGCTGTGCCAGCAGCAGGGCTCGCTGTCAGAAAATCAACAGTGTTAGAAGTTCTTTTAACAAAATATTGGAAGATCAATAAAATTATGCACTTACCTTTAGTCATCTTTGGAATCATAGTTTGAGTTGGGCGTTCAAAGGAAGCCGTGAGAGCCGCTATAGCTGCTGCCTTGGGAGCAGCGGTAGGAGGAGAATCTGGCGTCACTGATTTTGGGTATAGTTTTCTCACAACAGGGGGAGGGGTTGACAGGTTTCGAGCAAGTGGATTTTCAAAATTAGCGGCCAATGCATTGAAGGCAGGAGATCTACCTCGAACTCGAACACGGTCAGGACTGAATGACGTACTTCGAGAGCGCTGAGATTTGTCTGGTAAACTAGACCTCCCGACGTGCGTTGTTGGAGTTCGTCGTTTGGGCTTCTAGCATAAGTTTTTCAAGAGTTCATGAAAAGTAATTTCTAGAATGATGAGAATTTTAAAGGTACTCCATGGAAAACGATAAAGAAAATTTACTAATATTTTTATAAGGACATAAAGATTTATCTGTGATGAAAGAAACGAGGGGCGTACTTAAAAATTTAAGTTCAACACTTCTTATCAAAGCAATTTAATTTTGATAAATGTTCTATACTTCTAATAAAAGAAATTTAACGTGACTTCAAAATATACAACTTAAGGTACAGCAGGAAATACCAAATCAGTACACTGGCACATATCACATTTGATCTATAACAAAAGAGTAAAAAATGAAATGACAATAATTTGATGTGTCGGATGCTACAACCACGTTCTCTTTCCATCCTTCATATTAAACATTCTCACACCTTCCAGTCTCAATTTTCTCTCATCCGCATTACAGCAGAAAACTATAAACAAATTTCCTGCATTCGTGCCAGAATCACCTGTCTATTCTTTTTTATTGAAGGTGGTGTAGCCAATGAGAAAAAATATGAACGAAAGATCATGAAATGTAAATATTTTGCTGATGAGCCATTTCATGATTCAGCCTTCGAAGTTCATTTAAAATTGAGATTTACAGGACATCAACAATGGTTTTTGATAATAAGATGACAATGATGTAATGTCTTCATGACTGTGAAGTGGTGGTGTAGGTAAAACTGGTGGTGGTGCTGCTGCTCAAGCAGAAGAATGTAAGAGTTAATGGCTACCTGATGATTGGAAAAATGTCTCAAAAGCATAGCAAAGCCAATCTGCAAGAGATTTTAAGAAAACAAAACTAAAACAATCCTTTTGATGGCTGCTCAAAAGAACGCTACAAGAATCTCTTGCACTGATGGAAAGGCGGATCACAAATAATTATGATAAACATGCAACCTACCAACATCGGGAAACTGTTCTATGAAGAATAAAATTCTGGAATTGGGGGCAACGACATCTTACATATGAAATGAAATAAAAGATATATTTCTAATTGGGAAGGAAAAGAATTCTCTAAACACCACAAAGATTGCAGGGCAATTTTAATATCTAGAATCAAAGCAAAAAAGAGTGTAAATTTAGTCTTCTGAACCAAAGCAAAATAGAGTATAAATTTAGTCTTACATCTAGCAATATTGGAGCTAGCCCATTCTTCAATATGGAAAGCCTCCGTTGGAATGAATTACCATGCATCTGGGAACAGTGAAACAAATAAAATCCGTAAGTCTTTCAATACAGGAAAAAAAACCTCATCTTCAAGCAGCCGTAGACAAAATAATTCCCTAAATCAGTTGAAAGCCAGAAAAGCATTTGTAAAAAGGGAAAGCATATTTGACCTGTACAAAGAAAAACGTTTAGAGTTTAGCAAACTTACAGCTGATTTTGCAAAATCCCAACTGAAAAAACGAGTAAAAAAAGAAGGTTCGCTTCCTTCCATGATAAGAAAAACAGGTGTTTCTTTTGATAAATTTTCCATCAGAAAATCATACTCGAGGAATTTCTGTAAAGAAAAAACTGATATAAGAATAAAACAAGAAAATACGTAATGGGTTGGAAATCCAAATTGTGGCAGCTCTACCTCTCCAATATGCAAAGCTTGCATTCGTGTCTTTGCATCCACCTGCTGTCCGACCCAAACAAAGATGTCGGAATGACAATACAAAATGAATACATCTTCTGCCATCAAATCATCCTGAGTAAAATTGTGTATTTCTGAGACCTGCAGAGACGGTATTAACAGCATACTATATCATAAAAGAGCATAAAAAAAGCCCCAAAAAGCCATAAGAATTCAAAGTAATGGAAGAAAATACCTTTAAATTGCCTGAAATACCACCGTCCACATTACATGTTGACACAAAAATGCAGGTATTTAACACATTACACAAACAGAGGATATTATACATTTAGAAGGGAATGATCCATTTTTTCATTTCTTACCGTTTGAGAAGGCACAAGAGAATAGGCGAGGATCACTCTCTGGTTCTCTTGTCATGCTTTGGCTAGGGTATTCAGATTTACCACCAAGCAAGCTCCAAAACTGTTCACTTTCTGATCCTTCCTTCTGTGGTTTTGGCTGGATGTTTGGCTGCGCAATTCACAGAGTTATTAAATATGAATGAAGCAGAAAGGGAAGGAGATAAGAAATGATGAAGAAAAAGCATTTTTTAAAAAAAAAACTGTTAGCGATAACAGAGAATAACCAAATAAGCACATGTGGGCTCCGAAAATTTTAAGTCCCTGGACTCTCTGTTTTGTGTTTCTTTTGTTGAGAGAGCTTAAAGGGTCAAATTTTGAAATGACAGCTGGAATAGTAGATAAGACACTACTCAGAGATTTCACACTCACTTTGCGAGGACTTTTGAATCTGGGGTTCGAGATTTTCCATAAACACAAGCCCTTAAAGTTAATTACCCTCTTAATAACAGGAGAGCACTTTCGATTAAAGCTAGTAGTTAACATTGAATAATCAGCATATAATAACAACAAACATACATTTTAATTTGTAGAACTTATCACGTTGAGCTTAAATTGAATGATGGGGGAATGATGAAGAACCCGAACAACATCCGATGTTTTGTCGTCCCGAGTCATCATGATCTCTGATCTACTTAGTCACAGGAGGTAGTCAACCCAACCTGACTAAAGAATCCTTGTGAGGACCAAAGGTTGTGTTATTCAACGGATCCTCATATACAGGAGGTGGATTTTGTATAAGAGAACAAATTTAAGTCGATCATAACTAACAGAAGACTTTATGCTAATCGATTATATCATTATGGTTCACAACTCAAATGCTAGAAAACTGTTGGCGAAAGTACAAGCTGCGGAAGTGACCATAATAATAGTTTCATTTTGCGGCAACCATCCGGTTAGATGACTTCGATCAGAACTGCTATTTTATGTTGTCATTTGGTGGTCAAACCACGCGGACAAATACTTGGGTCATGTCCTTGCTGGCAGAAAATTAATTTGAGTGTGAATATAATGATACACTCGATGTGATATTGGTTCTTTATGAACCAAAGTCAATCAAACTGTAGTGGAGGGTGGAAGAAATTTGCTTTCATTTTTGAGTGATTTTTATTTTAAATTGGATATTTTGAATTGAAAACTTAGTTTTAAAGGTGGTTTGAAATTAACACATCTGGTTGGCCATTTCAGTCAATATGGCCATTGAGGATTTGATTGCTTGATTTGAATCATATCGATTTTACAGCTTGCTCGTAAAGAATTAGATATAAAATTGACATGAGATTAAGCATGAACATTGTTGATTCTACCATGCATACAGAAGATCGGGCTCATATGTATGTATTATTTGAACTTATTCAAATAAAGTTTTAAACATAATTTTAGATATAAACCCCTCAATTTGAAATCTTCTATTAATTTAACCATCATCAATGAATTTGACATTTGAAATATTTATGTTCGAAGTTTATTTGAAATTCATTAATTTTTTATATCTTTAGAATATATTAGTCTTGCCAACTCTAGTCATAATGACGAGGATTTGGCTAGGTGATTTGGACTTGTAACTTCCTATATATTAGATTTGGACATTATTGTAAAATATTAGACTCGTCAACTCCATCCTCAAGAGAAGGAACATCGGACTATGTGATTTGGAGTTGCAAGCTTTTATACTTAAAATTCAAAATTTTATTTTAATATTATTAAACTCACCAACTCCAATCCTTACAAGAAGAATCAGACTAGTTACGTAAGACTTACAACCTTATCCTATAGACAATACGACAATTTTTTTTTATTTGATATGAAGTATTTGAGTGCAAATTTGATATTAACCCGCACAACATTCGTAAGTTATGAGTCAAAGCATTTAGATTCTTATGGAGTTTTGGAGTTTTACGTAAGCTGCGATATTGTCGTTGCTTTCCCGATGGTTATAGTCGTGACTGGATCGTTAATCACAATCACAATGAGTAAGTAATGCGGATGAAATGGTTGGAGTGAGATTTGTTGTATTGGTATTGCAGTGTGCGTGAGACAAGAACAGACGAGCTGCTTCGTGCAAACAGGGCAGAGAGCAAGAAGTGGAGCAGGGAAGAAGATGAGTAGTGCGGTTTCTATGTACGAAACGAAGAGCAATTTAGAAGTCTTTGCACACCGCTATCTTTTCATTGATTTCCTCAATAGGCCAAGCCATGATTGTATTGAGTGAAAAAGAAGTCTTCGGTGAGGCTGCGAGCAAGAGAGAAAGAAGAGAATTTTGAGGTTCTCTGTATGCCATGATTCTGTCCTTGCCTTCCCAGCCAGTCCTAGTTGCGACTACATCGTGGTGGAGATGCGCAAGAGAAAAACAAGGGAGTTTTGAAGGTCTTTGTATGCTACGACACCGTCATTGCTTCCCGCTGGCTATAGTCACAAGTGTTCGTGAGGGCTTAAATCACGATCGGGAAAGGAGTCATGCGAAGGTTGTTGGAGTGATTAAACGATCCCATCATTGCCATTTCCGGAATAATAGAGAGAATTTTGAAGGCTTCGTCTACTACGATTCTATGATTGCTTTTTAGCTAACCTTAACCAGAATTGTATTGCGAGTGAGAATCACGATCAAGGAGGGAAGAAATCGAGCGGAGGCTTTGATTTTTGCTTCACACATGAAGGGATTTTGAACGGGAAGGTGGGAGTTTCAGAGGCCTTTGTGCGTAGCCATCACTTTGTTGCTTTCCCAGGTAGCCCTAGTAGTAACTGTAACAGAGAGGCGACGGTGCTGAGGGGGTTGGGTTCAATTTCTATAAGTGAAAATAAGAGTAGGTGCAATTTTCCTATGCTGGGGCGGGAGCAGTTATCAGGATGTCTAGTTTATTTTAATGTCACTTCTTTTTTTACATTTTAGAGGTCAATAGTGGGTAAATTTAATCGATATCAAAATGATTTGATTGTTGCTCTATGACGAAAAAAAAAAAGGTGCTATATCAGCAGTGATAAATCAAATGTTAACTCAATGTAACTTTTCTTCTCACATGAGAGAGGACTTGGATAGAAAGAAAACAAAGGATAAAAACAGATGGGGGAAGAAAATAGATGACAAAATTCATCAATTCAGATGATGTAAAACTTCTTTAATTTGTACTGAGTTAGATTTAAAATTCCATTTTGATCCAAAAAGCTTTGCCTCTAACATGGAATTTTAAGTGAAAAGCATACACTTAGATCTGCTAAGTCGTCAGTTAAACAATATATATATATATATATATATATATATATATATATATATATAGACACGCGCACACACCGAGTCTCAACTTTATTTGATAAATTTGATGGCACACAAAAAAGAAGATTGAGGAATAAAAAACACGCATTACAAAACTTAAATTCCTAACCCTGAGACAACAAAATTTAACATGAATGGCCTTGTGCCAAGGCCACGCTAGGAGTGAAGCGATGGTACATACAAGTTAATGAATTGCTCCATAAGAAGGAAATATTACACAAACTAATTGAGGAGAAAAAAGAGAGGGTAAACGGAATGATGCACAGTGTGAGCTAGGAGTGAAGTATGCCATAATAGGTCATGTGGTTTCTAACAAATCTTGTTAGATGTCTACCTATTTGTTTTCAGTAGTGGTAGTCAAAAATATGATTCAGCAGTCTCTAAAAGTTTAGGCCGAGCAAAAGTAGGTATTCCTTTCTCTCTTGCTATATGTGGTCAGCCAAACCAAATTGGGACGTCTACATTAAAATCAAGCCGCAAGAAATAACAAGACCTAACACAAGGCAACATAAAGGACCACACCAATGCTACAAGAATGCTATAATGTGGAGTAAATCAATAGTAGATCTCTAGGACACCTATAAAAGTTTGCTCACCCTTCATGCACAAAAGCTGGATTGACTAATTTAATTGAAGCAATGATTGACTAAAGCTAACTTTTTCTTCACATTTTTAGGCTTATGGTTGGATGGGCCATGTAAAAGCTTTTAAAAAAATTAGTGAATAGGCAGTATTTGTTCAAAAAAGCCGACAAGCCAGTACCGTTACAGGATGAAAATGAGGTAAAAATGAGGTGATCGAGAGGTAAACAAACGAGTGGCGCGGAGGACTAGCATTTCGTTACAGAGATAAATATAAAGAACGAGCAGGTGAGAGTAGGGTCACGTGGGGGAGATGGATGTCGAGTATGGGAGATTGAGCAATGACATGAGCCGACGTGCATACCAAATGTTGAGTGTTGTGCTAGGGGCAATGATGGACTATGACAAGCGAAGTAGAAAAAATGACATTGAAGGTTAAAGTTTTATTTTCTCTCAATTTTCATACTTAACCGTAAGTTTTCATTTATATTTCTATAAAAATTTAAATCCCAAGATCTAGTCCTTATTTTAAAGAAAAAATTTTATTAAGTCCGGAACAAAAGGGAGGAAAAAATCAATAGAAGAAAATTGTTATAAATTTATAAGAAAAAGAAAACTTGGTAAAAATTTCTGGATGCATTTCTTTTATTTTTTATAAATATTCAGGCCCTAAAGCTAGTTAAATTATATATATGAGGGTACAAATAGTGACATTGGGCAGGGGGCTCACTAATATTTTTACTCTGAGGTTTTAAATGAGGGTACAAATGGTGACATTGAGAATGAGAATGTAAAAACATACGACAGTGGGTGCAATAAAATGGAAACTGCTCGAGTTCCACCTGTTGCCAAAAACCCTGGTGTTGTGAGCCAATCTATATCTCACCCGAAAATGGTAGAGTAAGGTCTCATTCAATCAAAACTCTGCCTTCAGAATGCATACTCAGATTAACTGTACGGACATCAGTTTTAAGAGGTTTACCGTAAATCATAGCTAAAGAATAAGAGGAGCTCGTGATTGAAGAGATAGAACTTCAAACCAGGGAAACGCAGTCATACTGGTATGATAGGGGGTCAGTGAGATGATCAAAATCGACTGTCTATTTTAACACTTTCATCATACAATTTTCTATAACGAACAAGTCTTCTCGCAAACAATTGAGCATAATTTTCATCATCTGATAATTGGATAAGCACATATCTACCACCAGTTTCTCAATCTTTCATTCCCCTTTCAGACGCATTTACTCAAACTTTTTTCGAATTACTCGATCTTAGGTTTCCATAGAGAAACTTACCAACTAAGACCAACCAGCAGGATGAGGCTAAGGTGGAGATCTTAGCGTCGGAGAGAAAAATTGCAGGCTTGCCATTTTCACGGGACGTTTTTTTGAGGAATAAGTGTCAACGCCCATCTCTAAAGAATCGTGGCATCACTGTGGGAACATACAGGAAAAAGGAGAGCAAGAGGTGATGTCGCCCGCAAGAGCGACGGTGTAGGAACGTTTCGAGGCCATCACCACTTGCAGACGAAATAGCCACGAACGTTGCAAAGAAGCTGGCACAGAAGTTGCAGACGAAGCAGACATAGACGATGCAAGCACAAACGTAGTTCGAAACCAAAATCGCAGAAGTAGAGGAGTCGGGAGCAGACGACGCACGATGAGAAACGCACAACGTAACGCGAGCCCTTCTTCTGCGAGCACGTGGAATGACGATGCATAAGCCAAGCCCGACGAACGCGAGCCCTTCGACCTCGAGACGACAAAGGAAGAGCAGACGAGTCCGGATGAAGATGAAGCACGGTGACAGACGAAACGAAGAAACAGACAAAAACGACGAAAGGATGAGCACGATGAAGAGAGATGCAGTAGAGGAGAAGCCAGGGTTCGTCATATAGGTGAAACCCTAGCAGAGCGTGAACGACGAAGACACCGCCATATTTATGTGTGTGTGTGTGTGTGTATTTCAAAAAGGAAATCGATATTTGGTAGAGGCCCAAATATTGATTTCTCATGCGCATTCTAGCCCCATGATGAGAGTCGCGCCATGTGCTTATAATTCGAGAGCCCCCGCGCCACGGTGGGATCGAACCCCTGACCTGAGGAGATTTACAGTGACCACATCACCAACAGTCCAAGGTATGCGGCACACACACATATATAGCAAAAACAACATTCAAAACATATATGATCATTGTGAATTCGTCGTGATATCATTAGAACTTATAAATACTTTAGAGTATTTATGAACTTATAAATAGAATTTTTGACAATTGTTGATACATTTGTAATTTATTCATGGATAATATCATTGATTATTCAGATAACGAAGAAAAACATTTAGGTTATCATCAGTTAGTCATAAATAAAAGATATAGTAAAAATAACATTCAGAACAAGATACAGTTATTATGAATTTGTCGTGATATCATTTGGACTAATAAATCCTTCAATAGTATTTATGAACTTAATAAACAAAACTTTTGGATAATTTTGTAATTTTATTCATAGATAATACCATTGCTTGTTCAAAGAATGAAGCCAAACATGTAGATTTTCTTTATATAGCCTAAAATTATTGGCAAGATATTTTAAATAAGAATTATGGTTAAAGAATCTGGCTTTCCTTGGATGTGATCAGTGGTGAAAACATTTTAATAAATCAAAATGACATTAAAGCATTTGCATATTGGCTAAGGCTGACTAAAATACTACAAGAGATTTGTGGAATGATTCTCACAAATTGCTATGTCGCTATCAAGATTAACTAAAGAAAATGAAATTTAAATGAATGATCATTGTAAGGAGGCTTTCCAAAGAATGAAATCTTACCTAATGATTTCTTCAGCATTATCAAGTCTCATAAATATTGAAGAATTTCAAATTTATAGTAATGCATAATTAAGAAGAATAGGATGTATTCTAATGCAATATGATAGAATAGTTGTTTTTGCTTTAATAGTGTTTGTTGTAAAAATAAAATCAGATTACTTTCAGATGTGAATTCATTACTAATGATCAAAATATGATATATATTTCACTATAAAAAATGAATCTAAGACAAAAACGACTAAGTTTATTAAGAATTATGATCAAGATAAACATTATCAATAGTAAAAAATAAATGTTATTGTTGATGCGCCAAGTAGAAAATTTTTAGGTAATAAAATAGTTAATTTAAATTATAGATAGATTGAAATTAATGGTATTAGTTTCTAATGTTTAGATTTTTTTTTCTTGGTTGAATTAGATGGCATTTTAGTCTACTTTGAAAGATAAAATACTAGATTCATTAGTTCGGGATGTTAATATTAAAAAATTCTCAAATCTAGTAAAGGCAAACAAAATAGAGGAATGCATCATAGACAAAGATCAAATATTGAAATAAAATGGCATATTTCATGATCCATATGCTAATAATCTAAGAAAATAAATTCTATTGGAAGCACATTTAATTAGCTACATAATACATTCAAGTAAATGTATCATGAGCTAAAAGAAATATTTTGGTTGCCAGGATTAAAAAGCTCTAATAAAATAAATGCAAAGTAATTTTTTGGGTATTTCTATTAATTATTTTCAATTATTAAGTTGTAGCAGAATATCAATAGCGGTTAAAAAGCAACAATGGCAGCAAAATTGGAACAAAGACATCACAACATTTTAAATGACAGTTGCATGGCTCCAATGAGGCTCCCAGCAATAAATGGCATGCATAAGATGAAGTTCTTAATTTTCTATGATGTTATGAATGCTAATAAATTAGTCTTAGCGTTGTCAAACTAAAAAGCCATGTCCTAAAAAATTAGGGTTCACACCTCAATTTAAGCACCTCAACTAAGCGAGTCATATGTCTAAATATTTCCATGAGGCATACGCCTTAATGCAATTTAAATGTCTGTTTGGGACCACCATAGTTTTTTTATAAAGATAGTTATAAAGTTGTTGTAATAAAACAAATTTATAAAATATGCTATTACTATTTTGGAAAAATTCAAATTTTGTTATAGCTACCACACTTCAGCATAACTAGTTCTCAAAAACAGCTTCCCCAGTAGCTAAGAAGAGATTTGGTAGCAATTTTAAATGTAAAGAAGTGAAAAAGTTACCCTTCATAGACCCTAAGTGTGCCTCAATCTAAAATGTACCTCAACTTGCATAATTACAAACCATGTTTGTGGGCATATTTCAAGATGACATGGAGAGGAAAACATGCAACCAAGGTGATGTAACTACAAAAAGTCCAAAGTTTAAGAAAAATATAATATGAAGTAGAAAGTACTCTCCAATGAAAGTCTTGGAGCCCAAAACTCCTCTATAAGGAATCTATGCCTCGACATTTATAGTGGTTCATTTACTTAAAATATAAGTTGAATTGTCACTTAATTGAGCAGAACATTGTCTTGAGTACACCAACGAAGGGAATCTTAATTAAATTAAGAGAAATTTACATACAGATCACACAATTCTTACGTATTTACATGTCTAACACTTACACATTCATATTTACATTTAAAACAAGTTGGTGTCATAAACTTATGCATGAAAATGTATATTTCACTTCCAAAAAGTAATAGTGATATTTTTTTAAATGATATTAAAGATTTGAGTGTTGTGTATGTAAATATTAAAGTTTAAATGTTAGATATGTAAATAAATGAAAATTGCAATGTATGTATGTAAGTTTCACTTAAATTAAAAATATGAACTGATAGAAGCACTAAAAAATATCAGACCACCTATTTATTAGAAAACATTCCTTGAGAAGTGACTATTTCTCGATCGATGTAATAAGCTCATGTTTGTCTAATGATTTGGTATTTTTAGCACTAATAATATCATGATTGGAACTAAATGATCATTGATTGATTCCCTGTATAACCCTGAACTTATGGTGTATAATTATTGATTAATTTTTTTTTTTTTTTTTTGCTAGCCTTTTGCTTCAGCAGTGCCATCAACTTCTTGCTTCCCATTACTAGGGTATGCTCCCAAGTCATCTCTTTTTCTCTTACCAGTGAGATACTAAGAAAAAGTCTACCAAAAAGGTTCCAATTCGAAGAATGGTGTCCTCATACACCAGCTTCGGTGCTATACGCATCTATTACATGGTGATGCACGGATGAATTGATGTGTTTCAACACCACCGCATTTGAGAAGCAGAAGGTGAAGTGCCATCTCCATTGAGTACAGCTTCAAACTCACCAAAGAAAGTAGAAATACCAGTTACAAGGCAAAGAAAGTCAGTTTATTCACATAATACTTCATGATGGTGTTTAACATCCTTCTCGACAAAAAGGTAAACGATGTGTTTATGACTTTCCAGATAATATCAACGTAGTTATCCCATAACACCTACATTGTTCTGAAAGGAATGAAGTGGTTTGAGAAGTATATTGTTATCTATCAGTCCCTCTATTTCTTCTAGTTTAGGTTTTTGTATGAAATTTGCTTTATATTTGTGAGGTCCTCTTAGCCACACTCATTAAGCTTCCATCGTACAATAAGTGTTCGATGAGTAGATACTTCTTCACAAAAACTGACAAGGGAGAAATTACTCACCAACTCTAATTTAGTATATTCAACACCCATACGATGGATGTTGGTACCTCCGCACAGCTTCTATGATTGTCAGAAATTTTCTTCTTTAGAAAATTCATTATTAGTCTGTTTGCGACCTCTTTTAGTCTGTGTTTTATGATGATGCATAGATGAAGAATTGCAAATATCATTACATACATAAAAGTCTATTATCTTTTTACACAAGAATTGAGGGCCATTGTCTTACTATGGAAATAGGCAAACCAAATCTTATGAAGACATACCATAAAAAATTGATGACAGCTTCAACAATTGGTCAAGCCAGTACAATAATTTCAACAAATTTCAGGAGTTAATCCAAAGCCACCAAGCCAAATCAACGCTACCTAAATGCCACAGGTAAAAATATTTCCCATAGAATGAATAGAAGAAGAAATGTGTTCAATTGCAATAGTTAACTACTGAAAGGCATGACCATGCAATTAACAACTTAAGCACCTCTTTATGAAATCCTTGATAAAAGTTGTTTTTAGTCCAGATTTTTCCACCCCCATAAAAAAGATAGATCTTCACCTTATTACAAGAAACTGAGAATATAAGTGGTAGTAGAACATGCCTTTCATTTGCGAAAAAAATCTCACAGTCATTGTCCAAGACAAACTACTTGGACTTATGAAGATCCCTGAAAAGAGGAGTATTCTATTTCTCATATTCAGAGAAAAACTGGATAAGGTTGGTGAGTTTGCCTGTCATCATTTGAACTACTTGAATTGACTTCGAAAACTTTATCTCTAGATCCACCTTAATCTTGTAAGAATTTTCTTTTTACAATCTATCACCACAAAATAACCCATAACTTTCCTTAATTGAGTCACAAATAAACTCTTAATGGTATTTAGTGCTCTACCTTCAAAATTAGGAAAATTTCTTGAAAAATTTTATCAAGTGATCACTGCTTATGCTATTGATAAGAACGTTGTCAACGCATACTTCCAAATTTCAACCATTGTATGCTCTAAAATTGTCATTAAGCCTTTGGTAAGCAGGTCCAACATTCTTTATACCAAAAATCATGAATTTAGAATAAAATATTCCTTTATAAATAATGAAGCATGTATTTTCTTCATATTCAGGGACCATCCATTATTGAGAGACTATTGTTTCAGCATTTCACAACAACAAAAAAAAAAGATCATTCAAACAAAGTGCAATTGAGCTTTGATAAGTCAATGTGCATCAATCATTTTCTACTAGGTCTCTTTATCATAAAACTTAAATCACAACATGGTGATGCACTTCTCAAATGAAGCTTACTTGTGGATTTAATCTTGTTTGCTAACTTTCTTTCTTTTTTATGGCACGGCTACTCATATTCAAATTAAAACAATGGATTTCTATGCTAATATCAACTCTGCGCGTCTCGGATGGTTTACAAGAAAATGCATCTATATTACCAAAGAAAAACAAGGTAAGCCTTGAATGCTAAGTATATTGGCGTAGGAGTTGACAAAAGCTTTTCTCAACGAGTCCTCTCTCAATTGCAAGCACCTTCGTAAGTTCTCTTTTTCCATTGTTTTCCTCTCATGGGCACTGTCTTCCTTAGCATAACTGAGATGAGACTTCCAAGATTGATGAGGTCTCCTAGCATAGCAACAATTTACCTCAAACTATCAAAAGGTCTAAATGCTCATCACAATCCCTTCCAAGGCAAAGAAAGAGGAAATTCAAAAAACTCAATCCTATCATAATGTGAAAAACTTCATGATAATTTATAAAAGTCGAGATAACAAGTGCTTCATTATAAATGTCCTAAACAACAACAAACCATTGTCTAAGAAACTTAGTAATGGTGCCAACAAAGTGGATAAGTGTACTTTGAATTGTGTGAGCATCATCAAGATTTTATGTTAGGCTACTTCAAGTCAAGCCCCCTAATTATGGCTCACGGTATCAACAATGATTTTGATGCTCACTTGGATACGCCAGGCTAGGCTTCCTCACATCACTTGTCATCCCACAAGAAACTCTTTTAGGTGTATGTCATTTATCAATATATAAAATAGAGCCTTGTACACTATGCATTCCTTGATGTCATGACTGTGCTTTTTATGATACAACCAAAACTTAAGACTTGTCAATTCCTTGAGCTAACTTTCTATGTAAAGTATTATTAATTTTAAATAATTTTCATGATTGCAGCAAATGGCCAATTAAGATGTTGCAAATGAGCATTCTAATATTTTTTGTTGGGTGCCAAGAACTAGTGTTTCATCGATTCATCAGCTAAGATCATATGATCTTCTGAAATGGTATCCCAAGTGTAAGAAATCAATCTGCTTATTCAATCCACCAGATATGATGGAAAGTTGCTCCCACTGATGTTGTTGTCCTTGCACTTTTATCTTACCAAAAAATAGTGAAGTTTCTGACAAGCACCTCAATTCTATAACAAATTCCTCTACGCTGATGAATTTTATTATTTTCAAAAGTAGGTTTTCCATGGTGTTGGGAAGGTTTTTTACAACTGAGAATTTGAAAGTTTTAGGTTGCAGACCTAGACTAAAAAACAACTTTTACCAAGGATCATCTTACATGATAAGACGCTTTGTTTAACATTAACATGCATTATATCAGGATTTCACATTCATTCAGTTTGAAGTAGAACAGGGAATGAGAGGGGGCTTCAATGGCCTAGTGGATGCAAAAACTTTGAGAGAAAAATCATGCATAGAAAAACTCTTCAAAAGAGTTGATACTAGAAGATGGCAAGGAATTACACTACCCCAGATGGAACAATTGAAGTAGTTATGTTGTACATAAACAAAACATCCTCAAATGTATCCAGATGATTAAAAGGGCCAATGTTACCTTTATATAGATGAAGTTGTGGAAGCTCAATGGAAATGGAAAGTCATGCATAGTACTTCTTTGTTTTGGAAAAATATCATTAATCATAATGCTCTTTCCCTTGTCAAGATGCTGAGCAAGTTGGGCAACACTAGCATAATGAAATGTGCAAGTGGCATGAACACTATCAGTTATGGTAGCTAGCAGCTAAAGGATACGGCTTGAGTCCCAAGTTGTGCATTAGTAAACGTGTTATATCCTGAAGGTTTTTCAACCTAATGTTCAGTCATGCATGAGGAATCAAAATGAGTGCCGCTTGTGAACATTATCTTCTATCACATCTACTTCATGGGCTATAGTTGAATCCCTACAAACGGCTTTAAAGATGTTAGGAGTGGAAACTTCTTTAGTCCTAAGACGATGCGAGAACACGAATCAACAATTTGAGATTTAGAAAGCATATCAAACCTGCATTACTCTACTAGGAGGCAGAAAAAAACACATACGAAGACAAAGAAAAGAGTACACAAAATCTGCAGTTTTTGATACACATTTTGAAACCCAATAAAAATGGTGGCAGTGCTTCAAAATAAGGGAAAAGTGTAATATCAAAAAAATCTCCACCATAAATGCAGATTAATTCATCATTGCCAAGCTGCTTCAAAATACAAATCGCTACTCATCGATAGTTTGTAGAGAATCCTCTCAACAACTCTTAAAGGATAATTCTGATCGGAAAATTATGATACAAATTTAAGTAGTCAGCCACATTAAACACAACACGGCGAGAGATGTCAATTATTCAATGCTCATTCCTGCTTAAATTAGTTCACTCAATCCAGCATGAAATGTCAGCCATTAGAGCGCTTAAGCCATCAATTTGCTCAATTAAGCCATGATGATTCAGCTCCCAGTATTAGGATAAACACCACTATCAATATATCATGACATAGTAAAAGACTTAATAATGTAGGTCATTTGACCTCCCTTCCTCCCTCCCTCCCTTCCTCTAACACTCTCTCAAGTAACTCTCCAACTCCCTCTTAAGCCAATAGAAATACAGAGGCAAATGAAAGTTATAGCATTGTCCCTTTATACTGAGTGACTTGTGATCAATTGAGAAGAGAAATGCTGCTATAACTTGATTCCTCCCAGTGTCTCTCTTCAAAAGCTAGCCATAAACTCAAACCTCAGTCAGCTTGAACGAGAGAAATGAAGTCAGCATTGTCCCTTTATACTGAGTGACTTGTAATCATTTGAGAAGAGAAATGCTGCTATAACTTGATTACTCCTCCCAGTGTCCCTCTTCAAAAGCAAGCCAAAAACTCCTAACCTCAGTCAGGTTGAACGACAGAAATGAAGTCTCCTAAATTTTCCAAAACAACTTTCCATTTTATCCAAGGCCTAATCAACTTTGACAAAGCACAATTTCAATGCTGCCAGTGAATATGACTTCAAAAGACGCTCTGAAACAAAAATTTTAAGTTCTACATGGTAAACCCCCAACATTGATCAAGCAGGTCCAACAAAAGTTCAGGAAACCATAAATCCTCACTTCCAAACTAAACCCAACTGAACTTGGTGAAGATCTTAAACCCTTCACTTAATTTGGAATGTCAGATTATGATAAAATGGTTTTAAAAAAACATTGGCTATGATAAAAAAAATTTATTAAAAAAATACAAAAGATTGAGGTGGTACAGAACAAAAATCTTAACAGCAGTAAGGCAGCAATGTTAAAGGTCACAGCACCTTAATCATGTCCAGCTGTCTCTCGACAAGTTCTTGGTTATTTGAGCTAGTAAGGCTTCCAGACCATGTAAATACCGTATTGCCACTATGTAAAATGTAGCAATAAGAAGAATTCAGAGATGATGACACCTGCAAAAAGAAAAAATAAGAAACCTACAAACAGATAGAGAACATTAATTGTGTTTAGGAGTAAAATGTACCGGGTTAACTTGAATTGCTTGCATATTATCAGGTCCAAAACCTTGAACTCTAAACAAAGCAATGCCATCAGGAGAATAAGTCTCATCTTCAATGGCATTCTCCTTCCTGAACTTTTTGTATCCAGAGCTCATGCCACCCTGCAAGATTAAACTAAAAAGGCATCAGAGGTGTTTTCCAGTTATGCCCTTCTGGTATACTACCAGGCTTCTAGAAACCATACAGCTTTAATAAGCTTTGAAAAGATAGAAGAGTATGCAGTTTAGAAAATAACCTTAAATACAATCAAGCTTTGGAATATTGACAAGAACTGGGTAGGCTCCTTTCCCTCATAAATGCGAGCCTAGAGAAGTTCATAATAGAGAAGCTGTAGATTACAACATGGTATAAAACATCAAACTGACATCCATCAGAAGCTAAAGGTTTACTTGAACAGCCTGGAACTTTAAGGATTCAACCATATTTGTGGCAAGGGAAATAGCTGCAGTCCTCTCTTCCTGGAATTCATTCACAAGAAAACTCAGTACATGCCAATAGATTTTTTGTTATGGTCAAAGCTAGCACCAAATTTTCCAAATAAAAAAGTTGATTAATTTTAGCCCAAAACAACTTTATATTCTCGTCCAAAGCTGATTTTGCTTGAAGAATCAACAGCTTGGAACAAAAAATATCATAACTTGTGGTACAAATAAGATACTGTAAAAAGCAAGCATATAATTTAGCGATCATTAATGGACCCCGTACATTTTAAACTGTTCAGATAACATGTCAGAATGGACAATCACAAATAAATGCATTTGAAGTTAACAGATAACAATGTAGGAATAACGTTAAAAAATTGCATTAAAAATAATATAACCAGGGTAAATTAGTCAAAATTATAATACATAATAATTTGGCTTACCACAGTGCTTTCCTTCCCAAACCAGGTGCCCAAAAGATATTCCTCTTTGTCATTTCCAGGAAAGCTATACTGAAAAATATAGCAATCTCCGCTGTAGAACTTTGACTGTTCAGAAGATGGCAAAAGATATTTTTCATTCCCAGTTACTCTCCAAACCTATGCATTGAATGTTGAAGCCACTTGTCAGCATTTCAATTTCAAGTATAAAGTCTAATAAAAAATCCAGATGGATTAAAATTTAAAGTGAAAACACGTCACTTTTAACAATAAAAAAAAAGGTGAAGAACTAAATGTCGATAGAAAGCACCTGCAAATTGCCAGTGCAATCAATATATGGTTGAGGTTCTTCTTTCACAGGAGAAGCTTTCATGAGACCCTTCACATTAACACCTTGGCGTTTAAGAAGTGCTACACAAAGCAAGCACTACTCAGCAAGGTACCCATAGAGTGCATCAATAAATAAAAACTCATATTAAAAAAAGGAAAAAAACGAATTTTCAATTTACCTGCCACTTTGCCTCTACCATCCTCAGAAACAGAGACATCAGCAGTCCGTGGCCATGCATCAAACTTTGCACGGAACATTGTAGTCTCAAACCCCTCAATGACGCGAATTATCTGAACTTTTAATCTACCAGGACCATGACTTAATTCCTAACATACATTTGAAAGTAAACATGAAATAGTAATGAGATAGTAAAGCAAATTTCATGCAATATAATAACAAAATATAAGCTTACTTCAGCAGACGCACTGGCACTTTTCCTTTCTTCAAGGGAAGTACTTCTCCCCATCCACACAAAAACTTCAACGCCACAATCAAGTAGATAGCACTTGTTCGTGTTCAAGAACTCTCTTGCCAATTTATCAGCAACCACAGGCACTGGCTGCCCTTTTTCAATACTAAAATAATATGTTCACATCAGTTACAAACAATTAAAACCTAGAATCATTAACACTATCTCCCAAGAAGTTGGGGTCGAATTTTCCAATCCTTGGATATCATGCATGCTATTTATAAAATGAACAAGTTATTTACACTAGTTTAATATCAAAAAAATATATAATGGTCCAATATTCTCTGTTTTGGTTGATCAATCAGCTAAACAAGCCCACACAAATCCAGCTTCTCACAAAGTAATCATAAGTAGTCAAGCTAGGCTACAAAGAAGTTAAACATAATTCAAGACTTCTACACATCAATATAGGTCAAATTTCACCCTTTTATTTAAATTAGCCTAAATTTAACAAGAATAAAAATATTCTCATTGGTACTTTAGGAAATACGAATAAAGATAGGCTTGTCTTTACAGTTATTTTTCCTTTATAAATAGAACTTCTTGTATACAGTTTTAGATGAATCTCAAGGTGGTTATTTGTTTCTTCCTCTTAAGAAAGTCTCTCATCTCCACTTAGACAACAATAGAGATACTATTGAGGCAAAAGTATTTGGCACTCCATGGAATAAGTCTTGCTGAGGCCCTTTTAAATCATATGTAAGGTTCTCAATCAATAACTGATTACCTTAATCAACTCAAAAAGCTTGTTTTATGGTGTGAGATTTCTCATGATAATTGGCAACTAACAACTATGTTTGTCAATCATATAGGGTTAGAAGTGCATTTAAACAATGCCAAAAAAGTTGACAATGCCTACAATAAGGTGCTTGAGTCAGAGGAACCATACACTTCACACTTTTAACCCTCAAATTGGTTCTACAAAACCATCAGCACTTCCAACGAGATTGCAAACTCGAGGTCTAAGCTAGGTTGACCGCATCCTTGTATGGCCAAATGGCAAGCCTTGGTTTCTAAGCCTCAGTTTGCGCCACAACGAGCGTGTTAGATAGACTGTCCTCTTCTACGATCACTTAATTCATCTAAAGGACCATACCAACAAATGACGCCCTAAAAATGTCTTTTAATGAACCAAGGAAATGTTGATTCCATTAACCCCAATGATGAAGATGAGGATACAATGGATGATAAGCCATTAATTGATGAGGAAGTTCACGCTTTTCAACAACAGTCTTACATAGTAGCATATTACAAGCTACAGTTTTACATCCCCAACCACTCCTAAGAATTAGAAATGCAACAACATATTATAGATGTTTGAATTAAAAAAAAGGACAAGTAAATTGGACATGCATGATTAAATATACTTTAATAATTAAATGGTTATCATAAAATTTATTTAATGTCACTCTACATATTGCTAATCTTCCATTTACTAAACAAATATACCTTTCACTATTTTACTTCTCCGCTAATCTACACGTGCAACATTTGATTAAAACATTGGATGGTTTTGATGTTGTACGGGATAATAGAATTATAAAACTTATATGAAGACAACCAAGCACAACATTGCATTCACTAGATTCTCATTTCCCTTCGTGTGAGTAGAAAGCATAGAGCTTAGCCAAGAGCGAGAGGAAGAGTCTGAGCGTGGTGCATTGGGACTACTAAAAAAAGCCAATTTTTTTGTAATTTATCGGATAAATTGACATTGGATCGAGGTTGGTAGAATTAAGAAACTCGTGCAGTGATCACTGCGAATTAAAAGGTTTTTTTTAATTTGATTTGATAAATTAGAAAATAGTCACAATACGAAAAATTTTATATTTTCTAAAAAGCATCTAAAAAATTGAGGCTTTATAGCAATTGATGGGAAGAAGTTTATCCAAGGGCCAATCTTCGATCAATGTAAAATGCTCTAGTTTAGGAAGGGGACCAAGAATCCTTTATACTTAAACAAGTAAATTCTTAAGGATCTGTTTGATCGACATCAAAAAGAGTGCATTGTATTCCTTCTGTAAAACCATAGCAATGCTAGTGTTTAGCCAGAACAAAAACAAATGCAGTGTTCTCTATATTTGAAATGTGTTGAATTTGAGCAAATTTCAAAGATATTGCTTTATGTAAAATGTTCCATTGCCACCAGCAAGTGCCAACACAACAACCCGCAGCCCACTAGTTATTACCGACCACTGCCCAAAGCCAGCCGCTACCCCACCGATTGCCTGCCGCCCAAAACCACAGCAGCTCCACCAATCATGGTTTCCTGTTGCTGTCCGTCTTCTCCTAGTGCTGCCTGTCAAACGTCTTATTTGGTCGCTTACCCTAACAATCCTACTTCATTATCAACCACCAGTCACTAGCCACTGCAGCCGTTGTCAACCACCTATCAGCGTTAGCAGCCTATTGTCATTAGCCGCCGCCATCCACAACCGCTGGCAGAAATATTTTAGATTGATTTCACTTTTCTTCAAATCAGACAAATAGATTGAACCAAACAACTCCAATGTATTCCAAATACAATACACAATCTTTACAATCTTTTTTAAATTATACATTCTTTCTTCAACAAATCAAACAACTCAAAAATGTAATTATGATTTTATGTAAGATATGTACTAAATAAGTCTTTATATTGCAAAATACATGTTTTAATCCAACCATTCATAATTAAATGACCTAGCATCATTTATATGTTATGCAAAACACATGTTTGAAGCATATGAGCATGCCAAAATTTTATTAAAATATATTTTAAAAACAGAACATATATCTATTAGTATGTTCATAGTGAATGATATATTTATATATTCTTAAATAGAAAAGGCCGTGAGTTTAAAGAAACAGTTATGTTATTGGATAGGTTGGCAATATTCATGAAGAAAAAAGAACCCTAAATCTCTCAGTATTCATTTGAGATGTAGTTCAATAACAATATATTGGGTTACACCTACATCCCATTGATACTAAACATGTTAGTTGATGAGTTAGATAACAACCTTATGAAGATATGTGGCATGGATTATCATAGAATTAACTGCCATATGATGGCTACGGAATCCACATATGACCTATTCTAAGTCTATGACAATATATCATTTAAAATAAATAAAATATGCAAATGAATGTTATAATGTGATAGATCTTCGGTATAATTAGTATTTTTAAAAGCTTGTTTTGAAGTGTGTTACTCGCGCAATGCAAATCGAAGCGCTTGCGACCCATTTTGTCTTGCTGTCACGCGCAATGCAAGTCGAAGCTCCTCATGTTAGTTTCAACCTCCTGAAGGTACGAACTCTCCATGGGGAATCCAAAAGCAGTAAAGAGGTGGCTTCAAAATTCTAGAACAAGTCGAGTCCCATTGCTAAGGGTCTAAGATTGTCGAAGGGAAGACCCTGGGGCTAGAATCCTAAATCCTAAGGAAAAACTAAGGTTGAAAAAAGTGAGGTCAACTACTATCATTAACATCTTCACTATCGAGTTTATAACTTTCAAAATGTAAGTCACTCTATTCCAATATTGAAACATGAGAATAATCTCCTTAGCTTTCTTTCTTTCCTTTTAATAAATATTAAATTTGGACTTATTCCAAGCTTTGAAAACAAACATAAATCTTCAACTTTTTTTTTGCTTATGTATAATTGCAAGAGTTAGAAATGATGTTATAAAGCATGTGCTATTACGTCTTCAATTTTCTGGTAATATTAAGGACTATTCTATGATTTTATATATAGCTAGTTAATTTTAAACTTTTATATAATATTTTTTACCACAATCATTTTATTAATATCTTCTATTATCATATTAATATAATGGGCTGTTGGGCCTGATAAAGTGTTCAGTTCATGTGCATCCTCTTCTCCTTAAGCATTTGACCTGCATGAAAGAAATGTCTTTGCAAACTCATTAAGCATTTGACTTTCCTCTTTGGTACTCGAGTGATTGTGGCATCTGCCTCTTTGGCATGAATGGGGAAGTTTTCTCTCCTTCCCAATGCTCTTTTCTTCCTCTTCTCTCGATCCTTCTCCCTGTGGGTGGCCTGTTGCGACGGTTCTTCTCCTTGCGTTCGGTGAAGCTAGGTGAGTCACTGGTGAGCTTGCGTGAGTTTGGTTGAGTCTTGGGTGAGTTGGGCTAAGCTCCTTCCCCTCTCTTTTACTATAAAAACCCCATTTGGGGAAGTCTAAAGAGTTGGTCGAATTTCTGGGAGAGGGGGAGTTGTTGCATTTCTCTTTTCTCTCCTGTTCACTGGTTAATTCACTGTGTGTGTGTGTGAGAGAGAGAGAGAGAGAGTTTGGAAGATCCTTTTTTCATTTTTCTCTTGAACTTGCCCGAGCCTCCTACTTACTCGACCCTCGGCTGTGTTCTCTCGGCCTCCCTGTGCGTCCATTTAACATTTTTGCTTGGTTGTTTGCTGCACTGCTAAGGTATAAATTCCCCCCATTCTCTTTATTTTTGAGGTTTTAGGCTTTGGTAGGGAGGTGTTTCATGCATGCTGAGCCTACTTCATGCTAAAAGGCTTATGAGATTCCTTTTATCCTTCTTAAAAGATGATCTATGTTGGTGATTAATAGGTCTTTTGGCATTCTTTCGCTATGAAAAATATATAACACCATGTTCACGTGGCTTTAACTTTAAGTGCTAAGTGGAGATTCTAAATGGCATGCTTTACTCCCTTTGCTAGAATTTCTTTGAGCCTAATATGTTGCATTCGAGGGATTTGGTGGCTTACATCTTTATGGGGTACATGTACATGAGTGTGAGGCTTTCTTTCTTCCTATCTCTAATGCACGGTTTGATGCATGTTAAGACGTGATGCTTTACTTGGCTAAGGGGCATTAAGTTGGTTTACTTCAAAAAAAAAAGAGAGGAAAGAAGGGAAAGGTGAAGAAGGGTTGTGGATGTGTTAGGTAGCCTCTTTTCATCTTCTTGTTACAAGATCTATAATCTCTTATCTTGTTGGGAATGGCATCAACTATGTGTGGCTTTGGTTTCAGGAGTTAAGCGGAGATTTTAAATGGTGTGTTATGCTTTCTTTACTAATGTTTCTTTGGGTTTAACATGTTTCACTTGGAGGTTTCCGGGGTTTGCACCTTTATGAGGTGCACATGCATGAATGTGATTCTCCTTCTTCCTAGTTCTATTGCACGGTTTTATGCATGATTAACAATGTGATGTATTGTTTGGAGCCTTGAATTAGCTTATTTTGTTCTAAAAAAAGGGGGGAAGGAGAAGGTCAAGTAGAGGAGTTCCATGCTAGCACAACTAGTGAATGCCCTAAAACTTCATGGCCATCTAGTTGTTCTCTATTTTCATCATTTCAAGTTGAGGCATGTTGAACACACTTATGAATGCTATACACTCTATTATTGGCATGGCTTGGACATTATTTTGAAGTACCTTTGGCTCCATGCTTGCTCTCTACCCGACGGTTTGGTTGAAACTTGGAGCGGGCTGAGTAGTGATTATATAAGGGGAAGTATGCTTCATTTATAAAATTTAAAATGCTAGGTGGCTTATTTGAAAAATCTGAAAGTTTTAGTATGGTTTGTTTGCAAAATCTGAGAGGTTTAGGTGGCTTATTTTCCAAAATCTGAAATGCATGGATTGCTTATTTTACAAAACCTGAAAACAAGGAAGTGCATCGATGCTTTATTTTGCAAAAGTCTGAAACTTTGCATGAGTTCTTTTATAAAATTTGAAAGGTTGGAGGTAAGGCTTCACTTGCAATTCTCTTGCTCTTTACTTCACTATTTTATTGATGTGATTGTAGGTGTTTGTAATTGTTGGAAGGTATGAAAGTGGGGAAAGAATTGGGAGAGTTTCACATGCTTTTTGAACCCCTTTTGTGATTAGACTTGACTCGGTTTTAGCCTGCTAGGGGCTCAGTTTCAGGGCTTATGGCAGCTGGGTTTGGCCTGTTATTTGGGCTCGGTTTTGCCTAATGATGATTTGGTTTCAAGGCTTATGGCAGATGGATTTTGGCCTGTTATTTGGGCTCAGTTTTAGCCTTGTTGGGCTCGGTTTTATGGCTTGTGGTGGTATGATTTTAGCCCCTTCTATGGCTCGGTTTTCGCTTGGTTGGATCCTGTTTCTAGCATGATATGTGGCTTGATTTTAGCCCTTTAAGGGGATCGGTTTTGTCCATGAGATGGCTCGGCTTGGAAGCTTATATGGCTACAACTCGAGCATTTGTTTGGGCTCTGTTTTGAGCAGGTGGGGGCTCTGTTTTGTGTTATTTTGTTGTGTGGCTTTGAGCTTGTTGGTTGTTCGGTTTTGTTTGTGAGCTGCCCCGATTTTGGGTATTTGTTGGCCGTTGTTTTGAGCCTGTCAAAGGCTCGGTTTTAGCCTTATATGGCTCGGTTTTGGTACTTGTTGCAGCCCATGTTTCGGCTTTTGATTGGGCAGCTTTGGGCCACCATGTTTGGGATTTCTTTGTTACGCTTTTTGGAGTTGTCCTCTCCCGTTAATTTGAGCACCAATCTGAGGTAAATTTAGTAAGTTGAGCCTAAATGGTTGACAAGTGTCTTGAGACCTTTAATGCATTCTTTTGGAAGTCTTTAAACTGTACTCTTAGAGCTTTCTTAAGCTGTTCGACCTATTCTATTTTGAGGCTTTTCCTGTTGAATTAGCTGCAGTCACCTGCATAACAATTTTGGGATATTTTGGAGTCTTAGTTTGTCATTTTAGAAGTAGAGGGAGGCTTCTTTTAGGAAATCTAGCATGCTTTTCTGAGAGGTGTGGAGTTCATAGGTCCTAGGCTTTGTGAGGATCGTCGGAATATATATATATATATATATATATATATATATATATATATATATATATATATATATAGAGACGTAAACGAGCCGAGCCCGAGCGAGCTCGGGGTCGGCTCGTGTTCGGCTCGTTCGATGCGAGCTACTGTTCTCGGCTCGTGTTCGAAATGGCTCGGGAAGGGTGTGTTCGTGTTCGGCTCGAACAGTATTTTCGGCTCGAGTTCGGCTCGAAATTGGACTCCGAAGAGGAAGACGAAGAGGAAGAGAAACCCTTACCTCTCGCCGCCGAAACCCTTTCACGATTTTGAGAGGAGAAGGAGATGACTCGGAAGAGGAGGAGAGCCGAACCTCTCGCCGCCGAACGCCTTTCACGATTTTGAGAGGAAGGAGAGAGTCGGAACTCTGAAGAGGGAGACTGGGAGAGGAAAATATTCAAGAGGGAGGTCAGGCTTAGAGTTAGGGTTTCTTTTTTTAGTTTTATACTTATATATTATATTATATTAATTATATAATTTATATTATATAAATATATAATATTATATAAGTAATATTTATCAATAATTTTATATATATTATAACTTATAGGATTTAATTTTTTAAAATTTGATTAATTTTTTATTTTAAAAAATTTTAATTAATTATAATTTATAATATTTAATTTTATGAATATGTATTATATGTAATATTTATTTCTTTTCGAGCGATTCGAGCCGAAACACGAGCGAACGATTGTTTGTTCGTGTTCGGCTCATTTATATTTCGAGCTTAAAAATTTGATCGTGTTCGGTCATTAAGCTTAACGAACGAGCGAACACGAGTACAGCTAACGGCGAACACGAGGCCGTTCGCGAACGAGCCAAATTGATAGTCCTATATATATATATATATATTTTTTTTTTTTTTTTTTTTTGGGGGGGGGGGGCGCTTTAGTCGAGCCTGTTAGGTTCGTGTCGGGGGTTTGGGATCACTTATTTTCCGCGGTTTTGAGGATCAACTCACCTTCTTTTCGTTGTTCTTTTAGGTGGGTCGTTTCCTCCTTTCTTGCTTCTTGGCTAGGTTTTTTGCACTTATGTACGAGGGATAAGTGTGCACGTATAGTCTTTTGCTATGCGGGCCATCAAACAATACTGTAAGTAGGATGGTTCGGGGTTTGGGCACAAGTGATAAAATAACCACCTAGGCATGTGTGAGAGGTCCCAGGACGATCCTAACTCAGTGACCTTACGAGGATGAGGTATCGGCAGTACCACATCTCTAACACTTAGTAAAGGGTACCCCTCGCCTCTACAAGTAGTTGGAAGTTCTCGCCTACTAATATGACTGATTCATTAACTTTTAAGATATCAAAATTTTCTTTTAAATGAATGATAAATCAAAATTTCTTTCAAAAAAATGAAATGAAATCTTTCCTGAACATTTTATAAAAAGAAAATTCACAGGTCAGTCGTATGAACTAGGTTAGGAGTTTCCTCCTGTAGTTGTTGAACTCGGAACATTTTACTTAGTGTTGGATCATCCATGCATGGTGGTTCATTAGGACCCTAAAGTCTTAATTTGACACAGGGTCTTGATTCTGAGTACTCCCTACCATCATGCTTACGGTCTTTTTCGGGCTTTCCGTGTGTTTCGTACAATTTTTTTTAAGTTTCCACGGGATGTGTTCTTACCCGAAAAAAATTCCTAACACATTTTGTCTTGTCCAACAAGTGTAGAGGCGTATCCGATAAGTGTTTGTGTCTAACACGAGCACTACAAATTTTTAGAAGTATCAGTTCTACATGGGGATGAACTTTCGAAATACTTTTGATAGATAAATTATTTGTTGAGACCCATTATAATTATTTGTTTCTTCTTCTATTGATTCAAATAACATATGTGGTTCAATCCAAGTTGCGAATGCAAGGAAATCTTCTCTCTCATGTTATCTCCTTGTCCAACTGAACAAAATAAAAGAGAAATCCACTTACACTTCCATCATTATATAATTTCTGATTTTATCAAAAATTCAGCTTAACATTATTACCTCCACCAAAAACTTGACTAGATTGGTCATCAATTAAAATCAAATCCTTCAAACCAATTTATAAAGTTGAGTTATTTACATGAAAGTTATGACATGAGATTACCTAAAGAGCTTTACTGTAGGAGTGATTCCATTTACATTATCATCAGATACTCTCCTTGGAAGAGGAGCGAATCCACCAAAAAGGCCCCAGAACTCTCCAGCATCAGCATCAGCCATTAGCTTTCCATCCTCTAGATATTTTTTTTTCATTTTCCAAATAGAATCATCATTCGTAAGACAATATTGGGTATCTAAATGACAAAAACTTACCGACAGTTGCCACATCGCACTTTCCATCATGATAAGCATCTTTAACATATTGAACAACTTCAAGGGCTTTAGCTCTCTCCTGAATAGATGAGTTAGAACCATTGAACTGAAAAATTTTGGACTTCGTGTCAAGAATAAAAATGCTATCATGGTTCAACGATGATCGAGCAAAAGGAACCTAGAGAAAAATAAAACCATTATCAGGATATGCAAATAGTTAAGCCACATAGAATACCATCATTATTTTAGATGGATTCACACTTACCTCTTTAACATGTACAGCATGTTTTCCTTCGCAAACAAACAAACGAGTCTTATGATCATGTTCATTCACTTCAATATGCTTGAATCCAGATGCCATCCCCCCCAATTGTGGTATGATACATGGTTTGAAATAAGATAAGAATTTGTCAGTCTCATGGCCTTGCACTTCACGGTATTGAACAGCACGCCCACCAAGTGCTGCATCCAGCTCAACAGTCTTGATTGCAGCAGCACCAGCTTCATCCTGCTTATTAGTACATGTAATACAAGAATACATAAGCATGCCAATCAATCATGAGAGCAGAAACAAGAATATGACAAAAACCAATGAAAAGAGATGAGATTGATTAGCAAGCAACCTGACTGCAATTTTCACCCAGCCAATAATGAATGTCATTTCGAAGAGCACCACTTTTCAGAGCAGTTGTCTGCTCAAGAAAAAATTAATTAATCTCTAAAGGACCATATGAGGGCCGAAATACATTTACTAAAATAAGCTAAAAAAGTAAGTCGAAATTATTAAAACTTACAAGTCATAATTAAAAAGAAAAACAACAAAAGGCGTGATCCCAGTAAATTATAGTAATGTTCAAAATTCTACTTGCTAATGAGAACAACCCAAACAACTAGGCAGAACTAATGCTTTCCAGCTAATCCAGGAGAGTTTCCAAGCATCAAGAAGCTAGATCGCACCAATAGCATTAAAGGCTGCCATTGTCATACCCTCCGAGGGAAGGATCCATTGTGATATTTCACCACAGTTGTTCTATCGAAGATAGGATCCTTACAATATGAAGCATGCCAAATGTTTTTCTCCTAACACTACTTTTGCAAATGCTTTAGATTTTGCTTCAGCTATCCCTCACGCATTAAAAGGGTTGGCACACAATAGAAGACCTCTTTCCGTCTATACAAGTACTAAGAAAGAAAGGAAAATCAAATACTACAATAATCCTAGTCAAGCCACCATTGCAAGGTGCGACATCTTTGGAGATGATATCTTAAGGAGAATCCTCCATCAGTTCCAAACATTTAACAAATTGCTCAACGACACCTAATGCCATTACCCGTTTTGAATTTCTCTCTCTAAAGAGGTCTTCTATCCATAAGCCACACAAGCCCCCTCTTTGGCCTTAACCAAAATTTCAACCTTAAGCCACTAGACTTCACTCTTTGTAAGAACTTTAAAAATAAATAATAATAACAGTAATTAAATTAAATCAAAGAATTAAATAATAAAGCATAATTTAATAATATTAATAATCATTACTAATTTCTTGAAATATATCTCAAACGTTTAAGTAATATAATAAAAAATCTATCAAAATAAATGAATTATATTAATTTATAAAAAAAATAAATAAGAGAAAATAACTCCTTCCTTGAACATTTCTTGAATACTTGGGTAATTAGCACCTCATAACCAATTTAAAAATCGATATAAGGGCATGGAGTTGGGCTGGTTGAACAAAGAGGGAGAGAGAGGGAGAGGGAGAGATAAGAGCGAAGGAAATGGAGAATGAGCAAGCGAGCATGCAAAGCAGACGAGCAAAACAAATGCAATCATGCGTTTCATGCTAGCCAAGTCAAGCATAAGAGATGCACGCATGAACAAAGATGGGTAAAACTACATGGACCAAAAGCCATGTGTGGGTAGGGCGCCAATTTTCAACACCAAAGACTAAAGCTATTCTTCCTTTCTCTTCTTCAAGTTAAGAGGTAAATTCTGATAATGTTTTGATATAGTGTAAACCTTAGAACTAGACTACGCCAGGACCAAACAAAATTTTTAAACTTTTTGTGAGAAAATAAAGAAGAATAAATAAGAAAGAAAAAAGTAAACATTGAAATGTGCAAATAACTTTAAATTTCATTGATCAAATCTGAAAATTTCAACTAGCTAAATTACAAAAGTAGAATGTTCAAGTACATGTTTTACATAAATCTCAAAAATATGTGAACACACACACATTATAAAACGTCATATTGATTCCTAAATTCTAAGATAAGATAAAAATAGCCATGCAATTTTTAAAGCAACCTAAGCTCCTAGGCTTTCCTTTGATAAGCAGCATCAATGAAGCTTTTAGGCTTCTAGCACTGGGGAGATAATCCTCATAGTTGGAATATGCCACTAAAAACGACACATATACACCAACAATGATGGCTAACAACGACATGGCTTTCAATGAACCAAAGGTATTGTCAGTTATGCCTTTTAATTCGACGGCAACCACAGGAATAACTATAACATTTAAAGGAGATGGACACAGACATTACCTAAAATAAGTTGGCTTAATGAATCCTCCATTCAGAATTCTTACTAGTTGTATGAGGCACTAACTCTAGTCTATGAGCAATAATTACTTGCAAAAAATAAGAGGGCCAGAGAAACACCTTTAGGATTACATACGCATCTCCACTGAAAAATTTCCCGTATGAAGATTTTGGAACAGCCACAGGCTGAAAATTTTCAATTCTCCAGATTTCCAGCCCGCTATGAACTGTTAAGGAAAACAAGGATGCAAATCCAAGAAATAAGCCAAATAAAGTGAGTGAGTTTGGAATACTAATTTTCAACTTCTCCGAAGCACAATCAAGCAGTCATACAAATATGCACCACTGGCTACACTGACCTTCAATTTATAAAAAACAATACATGTCCTATAAGAAAGTTAAGAAAATCATTAGATTTGACCTCCTAACATGGAAAGTAGTTGAGCAAAATATTCCCTCTCCTTAACCTAGCTTGCTATCTAGGCCATATATGTTTCATATTATACATGTTCCTTGTCTGAGAAAGTGTCCATTAATTGAAATCATAAATCAAAAACTACTACTCTCGCCGCAATTCCTTGCACCGCAGCATTTAAAGCCTATTGTTTCATTCATTATTAAGTTTTGAGGCATAAGAGGTGTCATTTTTGCAAACAGCAACCAATAGACCAAAACTTCAGTACAGACACATTATGTTCAAATAGAGAATGGATGATCCCATAGGAAATTGAGAAATGGAAGCTCAATCAACATAATTACAAGGCTAGACCATGAAATTGCTAAATGGTTTGGATAACTCTTACTTGTATTCCAATTAAGATTCATTACCTATTGTTAAAAACTAAATTGTTTTATAGTTAGCCAATGATATGATGTCGTTATAGGAAAAGAATATATGATATATCTTTCTTCAATATTCACAAAGTAAATAAGAAGGAATTTTTAAAATAAGCTTTTCTCACATATAGTAGCAATAAGATGAGATTGCAGAGTTACTTTAAACTTGCACTTATTCTGAATAAGGGACTTTCATAACCCAATTATTGGAGAATTTTAATTTATTTTCAACTGACCCTCCGTCACACTAAATCATTTCCCCAAATGAGCATTCCAGGTGGCCCAAAAGTTCCAACCTAAACCTTAAATCCTAGTCCACTAATCTAAACATCTCATTTACGAGAACCCAAGCTCCACTTGTCACATGAACAATAATTCCTATGCTAAAAATGTAAAAATAAATGGAGCTCCCAACAATGAAGAGTCTTAGGAGGGGTTGCTTTACTACCAATATCACATAAAGGTTGTTTCCATGCTTTGAAAATGAAAACAACATGCTGCATTAGAGCCAACTCAATCACTACTCTAGGCCAACCCTCAATTACTCCTCTAAACCAAATGAATGTGATCTTTATTCTCAAGCATCTAAATAGACTAGGCAGCCTTCATCCTCAAATCCGACTTGGATAAATTCTAACAGCAGACACATGTGAGAGCAACCAAGCGAAAATGGTGAAGACTCGTTAGCATGAGAAATCCAATGAAGAAATTATAGTTTTATTGATAGAATAAAACAGGTGGATTCATTAATTACCATGGTGACTTGGCCAAAACATCGAAGAATCTCACTGCTTATATGGCACTTTCTTGAATTTTTCAATCAAATATGCACTTAAATTAATGAATTAAAAATTCTTAAGTTAGATTATTATACTCAAGATCCTGAATCAAGAGGTTCTATTAAATGAGAGAGATGTCAACTTATAATAAGAAAAAAATAAAAAATAAATAAATAATAATAAACCTTAACATGCGACATCAAAAAGAGTGATGAAGTTATCCCCAAATTTAAGATTTAAAAAAAAACAAGGCAGTATCTAAATGTTTAATATCAACAGAAAACTTATAATATTTAAATTTAACATAAGCATCATAAGCTTCATGCAAACCATTTCTGTTGGCTTTAATAATCCTTCTGCATCATCCATTCTTACAGAGTGTTTCATATGTGTTAACCATAGCTCATACAAAGCTTGGCCCATCAAATTTCCTTCATGTTTCATAAACAGAACTCTATCAAAAGACTAAATTGGTGCATCATCATCCTAGCATACAAGCCCAAACCATATTTTCCCACTAATTTATCTCTAGCATAAATACCTCTAACTCTATCCTACCCAGTTAATAACACCTATCTTAATATTTTCATTATTATTTGACTAAAGTTGTATTTTAGTGATTTTATAAGAACTTAACACCAGAATTCATAATTGCATATAAAAATTTTATAAAATTTAAACTTTTCGTCTCCTATGATATATTATACATTAAGTCTCGATTTTACCAACCAAGCTTTGCCTAAAATTATTCATACCCTACCCTTTTGTATATCTTGACGTAGATTTTTGAAACATCAATACTTGAAAATAATGGAAAATATGGTTCCAATGCAATTTAAAAAAAATGCTATTGGAAATAGAGATTGAATATTGAGATATCAAAATCAGCTCTATCTTAACTAGTGGTGTTGATTTTATGATCCTCATTACTAAGTCATGTATACAGTGTAGTGAGATGGATGCCAAAAGCATATAGAACATTGAATGCCATCACAAAAGAGTTTCAAACATATATTCCTTAATATCAAGTAAAGTTGGCATTGAAATTTATCTCATACAACAACATTTGCCAAGGCATTCAATACATTACATTCTTTGGTAGTGAGGTTGTACCAATCAATCAGCTGCCAAATTGCAACCAACTTGCAAGAGTACTAAACCCAGACTAAAGTTTAAACATGTATTAGTAAATAAACCATAAGGATACGCCTTTTGCCCAGCTCCTTGAAATGCAGAATCAACCTCCCTCATGGAAACTGCCATATTGTTGCGACGCCCACTTCAAGTATTGTTTGTCTCCCTTATTGTGAAATTAAACCCAGACAACTCTGGAATATTAAAGAATAAGAATTGATAAAAATCAATTAGTCAAATATACTTTGATTAGGTAAAAAATCATAAAAAATATTTATATGAGATGAATTACATGAATGATATTGTCACATATTCTTAGAAAAACTACATTTGACCAGCTAAAAAACAGAGGAGAAAGAATAAAATCATGGCAAAACTGCTTACAAAATCTTTCGGGATAAATAATATGTACATTGTAAGGAGATATAAATATGCATTTCAAAATTTGCTAAATACATACTTCATTTTAAGAATTACCTCTACTGGCAAAAATGCAGGATATTGTTCTCCAAACTTGCGTAATAAAAGAAGTTTGCTATTTTCAAATTAAAACAAAGTAATCCCCATAAAAAATGTTTAAAAGAATAGTAAATCTACAAAAAGCCTAATAGATAGGTAATAAGAAAGTAAATATGCTGAATTGCAATTGAAATTTGCAGCATTTCTTTGAATATGAATCAAAAAAGAAAATGACTATACAAGATTAGTTTGGTCTTTAAAAGAGAAACTTGCAGAGTTAAACCAATCATGCACTTTGGAAAATTATCATAAAATACATGGGAATATATCTTTTTGATATTCAATTTGTTGTCTTATTAGTATTCAATACAATTGGGGTTTACCAGCATCTTAACTGAATGAGAATGCTTGAAAATCAGAGGGCTAATACATGACTATTTAATAGTATAAGAAAGAAATTGTAGAAGCATTAAACATCAGTATTACATTAAAAAACTAACTAAACACATAGCTAATCATCTCCTTCATCAACCAAATTTAATGTGTCACTGCAGTTGATGATGACGGGTAAAAAACCTAAAAGCATCTGTGAACCCTGTAAAGGAAAGCATGGATAGAACAAGTGACGAGGGTGCAGGACCTCCCACTACAGCAATCCATGATGCAAGGAACTCCCGCGACCCGTGATGCATAGAACTACCGCGATCACGGAGGACAATTATTATATGCTTATTTCAGCATGTGTTTTCTTCCCTTTATTTTTGATTTTTTTCCCTATTTTTCACTTTTTAATTAGGTTACTTTTATTAAGGAACTTATAACCGGCTATTTGAGATTTTTAGCTTTGTTCTAAGAACTTTGGAGATTGTAATTTTTGTTTTCTACCTTAAAGAGTGTTGTAACCTCTTCCATTTGGAAGTGGTGTTTGGTTGTGCCTGAATAGGTGGTGAACCTCTTCGTCATTCGTACATCGTCATTTCATGGTTCCATCCAATGTTTTCAGATGGTACAGAAACGAACGATGCCTATCCCCGTCCAGAGCCGTCAAACTCAGGTATTATCACTCTCTTGCTATTCCACAACCCATCACCATTAGATCCGCTTCCTAAACACATTCTAGGACCTCTAGAACAATGTCATTTGGTATTAGAGCCCGACAAACCCTAAATTTTTAGGAATTTATTCTATGAAGGAATACACAATCGACTTTGATCAACTCAAACAAAAATGCGAGTTGTTGAAACCAGAGGGACACACCATAGCTAGATATATGGAGTGACTGAAGTCATATACTAGTAATGTGGTGCAGCTGTAGCTATATTAGTCTCTACTCGATGTACAAAACATAGTTTTGAAGATAGAGAAGCAGAAACATTATCAAGCAACCATCACGCCTTACAGGAAGAATTTAATATGAGGTCGAGTCAACAAAAGTACACCTACTAAGGCATTCAGTCGTCCCCTCCCGAGCAGAAACCAATTCAAAGTAGAGAAAAATTGGAGACTAGAGGTGTAAATGAATTGAGCCGAGCTCGAGCAATACTCGGCTTGAGTTTGAGTTTGATTAATTAATCAAGTTTGAGCTTGATTAATTAATCAAGTTTGAGCTTGAGCTCGAGCTCAATCTTAAGGTTGTGTGTTTGAGTCTACTCAAAAGCCAAATGGTTTCTTATGAAAGAAAGATCAATATTAATTTAAACTAGTGTTATAATAAATTTATAAATAAAATAAATAATTAAGATAAAAATCATAAAAAATTACTTGATATTATATATAAAATTTCTTTTTAAAATATTTTCAATAATTTAAATATTAAATCATAAAATTTAATATATTTTGAATATATTTTATATCAATATTTTTTAAACTACCCAACACACAAGGTAATGAGTAGAGTCGGGGCGGCTTGAGCTTAACTTGTTAGGTTATCGAGGTCAACTCATGAGCCATTTACCGAACATATCTAAGCTGGATCACAAGTCGGCTTGACTCACTTACACCCCTAGTGGATACCACTAGCACTCTTAAATTCATTCCAACCAAAAATTGTTTCAAGTGTCACAACTTTGGGTATATTGTGTCAAATTTCTCAAACATAAATGTCATCTTTCACTAAGTAGGGAGTAGTTGAAGTAATGCATAGTGGCATTAAAGTCAAATGAGAATGTCGAAAGTAACAATTTAAAGTTGACAAGGGAGAGATGTTATTGATTCAACGAGTCATTCAAATTGAGTTGTGAGAGAAGCACCAACAGGATTAACATTGGTTCTCCTAGATGACAGTGAGTTCAAGAGCTAATACCAACACAAAGATGTTTCTCATGAAGAAACGTTAAATTGTCAATCATCAAGTTCGGGAAAAATATTTTTCTTTGTGGTGGGAAAAATTTTAAGTGTCATGTCAGCATGAGGAGTAAAACAACATTACAATATAGTCCAAGATAAATGCGAGATGTGGCGCAAATATCTTCCCTTGTATTATTGATAGAACTAATTCATAAAACTCCACAATCGATGCCAAAGAGATTCTTCTGTGAAGTAAAAAACTACATTGATTAATTCATACTAAAATGTGAATTGTTGAAAATAGAGAAACACATTGAAGCCGTAGCAAGATATATAAAAGAGCACGAGTCATCCATCAATAACGCAGTGTAGTTGTAGATGTATTAGTCCCTACTAGATGTACAAATCCTAGCTTTGAAAGTGGAAACGCAACAATATCGCCATGCGACACCACACCTTACAAGCAAAGTGTAATTCCAAGATAACACAGTGAACGTGCGCCCATTAGAGCATCCAGGCCGACCCCTCTCGAGCAAGAACGAGTTCATAGCAGAGAAAAGCCAAAGTACGAGTGTAAATGAGTTGAGCCAATCTCAAGCCACTCTCGACTTGAGATCGAGCATCATTAATTAATCGAGTTTGAGACGGAGCTCAAGCAAAAGTCTACAGGTTTGAGCCAGCTCACGAGTTGGCTTGTTTAATATGAAAGAAAGAAAACAATATTAATTTAACTAGTGTCATAATAAAATGACATAAAATAATTAATTAAGAGATAAATAATAAAAAACCACTTTATATAAAATAAAATATCATTTTAAAAATATTTTTATTAATTTAAAAACAAATTCATGAAATTTAATATCTTTTAAGTATATTTCATATTAATATTTTTTAAAAATGAGCTGAATGACAAGCTAACGAGTAGAATCAGGGCTAGCTTGAGCTTGGCTTGTAAGCTTATCGAGTTCAACTCATGAGACAATTATCAAATTAAGACCAAGACGATTCACAAGTCAACTTGGCTCAATTACACCGCTAGTCGAGACCACTCCAACTCCCAAATTCATCCCAACATGAAAGAGTTTCAAGTGTCACATCTTTAGGCATATTGCATCTAATTGCCTAAACAAAAGTGTGATCTCTTTCACTAAGCATGGAGTAGTTAAAGAAACGAACAGTGACAGGAAAAAATGACGATGTCAGAGAGGGATACTAACTTAAAACTGAAGAGAGAGAGTTGCTAGTAATTCGACAGGTACTTTAGGCTGAGCCCGTGAGAGAAGCACTAGTAGTATTAACATTAGTTGTTTTAGACAACAGTGATTTCAAATAGTTGATACCAGTACAGAAATGTTTCTTAAGACAAAATAGTAAAATTTACAGAGATCAAATTCAAGAAAAGTACTATCTTGAGGAGAAAAATTTTGAAGCACCTACATAACCATGAGAGATAAAACAAAATAACTATCTAATCCAAGACAAAAAGGAAACAAAACCCAAATATCTTCTCCCGCATTATCGACAGGACAAATTTATAAACTCCACAACCTGTATCAGAGAGATTCTTCTATAAAACAGTACACAACTGAATTTGACCAACTCATACTAAAACATGAGTAGCTAGAACAAGAGGAGCCCACCAGAGCAAGGTATTTGGAAAAACTGAAGTCATTCATTAGTAAGGTAGTGCAGTTCCAGCGTTATTAGTCCCTACTTGATGTACGGATCCTAACTTTGAAGGTGAAGAGGTATTCAGAGTTTAGTCCCAATATCAGGCATCAAGAGTACACCGATTAGAGCATCCAAACCAAATTGTCCCGAGCAAAACAACCAATTCAATGCAAATAAACAGTGGAGAATAAGGGTGTTAATAAATCGAGTCGAGCTCGAGCCACCCTCAATTTAAGTTTGAGATTGATTAATTAATCAAGTTTGAGCTCGAGCTTAAATCAATAAGTTCAATCCAACTCACGACCCGACATCTTTATTTTAAATAAAAATAATAATAATATTGATTTAAGCTGGTGTTATAATAAAATAATAAATAAAATAAAAAATAACTTGATATAAAATACAATAAAACATTTTTAAATATTTTAATAATTTAAAGTATTGAAATTTAATATATTTTGAGTATATTTTATATTTAAAGTAGTCAGCTCACGAGTTAACGAGTTAAGTCAGGGCTGGCTTGACCTTGGTTCATTAGTTCACCGAGCTTAGCTCACGAGTCACCTATCGAGCCTAGCCCAAGCTGGCTCACAAGTCAGCACGGCTCACTTACACCCCTAATGGAGATCACCAGCACTCTCAAATTCATCTCAGCCAAAAAGTGCTTCAAATGCCACAACTTTCGACATATTGCATTAAATTGTCCAAACAATATTATGATAGCTTTCACTAAGCAAAGAACAACTGAAGAAATAGACAATGAAGCAAAAAGGAATGAGAATGTCAGAGAGGAGAACTAACTTTTAACCAAAGATAAAGAGATGCTAGTTGACAAGTCCTTCAAATTAAGCATGTGAGAGAAGCACCAGCAGAGTTAACATTGATTGTCTAAGGGGACAATGAGTCCAAAGAACTGATACCATACACAAGGTAGCCTATACTGAGAAAGTTGTTGGATGCCCAAACTAAAAGCTTACCACCTTGCTTGTCGCCACTAAGAGTGGTTCAATTTGTCATATATTTCATTCTAGGGTCGGTTCCTCTAGATATACTCATTTATCGTATGCACCCAGCCGAGTATGAGGAGTATGATAAAAAGATTACAGACGTAAGGTCTTTAGACTTGGCTCCTAAATATACTTTCCTATCTGCAATTCTAACTTTGGATGTGCCAAATAATGTTAGTTGTTTATTCTATCAGAACAAGCTTTGGAATGATATATCAGTTTTAGAGTTGCATGGGATAGATGTGTACATAATTTTGTAATGATATTGCCTTAAACAAAACAAAGCAATGATTTTGCCACGGTAGTGATAGATCGGTTCTAGAAGCTTCCTACGAAGAAGGCCAAGCCTTCATACCAAAGGTGAGTGCGTCAGTGCGAGACTTCTCAGGACACGAAACCCTCAAGATTCATGACAAATTGAACAATCGGGATTCATGACATGCTAAACTTCCGAGATTCGAGACGTGTGGCACTCCCGCAATCCGCAACAGTCAAAACTCCTATGATTCATGATGCACGGAACTCATTGCAATCATGGAAGTCAAGGATAGTTTTTTTTTGTTTATTTAAGCATGTTTCTTCTTCTTTTTTAAAGTTTTTTCCATATTTTTCTCTTTCTAATTAAATTTTTTTCTTTAAGGAACTTTCATATATGTTGTATCCTGATTGTTTGAGACTTTTAGCTTTAATTTGAGTATTATTTGGATATTATAATCTCTATTTTCTACCATAATGAGTGTTGTAAAATCTTCCTTTTGCAAGTAGTGTGTCTGTAGCTTGTACAGTAATAAGTGGTGAACCTCCTCGTTGTCTTGACGTTGTCGTTTCGTGATTCCCATCTAATATTTTTAGTCGGAACAACCGTCGAACAACGCCTATCCCTGCACAAAAGTAGTTAACTCGTGTATTATTATTATTTCCCTATTCACTACCGTATCCCTGCTAAATCCGCTTCCTAAACACCTTCTAAGGGCCCTAGAACGGTGTCGACAAGACCCAAGTAGCTCCTGATTGATGATGCTTGTTAAAAAGGTGACTAATGAAATAAAAAAAGAGCTATCAGCAGAAGCTAGGTTGCTCAATTAGTGAAAAGCACAAATGAGCTAACAAACAAAACGCGGATATGATAATAGTACAGTTGACTACAAACTCTAACATCAATACAGGACTGGATGTGAAAGAGCTCCTAAAACAATTTCTAACATGCGATAAAAACCAAATTGTAAGACCATATATGCATGTTGCCAAACAACAGTAATTGTCATGAGCGAAGATTTAGCAAATAAAGATAAAAAATGCATCCAAATCCAATTATTCCAGCACCGAATCGCTAAAATCTCAAGTAACACCGCAATCCCTGATCGTAGGGCTCAGCAGAAGAGGAAACAGAGCAATAAAGAAACTGATCAATCTCAACACACTACATAAAGGAAGAAAATTCTCAAATCAATAAGCTCTAATCTCATTCCAGATAAACTAGCTACGGTCGAAAGATCTGTTGTAGAGTCGAAAAATCACAAACCATAAAATCGACCTCGGTCGAACCTTTATAGCAGGTATCAGCCGCATGTCACGGATGAACAGCAAAACAAAGAACCACCACACCAGTATAGGAAGAAGTAAGGCAAGCAGATGGCAGGATCGGACCTGGAACCAAGAAAAAACGAACCACACAAATGAAGGAATCTCGTCCCCTCCGACCTAATTATTAAAAAATAGGGTAGAACAGCAATTGCTCGCACGTTCCCCAAAAAAAAAAAAAGAAAGTCGAAAGTCTACGAGAAAAAAAAAACAATTGATCTTCGTAACGGTTAAAACCTGACTCCAATGGTGTTTTCCCGAGGAAGCGACCACTCCGAAAAGAAAAGAAGAAGACCGCGATGTCGTGGTTGGACAGGAGAGCGCGGGTTCGATCGAACAAAACCCTAGGGAGATCGATGGATGACGCGCCGGGATCCTCGGACTAGAGGACTGCACCACCGAAAGGCAAAAGGGCGGTAAGATAAATAAATAAACAAATAACTTTTTTCTAATAAAAACCAAATTTATGAACAAATCAAGATGCACCAGCCCCAGCGGGGCTAATATGTAAGTTTGCGGTTCTCTTTTTTCTCAACTTAAAAAAATAAGAAAAATAAAATCTTTGAACAGTTTACAACGGCAATGGGTCGATACATTTCGGGAGCTTCTGGACTCTAATTTCCAAAATGAAAGGAATTTAGTCGGGGTCTAAATTAAGGCTGTCCAAACGATAAAAAAGGAATAATAATACACTAAAAATGGTCTGCCTAAAATTCCAGACAATCAAATGGTTTAAATAAGAAAATAAATTCTCTATACACCCTCTTTAAAAAGTAAGGGTAATTATTGAATCTTATTTTTTGTCCCTTCTATCTTTTAAAAATAGGAGGGTTATAGCATATATTAGAACGTTTTGGTTTCACTCTCTTGTAATCCAAATATTCGGTGAAGAAAAATGGGTTTTAGAGCCCCGAGAAATCTTATTGGCCTATCTTCTTTTTTGCCTCCCTCGGTCACTAGGCTTTATCCCTTAGGTATTATCAGACATATCTGGATTCAATATCCCAGAACGTACGGTGAGCGTAGATTGTGTCGATAATAAAAAGATGAGCAACACATCCACAGAGGCACGAATAGAAAAAAACATACAAGAGGAACTTGCACGATAGCGGATTCAGTCCATTTATTCTTCTCCATCGGCGATCTCCAACAAATTTTATCTTTTTCCTTATTTCAATCATTCCAACACTTACAAATACCCCGTCTCAATATAATCAAAAGAATGAACTCATCTTTGTTTCATTACCATATATGTGTATATATATATATAGACACACACACACACACACACACACACACACACACACACACACACACACACACACACACACACACACACACACACACACATACATACATACATACATCTATATATCTATACATACATACATCTATATATCTGTGTGTGTGTGTGTGTGTGTTATATAGATACATACATATAGATATGTATGTATCTATCTATCTATATATCTATCCATATATGTATGTGTGTGTGTGTACACATATATACATACATGTATGTATGTATATATATACATACATCTACATACATGTATGTACATATGCATAAATACATATACATAGATATACATACATACATATACATAGAGATACATAAATACTTACATATGCATACATACATATACATAGATATACATAAATACATACATATACATAAATATACATACATACATATATATACATACATATACATACATATAGATATATATATATATACACATACATATATAGATACATATATATGCATACATAGATATATACATACAAATAGATACATCATCGCATCTTTATTGAATAATCTTTCCCTCTCTTTTAATAGAGTACGTAGATCAACAACTAAATGGCTTAAATTTATTGTGTTTAATTTTCTTATGTTTTTAACTTCTCCCTCTCTATCTCATGTAATCTTTTGATTATATGTTATCTCTTTTGTGATGAAGTAATAACTCAATCTCCTCATTAAATCTATGGGTCTAACTTGCTCTGTTGCTGTGATCAAATCATCTTTTTGTTTGAGCAATCATTGGCCTTTCTAGATAAGTAATGATCATCCACTCGACCCAATGCAACTCCTTTGTCGTACTTTTCTTACTCTTCAAAGAAATCATATAAATGTGTTAATACACTATTTTTTTAGTTGTTATTATTTCTCATTCTCTAAAATTTTTTATTTCGAACATTGAAATTTTGTATAATAAATTGAATCATGCTACATGATCTGCCAACTCTTATTTCAATTTCCACATAATTTTATTATGGCAAATCATTTGGAGACGACATCCTAGATAGTCGTTAGTGACATTTCTTCAAAATTTATATAAACTTCATTTATAAATCGCATCGCAGCAAATTCTAATACATTACTTAACCATGAAAATTTATTCGGTGCATGTTGAGCACCTCATAAAAAAAATAATAAATTCATTTTGTGATAATGTATGAGGTTTTTTTTTTTTTTTTTTTTGTCTATTATGAACCTGCATTCATTTTATTTTTTACTTTCAAACTATTAATTTTTATTCTTAGTGGAATTTACAGGCATACTACAAAAACTCTTATTTATTTATATATTCAAGTTATTTATACGTTGCTTTATATTCAAGTTATTTTACTTTAAATAAATCAATATTAATAATTTTTCCATGTAATATAATATTTGGTGTATTATATAAATATATATATATATAATTAAATATTAGAGATATAAATAAGAAACAAACTATGAATTAGAAGTAAATTATACAGACCATCCAATACTTCCTATTTACAAATCAATCACTCTCTCTTATTCATTTTTGAAATTCTCCTATTATAGAGACCAAAATAATTTGATTCATTTGATCAAATTTGATAATAGTGATAGGATTCGAATCAATTGTCGGTCAATTCATTATCCTTCATTATCTGGGTCTCGTCTGTTTAGGGTTTCATTTGTCTTTGATTCAAAGTCATTTGATTCTCAAAGAGCTCGATTTCTTGAGGAACATTACAAATTGAGTCAATATTTAAAGAAAATGCTAATGTTGGATCAACTCAGTGAATAAGTTGGGTAGTAAAAGAAGAAGAGAATAAGATTCAGAAGATTTATTTTAAAATTAGTTAATCAAGTTAATCTTTATTTTTTATTTTTTTTACTATTTAATGCATCAACAGATGTAACTAATCATTTTTTATTAGCAAGCACACATCAATCTCAATGATATCAAGTTGCAGATATCAAAGCAAATTGGCATGGATTGAACACAAGCATATTTCGGCTTTCTGACCAAATTTCTAGCTCGGAAACTAACTAAAGCTGCATTCAACAAGTTCTGCCTCCTTGTTCTTGGTATAGGAAACATACCATTGCATAACAATCTCATCCTTAAGAATGCATACAAGACAAAAACACATCCATCAATTGGTGAAAAGTTTGTCTTGAATTAAACTGAAACTTATACAAAGACATCCATTCTTGGAAATGAGTCTTTAAGCCTGTTACAGCCAAAAACAGCTATGCCTAACCAATGCAATGGTGATATCTTGCCTCCATGGATGCGTAAGAAAATGACCCTAAAGAGCCCTATGGGATCAAATGAAAGGGTCAATGAAGCCCAACTTGCAGATATTTCTATTAAGAAGAATGGCGTATTGGGTCCTTCTAATTTAAAGAGACCGAGACAACATGATCAAAGTGGATTTGTAGTGAAATCACCAAAGTATTAATGTAGAGTGATTTCATTATTTTGTGATCATATTTGTCTGCAAAGGAAGCGCCAGCTTGAAGCTGTTGCAGTGAAAGAAAAGAAAAATATAAAAATCAATGATCTCAAATCCATTAAAAGTTATCTTCAGGCGCCCATTGGAGTTTCTTATCAACCTGCTAGTGTTAAGGGGAAAAAGAGATCTTTGCCTTCAGCTGTAGCTAGTAATCATGATAATGGCGAGTTGTACCATATTGAAGATTTTAAAATGTCAATGGAAAGAGTTGCAGAAGTACAGGGAATAAGGGTGACGTTGGGTTGTGTGGATTTACTGAAGAAAGCTTTAAATACTCATTTAAAGTGGATTATAAAGTTTACTTTTGAGCTAGCAAGAGATAGAACAATGCACAAACCAACAAAACATCTAGTTTTGAAACAACAAAGCTTTGAATAATTTTTTTGTTGAGGGGGGTCTTATGACCAATAAGGTTTATCTCTCTCATCAGCGATTAGCAGACATAATCTTTAGTATGTGTCGTGAGACATTTCATGGTCATTGGACATTAAACATCACATTTTGGCAAATAACAAGTGATGATTAATAAATAATGTCAAAGGTTAAGTGATGTAATGTGGTTTAATTTAATTAGTCTCTTCAAAAGAAGGGGAATTTGGTTACTAAAAAGGGTTTTGTTAGACCTAGGTAACTTGTTAGCAGTAAACTTTGACATTCATATGGCATTAAGCAGTTAAGATAATGAGCATTGACAATGATTGATAGTTAGTATTAAGTACTAGCAAAGGCGAACGAGCACCATTGGCCTACTGGCAACATCATTATGTAAAATAGAGAGCATTGTAATTATCTAAGTCCAATAAATCTCACCATAAAAAATGAATAAATAAATAAATAAATCCTCCTTCAATGCACAAAAACATGGCTTATTTATAATGGGATTTTATAAGTTTTTGGAGGAATCATAACGCTCCATCTAATAATTTGCATTGATCTCACTTGATTTGTTTATGTTCTCTGAGCATCTGACCCAAGGAAAAAAGGTTAAGATTTTCATGTCTATTTTATACTGATTTTGATGATATTGCACTTTAGAGAAGGGTATTTTTGGTGTTTTTCTGCAGGTATGAAGATTTAAGGACAAAGGAGCGAAATATACCAAAAGGAGCGAATTTGGAGCAAAAAGGACCAAATTATGCAAATTTGACCTAGGCCACAGACGGCGCAGCTCGAGGCCACCGACGACGGGGCCTATTTAAAGTATTGTTTCTAGAAGGCCGTCGACGGCGCAGCTCGAGGCCGCCGATGGTGGGATCGACGGATCTTTCCAGAAATACGTCGAATGTGGACGATTTTCGAAGGGGTGCCTACAAAACCCTTAGAGACTCTTCTATAACTTTAAAAAGAACAATTTTAGGCAAAAAAAGTGGTCTCCTACGTGTTTACTAGAGAATCCAAAGTGTCAAAAAGAGTTCACTAGTGTGTCTATTAGTGAGTAGATAGTTATTTTAGTGTTGTTATTTAGTGAGTAGTGAGTTCAAATATAGAATTTGTGAAGAATTCTTCGAAGGATTGTAAGAGTGAAAGGGAAGTGACAGATCTCTTCTGCATTGTAGTTTTGAATGAGAATTTCGTTTACTGTAAGGAAAGGAAGAGTTTCAGAAGAACTTCAAGGGGTTTGTTTGGGGAGGAATTTAAGATAAGTTGTATTTATTTAATTTAGTTTGTAGAACTTTACTTTATTATATGAAATCCAAGTTTTATTGCATCATCGTCATGAATTCTGAGTAGTTGTTCTGTCTTTCTCCTTATTTTGATATTTTTGTGAAATGATTATATGAATTAGTGTATCATACCTATTATAAAGAAGTTGTGATGATATTATATCTAAACTTACTTTACTATAGAACTTGGTCATTTGTATTATTAAAATATGTGAAGAATTCTTAAGAACTGATCGTGGGCTAAGGATTCTTAACTAGTATGTGTCACATTTCTCTTGAAAGGTAGACGGGTAAATCCTTGAAAGGAAAAGTGCAAATAAATAGGGAAATAATATTAATAGGGCATAGAATTGGAGATTTTAGAGTGACAGACTAAAATCCTCAATTCAGTTCTATCGTTTGGGTGTTGAAGTGTAGATTGTTAGCCCTCGGACGAGGGGAACGTGGGAGCTCCGAAGTGAGAGCCGGTATCCTCCCAGCCTAGCCGCAGATTCAGTAACCAAGCATAGGATTAGTCAATGTTCTTTATGCCTGGACCAAAGGATAAAGAATAGGTATGCTTCTATTTGGCACAACACATATAAAACTAATTCTAATTATTGCTTCACTTAACTATCTTAGCAAAGGAGAAAGATTCTTGATATTATACATTTGAACTTAACTTTAGTAATATTAGTAAATTGTTAGTAAAACTAGTTTAGATATAAATTTCATATTATTATCGATTGCGTATTAGTGACAAATATGCAATTTCGATTTAGTTGTGATTCTGAATTGGTTTATATAATCCTAGTCCGTATGTTTTAATATATTTCCCTGTGGGATCGATATCCAAAACTCCACTAGAGCCCTGTATTACTTGAGTGATACGTATACTTGTGTTTAAAGGTAACTCTGCGAATTAAAAGATTATAATATTTAATTGTTACTAAAATTAAAATTATGTTCCAAGTCAAGTTTTTCGCGTTGTTGCTAAGGATTTATATTTTCTAATAGTGGTGTCGAATTCTTATATTTTTAAGTATATTTAAAATCACGGATCAAGTTTTTCACACCGTTGCCTGGGAAATATTTTATTCGTTACAAGAATATAAAATAATTAGAGTAACTGATAATTTAGGACTGTTAGAAAACCTTTTTAATAGAATTGCAACTTGTTTAGTTAACTGTTTTGCTGTGTAATGATTTCGATTGTATGCGTAAATTTGGTTCTGAAAATCTTATACCCTACGATTCGAAATTAGAACGCACTGTTAGGAGAATTAGAAAACTAAGAAAAGAACCTATAAATTCTGAAACAATGGAAAACAACGTAAACAACCAAAGAATAGAAAATGGTCATCAATCTAGACCATTAAGAGATTACGCTAACCCTACATTAGATGAAATTCACTTACTATCCAAAATCCTGATGTAGCCGCTAATTTATTTGAGCTTAAACCTGCAATTATTTAAATGATACAAAACAATCAATTTGGTGGAACTTCAAATGAAGATCCTAATTTACATCTTGCAAGTTTCTTAGAACTTTGTGCTACTTTTAAGTACGACAGAGAGTCTGATGATGCTGTCAGACTTAGACTCTTTCCTTTTTCGCTAAGGGATAAGGCTAAGGCTTGGTTAAATTCGTAAGCACTTGGATCTATTAGAACTTGGGGAGAACTTTCACAAAAATTCTTATCGAAATATTTTCCACCATCTAAGACTGCTAAGCTTAGAAACGATATCACATCGTTCAGTCAGTATGAGGGAGAATCAATATATGAATATTGGGAAAGATTTAAAGAACTTCTTAGGAAATGTCCACATCATACTTTACAAGATTAGTTATTTATTCAAACATTTTGTAATTGATTAGTAGGATCTATTAGATCTATAATTGACGCTGCTGCTAGTGGATCACTAATGTCTAAACCTTTTGAAGAAGCCTATGCGTTATTAGAAGAAACGGCTACCAATAATTTTTCAATGGCCTGCTGAAAGGGTAAATCCTAATAGAGTAGCCAGTATTCATGATTCTGATGCTTTAACTATGATAGTTTCTCAAATTGCTGCTCTTTCAAAGAAAATAGATCAATACGGAATGAATCGTTCTCAAACACCTCCAGTGTAGAAGAAAATTCATTAGGACAAATTGTAGATGCTCAATATTCATATGAAACTATAAATGTAATAAATAATAGACAAAATAATCTTTATTCAAACTATTATTATCCAGGTTGAGAGAATCATCCAAATTTTAATTGGAATAACCAAAATAATAATGTTAATTCTCAGTGAGGGAACAATCCTGTAAACCCATTAGGAAATATAAATAACCAAGATAATTCCAATTATAGACCTTCTAATCCACTAGGTTTTTATAATAATTCACAATTCAAGGAGAAGAAGTTGTCTATGGAAGAATTAGTTTTGAATATGGGTAATCAATTACAAAATCAAGGAAATGCTATAAAAACATAGAAAACCAATTAGGGCAAGTTGCTTCTGCACTAAACAATAGACCTGTTGGAACTTTACCTAGCAATGTTGAAGTAAATCCTAAAGATTAAGGAAAAGAACAAATCAAAGCTATTCAATTAAGAAGTGGAAAAGAGTTGGAAACTAGAATTCAAAAAGAAACTATAGTTGAAAAGTAAAAAGAAGAAACTGAAGGAGAAAATGAAAGTATATATCCTGATTTTCCTCTGAAACCTATGAAAATTATTGTTAAAAAAACACCTCCACCATTTTCTCAAAGATTAAAACAATAAGATAAAGGAAAAAGATTTGTTAAATTCTTAGACATTTTGAAAAAAATGTCAATAAATATTCCTTTTGTTGAAGCTTTAGAAAAAATGTCTGATTATGTTAAATTTATGATGTATATACTCAACAAAAAGAGGAAGTTACTAGATTATGAGACTGTTACACTCAGTGAAAAGTGTTGTGCTATAATTCAGAAAATATTTCCTGAAAAACTTAAAGATCCTGGTAGTTTCACTATCCCGTGTGCTATTGGTCAAAAATTTTATGGACGAGCATTATGTGATTTAGGAGCTAGCATAAATTTGATGCCTCTATCAACTTTTAAAAGGTTAGAAATTGGAGAGATTGCACCAACTTCTGTAACTCTACAATTAGCTGATCGATCTATTACACATCCTAAGGGAGTTGTAGAAGATGTTTTGGTCAAGGTTGATAAATTTATTTTTCCTGTGGACTTTATCATTCTAGATATGGAAGAAGATAAATAAATTCCAATTATTTTAGGAAGACCGTTCCTAGCTACAGGAAGAGCCATGATAGACGTTCAAATAAGACAAGTGACTATGAGAGTAAATGATCAAGAAGTGACCTTTAATATCTCAAAGTCAATGAAATATCCATCAATAGAAAAAATGATGAATGTTTTAGAATGGATATATGTGATTATCTAAGAAAAGAATATTTCAAAGAAAATTATGAAGAAAAAGAAGATTTTGAAAAAGATAATTATGATGAAATTGAAAGTGAAGAAGCTGATTATATTCAGGAAAAATTTGAAACGCTCAATTCAACAACACCAGAAAATGAAATATTAATTTCATTTGTTGTAAAACCCCCTGAACTTGAATTAAAGAATCTTCTAATTCATTTAAAGTATGTATTTTTAGAATAGTTTTTAACATTACCAGTAATTATATCCTCAGACTTAAATGAAATTCAAGAGCAAAAATTAATGGATACATTAAAAAAATACAAAAGAGCTTTTGGTTGGTCTTTAGCTGATATTAAAGGAATTAGTACTTCGATTTGTATGCACAGAATTTTATTAAATGAAGAACATAAATCAAAAATTGACCCTCAAAGGAGACTAAACCCTATTATGAAAGAAGTAGTTAAAAAAAATTTAAAATGGTTAGATGCTGGAATTATATATCTTATTTCGGATAATAATTGGGTAAATCCAATTCATTGTGTTCCCAATAAAGGAGGAGTAACTGTTGAAGCAAATGAAAATAATGAATTAAGATCTATCAGACAAGTTTTTGGATGGCGTATTTGTATTGATTATAGAAAATTAAATGTTGGCACCCGAAAAGATCAATTTCCTCTTCCTTTCCTAGACCAAATGTTGGATAGACTTGCTGGACATAAGTACTACTGTTTTTTGGATGGATATATTGGTTACCATAAAATACATATTGCTCCTGAGGATCAAGAGAAAACAACTTTTACTAGTCCTTATGAAACTTTTGTCTTTAGAAGAATGCCTTTCAGACCATGTAATGCACCTGCAACATTCCAGAGATGTATGATGTCTATTTTTAGTAAATTAATAGACAATGTAATAGAAGTATTTATAGATGATTTCTATGTGTTTGGAACATCATTTGACGCATGCTTAAATAATCTTGAAAAAGTTTTGGAGCTTGCAAAAGAACTAATTTAGTTCTAAATTGGGAGAAATGTCAATTTATGATTGCAGGAGGAATTATATTAGGGCATAAAATTTCAGAAAATGGCATGGAAGTAGACCCTGCCAAAATTTAAGTAATAGCTAAATTACTACCTCCTACTACAGTGAGAGGGGTAAGAAGTTTTCTTGGACATGCTGGTTTCTACAGGCGCTATATTAAAGATTTTTCAAAAATTACAAAACCTCTATGCCAACTTTTAGAAAAAGAATAGAAATTTGAATTTACCGAAAACTGTTCAAATGTCTTTGAGTTATTAAAAAAAAAACTAATCACAACACCTGTAATAGTTTCACCTGACTGGGAGAAACCATTCGAACTAATGTGTGATGCTAGTGATTATGTTATTAGAGCTGTTCTTGATCAAAGATATGACAAAATTTTTAAGGTTATATACTACGCTAGTAGAACTCTTAATGATGTTCAAATTAACTATACAGTTACTGAAAAATAGTTACTGGCTATTGTGTATGATTTTGATAAATTTAGATTATATTTAATTGGAACTAAATGTATTGTGCATACTGATCATTCTGCTATTAAATATCTAATGCAAAAAAAGTATACTAAACAAATATTAATTAGATGAGTACTTTTAATGCAAGAATTCGATTTTGTAGTGATTGATAGAAAAGGAATTGAAAATCAAATTGTTGATCATTTGTCGAGACTATAATATCATGAATTATTTGATATCGACAATGAAATAATAGACAGTTTCTCTGATGAACAACTTTATAATATAAATGAGTGGAAAATACCTTGGTATGCTGATATAGTAAATTATTTAGTAAGTGGTATTTTGCCACCTATGCTAACATTGCAGCAACAGAAAAAATTTTTTCATGATTCAAAATCATATTTTTGGGATGAACCATATTTATATAAACAATGTAATGACCGTACTATTAGGAGATGTGTGTCTTACGAAGAAACTGAACAGATCATTCAGAAATGTCATGATTCTGATTTTGGATGACATTTTGGGATTGACAAAACTGCATATAAAATTTTACAGGCTGGATTTTATTGTCCTACTCTTTTTAGAGATGTTTACAGATATATCAAAACGTGTGATAGATGTCAAAGAGTATGTAATATATCTAGAAGAAACGAAATACATCTAAATTTCATATTATAAGTTGAGATTTTTGATGTTTGGCGATTAGATTTATGGGATCATTTATTCCTTCTTTGGGAACTTATATATTTTGATTGCGGTTGATTATGTATCAAAGTGGATTGAAGCACAAGCTTTACCTCGTTGTGATGCTAAAATTATTTCATGATTTTTAATGAAAAATATTTTCACAAGATACGGAATGCCGAGAGTGATTGTCACTGACGGAGGATCCTATTTTAGGAATAAATACATTCAAAGATTGGCAGAAAAGTTTAATATAGTTCATAAATTTTCTACTGCCTATCATCCTCAAACCAGTGGTTTAGCTGAAGTTTCTAATCGTGAGATTAAACAAATTTTAGAAAAGACTGTAAATCCTAATAGAGTAAATTCGTCTACAAGACTGGATACTGCATTATGGGCATACATGACTGCTTATAAAACTCCTACTGGTATGAATCCTTACAGACTTATAAATGTAAAGACTTGTAACTTACCAGCAGAATTGGAGCATAAAGCATATTGGGTGATTAAATAATTTAATTATAATTTGAAAAATGCTGGTGAGAAGAGAATGTTGTAATTGAATGAATTAGAAGAATTAAGAAATGAAGCTTATAATAACAACATAATTTATAAGGAAAAGCTGAAGTAAAGACATGATCGAAAGATTAACCGAAAGAACTTTGAACCAGGGCAAGAAGTTTTGCTTTACAATACAAGGTTGAAATTATTTTATGGGAAAATGAAGTCTCGTTGGTTAGGACCCTTTACTGTGACTCAGGTTTATACTTATGAAACTATTGAACTTGAAGATCAAAAGACAGGGAATAGATTTAAAGTAAATGGACATAGATTAAAACCATATTTTGAGGGTAAAAGACTAAATTTTAAAGAGGTTTTAATGTTCAGTCAACCCGAATAACAACTGAATAGGTCGGGCTGACGACGTTAAACCAAGCGCTTTATGTGAGGCAACCCATATTTATCTTTGATAGTTGCGTGTTTGTTTGAAATTATTGTTAATTTGTAGTAATATTAAGTTCTACTACTGATATTTACCCTTTGACTATCATAGAATTTGAATCCATAGAGAAAATTTGGAACGTATTGGACCACGATGTTTTTGTGCAAAAATTTACCTAGGGCGCCGATGGCGAGCTCGACGCCGCCGACGGCGGGTTTTTCTCGAGAGCTCTAGTATTTAATTGCACAAGGCCTGTCGACGGCGCCTTCGAGGCCGCCGACAGCGGGATCGGTGAGTGGGAAGTTTTTCGTGTTCAAAACGACAGTTTTTGGTGGTTTTTAGCGAATTCATCTTTTATAAACTCCTATGGACGGTTCCTAAAATCTCCAAACTCCCAAAAATGAATGGATACTCTCTCGAATTCTTCTCATATGGCTTCCAATTCGATTGATAACCCAAGATTTCGAGTATACAACAGGAGAAAATTCGTCAATGCAGAGGCGCAACGACTTTTCAACAAGATAATCTTAAAGAAAAGATTGATTAAAGAAAGAGGATTTGTCAATAGAAGACAAAGCAATTCTTCGTCACCAATTGAAGAAATGATCATGCGGAGAAGATGGGAAGTGTTTTGCAACACTACTTTCGCAGTAGTCGTTCTAGTGGTTAAAGAATTCTACTCCAATTTACATGGAATCAACCAAGGAAGCGTTTATGTGCAAGGTAGGTGGATTACATTCAATTCCGGAAGACTTAATGAGTTATATATGCTTGAGAATGTTCCAGTCTGTTATTATTCAAATTTCATGCCGACAAGAGAAAAGATGAATGAAAATACCAATTTTTGATGGACAAAACCGATGACTGGGAAGTTAGAGAGAACATGTATGTTAGTTTCTCTGCATCACTTTTAAATCCCGTTTCAAAACATCGGCACTTTTTCATCTCTGTGAAGTCATTGCCGATGATGAAAATTGGTAAAGTCACGAAAGAAAGTGCAATTTTGAACTAATGCATTCCAATGGGATGGCCCATTGATATTGGATCGATTATTGTGAAGTCTGTTTATGGCCTGATCGTTCAAGGATCATCCCAAGTGCTTGGACATTCTTCCGCAATTTTCTCGATTTGCAGTTTGTTTCAAGTATCGTACGAGGTTTGAGAGAAGATACTGCTACCCTGGAAACCCTTAGAACCAACTCAGATGTTCCCAGCCAATGATGGAGAGAGTGATGTAGGCTTGATTATGGATCAAACATCACAGAATTATGTTCATCTTCAACCTTTAGTAGCGGAAAATACATCGATACTCTTGCATAGAATCAAAAATCTGGAGAATCAGGTACAAAACTTAATGAGTACAGTTAATAACATGTATGATTTCTTCGATCACATTGATTGGAGAATGAAAGAACATTTTGATCGTACTGGACAATTCGAAGCGAGTTTGGTGCGATTAATGAGGAAGATGGGATGGATTGAAGAAGATTCAACTGAAGAATTCCCATTCCGACCTTTTTACAACATGTTCGTCCATGTTCAAACAATGGGAGATATTAGAGGAGAGACCAGCAATAGTTCTGAAGGGTAGTAGACTTGATTAGTTTACTTGATTATGTTGTGTTTAATTTGAATAATGTTTGTATGTTTGTGTGTTTGATTAGTTTGCTTTTTAATCTCAATATAGATGAGATTAAGTTTGAAATGTTTGTTTTCTGCGTTTTAAGTGTTGTGGTCTGGATTGCGACGCTGATTAGATAGATTTAGGTTGAAAGAATACCTACTTATGTGTGCTATGTATTGTGTGTTGCAAACACTTAGATTCAATATATAAATGTAAAGTTTGTTGTGTGTATGTTAATTTGTGTTAATACATCACTTAATCACTTAAATATATGATAAAAAGGATCGGACGGATGACGACGAGGCTTATAATTGATCAAAATCGAAAAAATTTGAAAAATGATCAATTTTTTAGAATCCCGCCAACGGCATGCTCGAGAGTCGAGATCGCCGACGGTGCAATTTTCCCAAGAAGAATATGAATTTAATTTACTAGAGCCCGCCGACTGCGCGATCACGAAAATTACCTATTTACAGTGATTTTGACCGGTCAAATGCCACTATTCATCATTTTTTCCCCTTTTTACCCGAAAAGTCGACCTAGGACTTGATAGATCTCAAATTTGGAACGATTTCAACAAATTCTAACACCTGATTTCATCTTCCATTGGTAAGAGCTTCACTCATATGTAAAATTTTTTATTTTTACCATGAATTTCCTCCACATTAAGAAATTTTGGAAAATTCAAAATGTGTAGAAAAGACTTGGAAGAAATTCATAAAAATTGATTTAGATTATTTTAAACCCCCTTTGGAAGCCATTGTATTATTATTTTGGAGATTAGTTTGGAATTTTTTGTGATTTAATAAATCAAACAATGGCTCCACGACAAAAGAGAAGACTCAAATTTGATGAAACTCGATTCGTTACTGCGAAAACACAATCGAGGTACACTTCACTCATTCAAAGTAAGAAATGTATTCAATATAGAGTTTTCGAGAATTCTGGAGAAGTAGAAAGAGTTATCAAGGAGAGAGGTTGGGAAAACTTCTACTACACAACAAACAAGGATGCTATAGAAGTTCTTAGAGAGTTCTACTCCAATCTTACTCAACTTGAGGATGAACTAGTCCAAGTAAAAGGATTCTCTGTCGACTTTAGTGCTAATCGTATTAATTCTTTTTACGAGCTTCACGATTATTTTTCTAGCGAGTATGAAACATTTGACACAATGGAAGGTCCGTTGAACGATGTTATCAACTTTCTCACTGATGGGAAAGGAGTTTGGAAAATTAAAAATCGTGAACGGATTAACTTTTCATTGTCCATGATGAATGCTACTGCTAAAGCATGACATTATTTCAACTATTCGGCTCTGCTACCCACTTACCGTCATAGTGAAGTCTCTAGAGAGAGAGATGTTTTGAATTTCTGTATTCAGAACAATAGAAGCATTAATGTGGGGAGAATAATCTATAAAAATATTATGGCCACTACGAAGAGTGAGACAAGTGGATATTTAGGGCATCCTAGCCTAATTTATGCATTTTGTCAACTTTCTGGAGTTGAAGCAAAAGATGATGAGGAATGGGTGTATCCTATGAAACCCATTAGTAAAACGAATATAAAGACTTACGAATCCAATGAGGAATGGAGAACAGGGAGTAGGAGCAAAGCACCTTCTTCTAGTAGAGATATCCCTTCTACTAGCTATGACCCTCCTGCATCTAGTTCACCTACCTTATATGATCTGATGAATGTCATGACCCTGCAGAGAAAAAGTTTTGAACAGTTAGATGAAAAATTGGAAAGAATTAATCACAGGATTAAAGGATTAGAGAGAAGACATGATCACGATAGTGAGTATCTTCAGAGGCACTCAGATTTTGAGATGACTTATTATGATGCTCAGGTCAGATACTACAGAGGAGAGCCTGATGTCATTTTTCCAAAATGCCCCCGGTATACTCAGTATCAGCCCAATCCTCCTGCTGACCAGGGTGATGAAGACATTGTGTGGGATTTTGATGCTTGATGATTTGATAGTGATGTATTGTATGTGTTTGTGTTTGTTTTTGTTTTTGTTATAGTACTTTTATTGATTATATTTTGTGGGCTATGCTTTATTTTCTGTGATATGTGTTTAGTTGGTAGTTTGTATTTTCATTTCTAAATGTTTATGATATCTGTGATTGTAATTGTAATTGTAACTTGTTGAGTTTAAAATAGTAAATTGTTTGTTTTGTGTTATGAGATGCATGTGCTATGTAGTGTAGTTAATTGTATTTGTTTAATATTTAGTTTTATATACTTGTTTTAAAATTTCGTTACCCCAGCAAAAATTTTCAAAACTGTTATGTGTGTAGAAAAGATTTTAAATTTTACAGGTCAGTTGAAGTTAGAAAATTTTGAGATGAACCTGTAAATTTCAAAAAGACAAAAATGCCTAAAGTGCAAAGGTATGAATTTAATATTTAGAATTTTTTTCCACCATGTACTATTTCTATTTATAGAAAACTTTAAGTTTCGGGGAGGGAAGAAAAATCTTAACTATTATATATTCTCAAATAACATATTTTCAAAAATTATTAATATGATTTTTGTGATAAAATTTAATTCTGATAACTATGTTTAGATTTTATCTAAATATTGTAGAAGATTCAAAGAAATATTTTTTATAATGAAAATTAATCTTGTAGATTAAGACATTCAGTATAAGAGGATAAGATTATAGTTAACTATTTAAAGTAAAGAAAACTATATTTTGAAATATTAAGAATCTTAGGAATTTAGTTGAGAAAGAAAAGATTGAGATTCAGTAATGTAAAAACTATGAAGTACATATAAGGTAAAGAATGTTGAAAGTTTCAAATTTAGGAAAAGAAAAGTAAAGTTCAAAATTATTAACAGGCTATCCAGATATAGTAATCCTTACTTGAAAAAGAAAAGAAGAAAACAAAAATAATTGAAAAACAATCCCTGAAAAGAAATGAAAATGAAAAGAAAATAAGTGAGCAGAAGCTTGAGGAAATGTCTTATCAAAAATTGGTTTCACTTGGATTAACCTAAAAGGAAAACTAAAAGTATTTCTGAACTTATATTTATGACTAGTTTCTTACTTGTAGTTTCCTCATGTATCTTCTGAATATTCTAGGTGAAATGATATTGCAACATATAGTCATTCTTAAAATGAATAGAAAACTAGAACTCTTAGACTTGATGACTAGACAGTCTTACATCTACAAAGTTAATCTAATTACTTGAAAATCTTTCTAAAGAATCTTACTATAATATTTATTTAGATCAAAATTATAGTATTTCTGAATTAAAGCTTTACCACAATGAATCATAACTTTTATGTAGTACTAAAGATTACTTGAGGACAAGTAATAGTTAAAGTTTTGGGGATTTTGACCCAAGGAAAAAATGTTAAGATTTTCATGCCTATTTTATACTGATTTTGATGAAATTGCACTTTATAGAAGAGTATTTTTGGTGTTTTTCTGCATGTATGAAGATTTAAGGACAAATAAGTGAAAATATGCAAAAAGGAGCGAATTTGGAGCAAAAAGAACCAAATTATGCAAATTTCACCTAGGCCGCCGACGGTGCAGCTCGAGGCCGCCCACGACGGGGTCTGTTTAAAGTTCTGTTTCTAGAAGGTCGCTGACGGCGCATCTCGAGGCCACCGACGGCGGGGCCTGTTTAAAGTACTATTTCTAGAAGGCCGCTGACGTCGCAGCTCGAAGCCGCCGAAGGCAGAATCGACGGATCTTTCCAGAAATACGTCGAATGTGGATGATTTTCGAAGGGGTGCCTGCAAAACCCTTAAAGACTCTTCTACAACTTTAAAAAGAACTATTTTAGGCTGAAAAAGTGATCTCCTACGAGTTTACTTGAGAGTCCAAAGTGTCAAAAAGAGTCCACTAGTGTGTCTATTAGTGAGTTGATAGTTATTTTAGTGTTGTTTTTTAGTGAGTAGTGAGTTCAAATATAGATTTTGTGAGGAATTCTTCGAAGGATTGTAAGAGTGGAAGGGAAGTGAGAGATCTCTTCTGGATTGTCGTTTCGAAGGAAACTTCCGTGTACTGTAAAGAAAGGAAGAGATTCAGAAGAACTTCAAGGAGTTTGCTTGGGGATGAATTTAAGATAAGTTGTGTTTATTTACTTTAGTTTGTAGAACTTTACTTTATTATATGAAATTCAAGTTTTATTGCATCATCTTCATGAATTCTGAGTAGTTGTTATGTCTTTCTCCTTATTTTGATTTTTTTTGTGAAATGATTATATCAATTAGTGTATCAAACATATTATAAAGAAGTTGTGATGATACTATACCTAAACTTACTTTACTATACAAATTGGTCATTTGTATTATTAAAATCTGTGAAAAATTCTTAAGATCTGACCGTGGGCTAGGATTCTTAACTAGTATGTATCACATTTCTCTTGAAAGGTAGACGGGTAAATCCTTGAAAGGAGAAGCACAAATAAATAGGGAAATAATATTAATCGGGCGTAGAATTGGAGATTTTAGAGTGACGGACTAAAATCCTCGATTCGATCATATCATTAGGTCTTGAAGTGTAGATTGTTAGCCTCGGGCGAGGGAACGTGGGAGCTCCGAAGTGAGAGCCAGTATCTTCCCGAGCTTCAGCTGCGGATTCAATAACCAAGCATAAGATTAGTCAATGTTCTTTATGCCTCGACCAAAGGGTAAATAATAGATATGCTCATATTTGGCACAACACATATAAAACTAATTATAATTATTACTTCACTTAAATATCTTAACAAAAGAGAAAGATTCTTGCTATTATACATTTGAACTTAACTTTAGTAGTATTAGTAAATTGTTAGTAAAACTAGTTTAGATATAAATTTCATATTATTATCGATTGTGTATTAGTAACAGATAGGCAATTTCGATTTAGTTGTGATTCTGAATTGGTTTATATAATCATAGTTCATAGGCTTTAATATCTTTCCCTCTGTGATCGATATGCATGACTCCACTAGAGTCATGTATTACTTGAGTGATACGTATACTTGCGTTTAAAGGCAACTCTGCGAATTAAAAGATTATAATATTTAATTGTTACTAAAATTAAAATTACGCTCCAGTCAAGTTTTTGGCACTGTTGCTAAGGATTTATATCTTCTAAAGTAGTGTCGAATTTTTATATTTTTAAGTATATTTAAAATCGCGGATCAGCATCTTGGTGCCCTAATTTAACCTTGAGCAGATATATAATAAGTTGTTCATCGGAACACGAGCAACCTGTCAGAATCATTAAAAGATATATTTAAATAAAACCTTCAAGAGAACTTACATACATACCACAAAAATTTTATGCATTTACATATCTAACATAAACTTTTCTATTTTACATTTATACCATTTTACATATACATTAAAAAGTATTTTATTTTTTAAAAGTTAGCAATAGCAGTATTTTTGATGTGATCTGACAGAGTCATGTGTTAGAAATATAAAAAATAAAATTTAAATGTTAGATTATGTTAATACGTATAAATTTTATAATAGTATTTAAATGCCTCTACCTTTAAGTACACTTGCAAAGCTATAATCAAATAGCTTCGCATTACAATATCGACAAATTTAAAAACTCACGTGGCAACACCTACAAATACAGAACTGCAGGGTAGAACAAAAGGATTAAGATGCAGAGCCTCAATTACGCAAATATATGATATTTTCTTTCACTGCAATAAATCTATTCCAGGTAACAAAGCTTTTCATGAGGACACAACAAGTGGCCCCACTTATCCTGCCGTTACATGTTAGTACGATACAGTTAACCGTCTGCCACTATGCGATGATACTGCAGATGCAATTTATAATTATTATATATATATATATATATTTATATATATATATATATATATATATGAAGGAAGACTTTATACTGCACATGAAACTCTCCTATAATTTCAATATCTAAGCAATGAAATTGTAGGCAAGCTTAGGTTCTGCTTGGAATTTTTTTTTACGCTTTTATTTGTATTTTTTAAAACAAAGTAAAAAATATATTAATTTCCTATTTTATTATCTACTTTCTTTTTTTTTTGGCAAACGAATTCGTTTTTATTTTTCAAAAAAATAAAATAGGAAAAAGTCGTATTTTATGCTTTTAAAACAACTACTCACCTATCCCATCTGTGATCTTGACCCCGACCCCCACCTATCCCTGGTATTTTCTTCGATGTTGATGCAGACGTCGATGCCTTCTTTGCCGGTGACATCCACATCGATGCTTTCTTTGATAGCTTTTTCTTCTTTTTCGAAGTTGTCTAACCATCTTCTTCTTGTTTTACATCTTTGACGGCAACCATTGCAAAGATTTCGATGAGGCCGATGATCAAGATATAAGGAGCGGCGAAGAAAAGTGAAGTAGAGCCGATCGACTTGAATGGTGAGACTATGGAAGAAAAGCCGCAATGTTTTTGCGTGCGAAGAAGCTTTGTCTGCTTCTGGCAGTGGACAAATAGAGGAGAGTAGATTAGTGGAAGTCACGGAGAGGTGGGGGAGGGGGTTATTCGAGGAAGAAGAGGAGGGAGCATAGGGGATAATTATAATTTCTTATTTTTATTTTTTGAAACATATATTTTTTTATTATTTATTTTAAAAAGCTGAAAAATAATAAATATACCAAACATATTTTTATTTTGTGTTTAAAAATAAAATAAAATATACTAAACTAAAAAAATTATAAAACAAAAAAAGTTCCCACTCATTCTAAATGACCATTTAATTTCAAAATTTGAACGACCTTATTTTATACAAAATAATACCGAGTGAAGCTTAGTCATTAAATAAGCAAAATGCAGAAAAAATATGCCCAAGCAGATGGGTCTGAATGAATATAGCACCGATGAGCAAGTTCAAATAACGAAACAAAAATAACTAAATTAAAAAGTCGTCTAGTTTCAAAACAATAGATAACTAAAAAAATAAACAAAAGAACAATATGTCAATTAGTACATTAAAAAATCATTAAATAAAAAAAATAGAATTATAAAATTAATAAAAAAAACAAATATCATGAGTCATGAATTGACGATACACAACCACCGCGTAAACCATAGAACAATTCACAAATTGAAAAGAAACACAGTGGTACCTTGGTGCACATAAAAAACATTGCATCTAAATCCAGCTAAAATTTAGTGTTTCTGCAAAAATGTCTACATCTTGTTCCATGCCGCCTGTTAATTACATTCAAGCTTCAAGCTTTGGCGTTATTATATCTGGAAGATGAGCTACCTCTAAAGTTCACAAGAAATGAGCCAAATTATCTATCCTCAGGTCATTTGCCTTTTTGTTTATGATCTCACAATAATTAGCTAAGCAACATTAATAATTTAATAAACTAACATTCAATCAATGAATAAAAAATCAAATTGAAACTGTTCAATGAAGAGGTGTCCACGCTCATAAATTTGGCTTGGACATTTCTTATTTTTTTATTGAATGGAGGCTTATCTTCTCAACTAGTGACGACCAGTTCTCACCGAGTTTTTGTGGATTCAACTCCATTGTAGCTCAAAAATCTTGCAATGGCCATTACTAATATTCATAGACTCTAAATTGTTTTGTAAATTCATGTGATTTCCAATCTAAATACCATTAAGTGTTCTACCATTAATTTGATGTTTCAAAACTGGATGTTTTGTTGGTTTGTGCATTGATCTGTCTCTTGCTAGCTCAACAATAAAATTTATAATCCATTTTAAATGAGTTCAAAGCTTTATTCAGTAAATCCGCACAGCTCAAAGTCATCTATATTCCTTGTGCTTCTACTCTTTCCATTGAACTTTCTAAATCTTCAGTATGGTACAACTCACCATTATCACAATTACTAGTTATAGTTGAAGGCAAATATCGCTTCTTTCCTTTAACACTAGAAGCTCGATAAGAAACTCCAATGGGTGCTCGAAGAGAACTATTTAATGGAATTGAGATCACCGATTTTTTATTTTTTTTTCTTTTCTTCCATTGCATCAGCTTTACGCTAGCGCTTCCTCTGTAAACAAATATGATCGCGAAACAATGAAATTGCTCTGCGTGGACACTTTGGTGACTTCCTTGCAAATCCACTTTGATCATGTTGCCTCAATTTCTTTAATCAGGACCCAATACAAACATTTTTCTTAATAGAAATATCGACAGGTTGGGTTTCATCGACCTTTCCATTTGATCCCAAAGGGCTCTTTTGAGTCATTTTTTTGTGCAACCATGGAGACAGGATATCACCATTGCTTTGGTTAGGCTTAAAAAGGCTCGTTTCCATGAACAAAAGTCTTGCAGAAGCTTCAGTTTGATTCAAAATAAACTTTTCACCGACTGGTGGAGGTGCTTTTGTGTCGTGTGCATTCTTGAGGATTGAACGGATGAGATTGTTATGCAATAGTATCTTTTCTCGACCTAGAAAAATGAGACAGAACTTATTGAATGCAGCTTCAGTTAGTTTCTGAGCTAGAATTTTTTTTAGGAATCTGAAATACGCCTATGTTTGATTCGGTCCAATTTGCATTGATATCTGCAACTTGATCCCATAGAGATTGATGTGTGCTTCCTGATGAAAGATGAGCGGTTGCATCTCTTTATGCATCAAATAGAAAAAAATAAAATATAAAGATTAATTTGAATAACCAATTTTAAAAGAAATCTTTCGAATCTTATCCGCTTTTTCTTTTAATGTCAAAAACTTATTCACTGGGTTGATCAAACATTGACATTTTCTTTAAATATTGACTCAATTTTGCAGTGCTCCGCAATAAAAATCGATTTATTTGAGAATCAAATGAATTTGAATCATATGCAATTGAAACTCTAAAAAAGTGAGACCCAAATAATGAATGACAATAAGTCGACCGACAATTGATTCGACTCCCGTTACTATTCAAGAATTTGATCGAATGAATCAAATTATTTCTATTTGTATGCCAGTAAATTCCACTAAGAATAAAAATTAATAATTTGAAAGTAAAAAAATTAAATGAATGCGTAAAAAACTTCCTTTTAATAATGATCATAGAACCCAATAAAATAATCATACATTATGACCAAATAAATTTGATACTTTTTTTGATGAGGTGCTCTACATGCACAAAGTAAATTTTCAAGTTAAGTAATATATTAGAATTAGATACATGCGATTTATAAAAGAAGTTTATATAGATTTTGAAGAAATGTATGATGGTTATCTATGATGTATCTCCAAACGATGTCATGATAAAATTGTGAGAAAATTTGCATAAGGATTGGTAGATCATGTAGCAAGATTCAATTTATTATACAAAATTTTAATGTTCATAATAAGAAGATTAGAGAATGGGAGATAGTAACAATCGAAAAAAGAGTGCAATAACACATTTATATGATTTCTTTGAAGGGCAAGAAAAGTACGATAAATGGATTGCATTATATTGAGCGGATGATCATTACTCATCATGAAAGACCAATTATTGCTCAAATTAAAAGATGATTTGATCGCCATAGTAAAGTAAGTTCGAGTTATTACTTCATAACAAAGGAGAGTTGTAACCAAAATATTACATAAGATAGAGATGGTGAAGTTAAAGCATAAGAACACACAACGAATTTAAGCTATCTAGTTGTTAGTCTATATCCGCCATTAAGAGAGAGAGAAAATTTATTCCATAAAGAATTGACGATTACAAGTAGTTATATATTTAAATTTTGATATGATAATGATATAAAGATGAGTTCATGCTTGTGATTATATAGAGATGGGACAATTGCAAGTGTTTAATTGATTGGATATGACACGGAGTAATATCAATGTTCGAAAAAAAAGCATCTGGGTTTAGAAAGTGATAGATGAAGTTGTGATTGACGAGTTGGGGAGTATCCTGACGACATTTTTGACAAATTTTATTCATGGATCCATAACGACACCAAATGCCATCATACCAATATTTGTCAAATTTATATTTCATTTTTTTATGTCAGCTCCATAACAAAATTATAGGAGAAACAACACCTTCATACAACACATTTATGGTGCACACATGAGAAAAAGAAAGTTTGATGTTGGGTACTCCGTCCATGAAATAGTATTAGTAGACTCAGTAAACATTTTCACCATAGTTGAAGAGCAAAAATCATTATAGTGTATGTAGAAGTTCAACGTGTTGGACAATCTAAAACAAGTTTTGAGTGGGTAAGTGAATCTATTGAACAATAACTAATTGCATTAATCTTGATTTAGAAGCATTTCTAAAATACCACATTTCTCGAATTTACTAAACTATGCATTCTATATTTTTTATTATATCTTTACCATCAAATCTAATATATTAGCTAAAAAACAAACATTAAATAGTTTACCTTCGAAAAATAACATCATCACTCAAATGCTATCCCTAAATAGTTTTATCACATGTACATTATTTGTAGCATTATCAATAGATATAGTGCACTTTATTTTCAAGCCCCCATTCATCAAGTGATTTGCAGAATGTATCCACAATTTCAATTACAGCATGTGATGGTCACAAACACAAACAGATAAGAACACGTTTATGTAATTTTCAATTCGAGTCCACATAATGTGTTGTAATAATCATATAAGAAATCATTTGTTTTTTGTGCATCTACAAATCTGTAATAAAATTGATTCTAATTATATTCTATAATGCATTCTTTAGTTTACTTTATACTTTCTCATATACCAACATGACAGTAATTTAAGTTGTATTCCTCGAATATTTCATAAAAGTCGACATTGACATCAAATTCACAATTGAAAAAGGCTTCTAATTTATCATGCATTCTTTAATTTACTTTATACTTTCTCATGTACCAACATGACAATAATTTAAGTTGTATTCCTCGAATATTTCATAAAAGTCGACATTGACATCAAATTCACAATTGAAAAAGGCTTCTCATTAATTAAAATATAATATACTATCATTTCTCAAATTTTTGCAAAATCATATTTGAAAGCTGTCAAACTGCCATCCACTTCAAACAACTTTCAAAAAAAAAAAAAAAAGAAAAAAAAAAAAAAAAACGGGGCTCACTGACATACACTTTTTTGTAGGGATGATTTTTAGTGGTTCACCGTACGAACGTATGTAATAAATTCTCCTACAAAGAGCAGAATCTAGTCGCAGAAACAGTTCCGATCTCACGGAGGAAGGGCTAATGCCTGTTAAGGAACTAGTATTTACATAGATACCACACAAGTCTTTTGTATTTATAAATATAACACCTAACATTTGAAGTATATATTTATAACACATTGGTGTTAGAAATTATGCATAAAAAAATTGTATTTTCCTTTTAAATACTTAGTAATAGTGATATCTTTGTATGTAATGTCAAAGATTCGAGTGGTAAGTACGTGAATTTTGTGATGTGCAAGAAAAATGAAAGCTAGTGGAAACATTTTTCTTTGCAAATAACTAGTTTGTTTTCTAATAAATAACAAACACGCATGACATTGGTTTGAAATAAAATAGAGTATCCCATGATCTCAGATTCGAATGTTCATCCTGCCAAAAATAAATAAACAAATAAACAAGCTATTAAATGATCAATATTAAGCTAGTTAATACTTGTATCATATATGATAGATTATTTAAATTAAATTTACTTAATTTTATATTTAATAACAACATATAAATATGTATATTAATTTAATGTAATTCATTCCTATTTTTATAATAAATTGGTTTGCTAGCACTTATCTATATTATATGACTGCAAAAAAATCTACTTATAGCTATAATATATATATATATATTTTAATAGTTGTAAACTAGTTGGATATTTATTTAAACTTTATTCAATTATTTATTTATTTTGATCTATAAATTATTTTTTAATAATTTTATATAGAAAATCAACAACAACAAGCTTTTATCCCAGCTAAGTGCGGCCGGGTGCATATATCTTTTTTTCTTTATTGTATCATATTTTCATATTTTCATCTAATTCTAATAATTAAAATATTTTTTTTATACAATATGCCCGAGTCTTTTTAATTTTACTTCTGTCATTCTTAACATCAATCGAAGTTAAAACATCTAATCTCCTAATCGAATCATCAGATGGTCGACGTTTAATGTGACCAGAACATCTAAGATGACTCTCTCTAATCTTGTATGCTATTGGAGCTACACCAACCATATCATGGATATATTCATTTCACATTTTCTCTCTTATGCGTCAAGCCACTCATCTACCTAAGCATTCTCATCTCAACAACACTAAACTTTGTTTTATGCTTCTCTTTTAAAAGTTAACATTCTGCACCATAGAGCATTGCAAATCTCAACAGCATCTCATAAAATTTTCCTTTTAGCTTAAGCGCTACGTTTGTATCACAAAATAGGCCCGAAGCATTCATCCACTTCAACCAACAAACTTGAATTCCACTAATGATAGGAATATAAAAATCAACTACTCATTTAAATCTGTTGCTGGTTTATTAAAATAGTGATCATTTATGATGTTTAAGAAAAACAAATAACCAATTAGCATATCCGCATCAGATTCTGCGTAATAGCTTACTGAGATAGCTGATGTGCAACAGCTTATTGATAAGCTGCAACTGCCCCAAACTGACCTGTAATAAACAGAAAAAAAAATATAATACTAATAAATTATTAAAATTAAATTGATGCGTGCTAGAAAATTCATGGCTGTAGAGCAGCGGATTATTGTCTTAGCGTTGTACGAAAATTCAGCACACACACATTTGAACAATAAGCGGTGACGACTCCAGAAGTTTTTACGTGGAAAACCCGTAAAGGGAAAAACCACGAGGCCTGGCCCAATTGCGAGAATCTACTATTGATTGATGTTTATAGAAATCCTGTCCCACACACGAGAGAGAGTAATTATATGTTTCATTCAACAATGTCGACTCACGGTATCTGGTTGGTGGTGATTAACGATGATTGGCAGAGGTCCACGGTGACGGAGGTCGATGGCGGTCGACGGTGGTTATAAGCTGCAACTTCTCCTTAAGACCTTAAGCTCTGTCTCTAGGCTTCTCCCCCTCATGTGAGGGTTGGGGGTCTATTTATAGTGCTTTTGGTGCAATTAATGCAGCCATTTTGATCAGACGGTTCAGAGTGCTTCCCTCGATTATACGATGTTTAGGGGAATTTGATGACCTTAACGATGCCTGAATTAAGTGATCTTGAGCTCGTTGGATTCGTTTTGTCGAGACGCTCGATTCGAGTATAAGCTTGCTAGTGTCGGCATTTGTTCTACCTTTCAATTGTGTCTGGAAATCTTCTAAGAAATGTATAATAACTTGATCTGGGCTTGATTTGACTCAGATCAGACTAGTTTGATATCGTTGGGTCCGTCTCATCGAGTTCGGTCGGTTGATTATAAGAACTTCTTGAAATCGGAGCTACGGATAGCTTTTATCATGATTTGAATGTTTTCTGCTCAAAATATCGTCTTGAGATCTGTGTAATGCCTTAAAATTCATGCTGGATGATGAAAATTTGTAGGTGACATATCATAAATAAATGGAATAAATCATATTAGTTTTTTCTTTTTTTATTTTGATGAATTTTGAGCTTTGAAGACACTACATTACTGTGAGTTGAACACATGTTTCCCGATGAGAGAAATTTTAAAGCAGCCCTTTGGGTTTTTTTTTTCTTTTTTTATTTTTAAATTTTTTTACGATTGCTGGCCGGAATTGTTTTTAAATTTTGATAATTTAATAATAAAATATATCACATTTGGTCGATAGGTGTAGGGCTGTCAAAAAAGCTCGTTGTTCGCGAACAGTTCATGTTCGGTTCGCCAAAAGTTCGTGTTCGATTCGTTCGATAAGCAAACGAGACGAACACAAACAATTTCTTTCGTTCAGTTTGTTAAACGAACCAAACACGAACGAGTGATGTGTTCATTTGTGTTCGGTTCGTTATTGTTCGAAATATAAAATAATTTAAAATAATTATATATATATAATTTATGATATTTTAAAAATAATTATATATTATAAAAATATATCATATTTTAAATAATTAAATTAAAACTCTTATCAAAATCCTAAACGCCTTATTCGGTTTTCTTTATTTTGAGGAAGTATGGGTTACCTGATGTGTACGAAATACATGATCAATTTGGTTTATTTTGAGGAAGTATCCTATAAAAGCTAGGGCTGTCAAAAAAGCTCGTTGTTCGCGAACAGTTCGTGTTCGGTTCGCTAGGATGTTCGTGTTTGTTCGATAAGCAAACGAACCAAACATGAACTGTGATGTGTTCGAACATTTCGAACACGAACACTAGCTCTGTTTGTTCGTGTTCGGTTCGTTTACACCCCTAGATAGGTGCTAGTGCAACTTTACCATGGACAATTTTGTTGCTTAAAATTTTTTCTTTAATTTGTCATTGTTTAATGTTATATATATATATATATATATATATATATATATATATATATATATATAATACTATTTTTAAAATTTGTCCCCGGTAAAACTGGGCGAAGCACTACCGAGTCGGAGCAGGTAAAGGCGCTGGCCCCGGGACTGCTTGAACAAGCCGCTAAGGTGCACCTCTTCCTCTCCCTACTTAGGTGCTACGTTTGGAGCGGTGCGAGCTATCGAACCTGTCGATAAGCGGTGATCGGGATAAGGCTGCGATCGACGGTCGATCCGAATGACGTGTCTGTCCGTTTGGTTTGTAATTTTGGAGAACGGTGATTCTGCGATTGTTTGTGGAAAAAATGACTTATTATGCCTTGAATGCGTAAGTTGTTAAGTTGTTTGGATTCTGCATTTGAAGAACGAACTTATTTCATAGTTGTTTTTAGAAAAAAATTCGTTTTAACTCTTTTTATTCTTAAAATTATTTTAAATTACAAAATATTATTTTAAAATATTAAATCTTATTTTTAAATATAAAATATTATTTTCAAATCTTATAATAGAACAAAAAATCTTATTTTAAAATATAAATTCCTATTTTTAAATAACTGATAGGATGATATATTAACAAGTATAGGATTATCATTATTTAATTAGGCATTCCTTCCCATCGATCAAAGCCTCTAAACTGTCTCCATAAATGCTGCCCATATATAGGGCTGTTAAAATGGCTCGTTGTTCGCGAACAGCTCGTGTTCGGCTCGTTAAGAAGCTCGTGTTTGGCTCGTTCGCTAAGTTAACAAGCCTTAACGAGCCGAACACAAACAAATATTTGTTCGTTCGTGTTCGGCTCGTTTTGGCTCGAAATATTATTCCTCAATTATATATATATATATATATATATTAATGAGTAGTATTTTTAAAAAATTTAAAAGATTTATAATCAATTAAAATTAATAATTAAGTAAATATAATAAAAAGTATTAAATTAGATTGATGTTTTAATATAAGCTATAATTCTTAAATTTTGCCTCAACTCTTAACATCTTATGGTTACGTGATTAGGATTGTCAAAAGCATTTCTTTGTTCGTGAACAGCTCGTGTTCGGCTCGTTAAGCAAACGAGCTGAACACGAACAGACTTTTTTGGCTCGAAATATAAACGAGCCGAACATGAGCTAAGCCTGGCTCGCTCGTGTTCGGCTCGTTTACACTCCTACCCATATATATTAGTTGCCCAGAATCAAAAGCTCTGCTCAAATGGAGCATTACAGAAATGAGTTTCATATGGACAATAAAACGCTCCTCGAAACAAACCCTTGAACTAATGAGCTTTCTTTCAAGATTGAAGCTTACTCAAGTATTTAAATAGAGAATGCAGTTCATGCCATATTCATCATGTGGCATCAATATACACAGTTCATTCAACATCTCTAAAAAAGGAAGAAACAAATATAAACTTCAACTTTGTCAAAATTACAACAAATATACACTTTAAGAGGTGAGACTCAGAAGTCGGAGGTAAAAATAATTCAATAGTTGCGAGATCAAATACTAAAATTGAATTCAGAGTTATGTCCAAATACAACTTTGAAACTCTATTGCTTAAAGTTATACTTGATAATCTCAAATCAAGCATGCTGGGATTTTAAAAGAAGGGAGGAGGAGGAGGCGGATGTAGAAGGGGAGACATACATATCTCTACAGATCGACGAAGAAGAGGGGAGGAGGACGAACAACGAGAAGCCAAACGGTCGATCCGAAGGTCGCGAGGATTCCGGGGGGCGTTTAGGTCACGAGAATCCGGTCGCGAGGAACCGGTCGCGAGGTTTCCAACGAAGGTGTCCCGAGGATCTGGGGTTCACGGGGCGACGGCGAGGGCGAGAAGAAGGGCGAGGGCGTAAATTTCGTATCCAGATACGCGATTTGTAACCGGAACGCGGGGTTCCTCCCACGGCCAGCGTTACATGTAAATAATAAAACGTGATTTTCAAATAAGCTGAGACAAAATGTAAAACAAACGGTGCGGCGTTTTCAAAAACGCCGCCGCACTTATAAGCTCTCCCAAACGCCCTCAGCCATAAATCGCTCGCAAATACACTGTGAAGGTCCGATGCCGCTACCCCTTCGCCGCTGCGTGAAATCGACGGCGAATCGAGGTTATTGGGTTGATGGAGAGATTCTTGTTGCTGCTGCTGTTTTCTATGATTCCTTCTTTTCTAGAACAAGAAGCTGGTGCTGTTATTTTCATCGTTCCAGCGAGTATCATTTGTCCTCTTTTCCACGAGGTGCACTGTAGACGCCGGTGAATACTCTTCCTTTCTTTTTTCTCGGTCTTTTCTGCTAGTCTTAATTTCACATTAATTTCATGTTAATCTGAAAACCCTTGATAATCTGACTTGTTGAGAAACTTAGTTTGGGTTGCCGAAAGGTAAATGCATTGTAAAAGGAATATATAGTGTTAAAGTACTGTATGATACTGGGAACGCCTTATAGATGTTTGGTTCTAGCAAAATAAAAATAGGACTTTGCATTCTTTTTATTGGATTTAAGGAAAAAGGAATTCAGTGTAAAATAAACCCCATTAAGACCGAATGGCAACACAGCTGTGAGGGGCCGGTGATAAAGGCTTCACTTCACACGATTCAGTGTATTTGACACTCACCCAAATCCAGTGAATTATAAATGCATTGAAAATAAACTAAAAGTATGAATTCAAAAGATACTGAAAATTTACATCGGATTTGTTTTTCTTCCGACCAAACATTTGAACTTCTAAACCCCATTCCAAAGGAATGCAATGCACACTTTTGCTGCTGTACAAATAACCCTATATAAGTTGTATATATTTCAGTAGAATTACTAGATAATTTGTATATCTTTCAGTAGAATTATGATGGTGGAATTCTAGATTATGGGAATTATATTGTTGATATTATTTTTTCTATGTGTTCAACTCATCAAAGACAGAGTTCAATAAAGAAAGATTTGAACTCAGAGAATATAGGGAGAGTGAAAGAGGTATTAGTCATTTCAATATTTGGGATCTCTCCCCTATTTAGGGCTATAAATGAATCAATGCACTTCATGAACATCTCGAACTCGACTCGATTAATGCTCGATCATGCTTGTTTAATTTCAATAAAAATAGTTTGAACATTTTTAAAACTCAAATGTTAAAGGAACCAAGTTTGAACTGAGTTCAAATCATTTATTAATGTTAATGAACAAATTTGTTTGTTGTTTAACAAATAATTTATTAATGTTTTATATTTAAACGTTATTTTATTTTAAAAAAAATTAGTTCACTAGAACTTATTTAATTATTTATTTAATATCAATATGTGTATAAATTTAATGCCATTTTTTCCTATTTTTATTTCAATAAATTAGTTTGTTGGTATGTATTTATGTTATTTGATTGCATGAAAGCTTACATATATCTTATATATTATTTTATTTACTTGGTATAAACTAGTTAAATGCTATCTTGAAATTATTTTTAATTGCTTATTATTTAAATTTGTAAAATCGATTTATAATAATTTTATATAAAAAATCAAATACTCATTTGAAATTTTAATGTGTTTACCTGTTTTAAAAAAATAAGTGAAATTAAAATTTTTAATGTTATATTAAAATTAAGTATCATTGGAATTTTCTACTTATTCAGTTAATATAATTAAGCCAAGCGAAAATCAACTATGATCATTAAAAAATTTAAGCCAAATATGAACATATATGTGAAAGCTCGGCTCAAGTTTTAACTAAATATGAACAAGTTATGATTTGACCAGGCCAAATATAATCTATGACATACTCGACTAGACTCGGCTTGATTACAACCCTATTTGTATTACAATAATCACCCATATTTAGAGACGTGTTTGCTTATATGTTACAAATACATGAAATCCCAATCTTTGATCTATCATCTTTTTCCTCTTTAGGTATGGCGTTATAATTAATATTATTTGGGTAATGCTTTGTATTGTTAATCATTCCTCGACTATGCTTTTCCCCAAAATTTTCTTTTGCGTTAATGCTCTTGTCAGCCAGCTTGGCCCTAATGAGTTTGTTTTATGGCAGAGTTTATCTCTGGGCACAATAGATATTTTGAGTGAGTGACTAGGCTCTTTGTCAAGCATCTGTGTACTGATCATTAATAGCGAGCAATTGATCTTGTAATCGGTTCTCTAGTCGAATTACTTGGTCAAATTGATCTGGCTGAACTATTTAGTTGGCTCAACAAATAACTTAGCTTCACAAGTTGAACCTAGTTAAGAGGCTTTAAGTCATGCAAGAATGTTATAGATTAAGAGTTTGTAAACATGCCATCAAATTTAGATGAAATTAAATGGAATCCTAATTCATGGTTAGAATTAGAGAAATAATATAGAAATGCCAAATTAAGAAAATGTTAGAGAAATAATATAGAAATACTAAATTAAGAAAATGTTCCTAGTTTATAAAGATTTGGGAGCATTTTTCATACTATCCTTGTGAGTTTATGCTGATTTTCTTGTAACGAAGTACTCTTTAATAAATTAGAAATGTCTAACATTGAATTTTTATATATAATGTTTTGAGTGTTACATTAGCTGAATGATGATAACTGTTAAATATTTTTGGCCCAATGGGTGGACTATGAAAGATTTTTGCAAAGGTTATGAATGTGATGAAAGATTTATGCATATGTTAACCTAGCTTACTGTATCCTAGGTCAAGTCAGACCTATGTGCACTCTGCACCAAAGGGTTGGGGACTAATTGGCTCCCATGAAACTTTCTTTGTGATAACTGCACAAATCAAAAGGACTCCTGTGTTGTAAAAACTGGCCTTAATGACAATTCTATTTGTTCTGATGATGTTGCTAAGCTATCGCTCATTAAATAATCATACTTTATATCACAAGCATTAATTAAAACCATCTGTATATTGCTTTAGTTCTCTTCTTTGTATAATATATGCTTCGTCACCTCTCATAATTTAGGAAAAATATTGAAATTCTGTCCAAATCAGCTTTTCTTTCCTACCTTTAATGTACTACGAGAAACATCTTTATCATATCATAGTCAATTGCTTAATGGCATCAATCCTTTATCTTCTTTCATCTCACCACGGAACTCTATGCCCACAATGATGACAAATACCGTCTCAGAATAGGAAACAAATGTTTTTTCCAACTAAAATTCTTGTTGTCTAATATGAAGAAAGTTGTCAACATTCAACTTAATGGAGTCTCAAGTACTCAAGGTTTTCTAGGTCAATGATTTTGATGGGCATCTTAATGGCGCAATGACTTGTTCTACCAATGTTTTTTTCAATAATAATAGTCTTCGTAAGGTGAATCGTTACTGTAGCCTATGGATATTAATGGATCAAAATCACACCTCTATCTTCCAAAACACATTGCCTATATTTGGACCATCCTTGTATTCATCCATTCTACTTTATATTTTCAACCTTAAAACCTACACAAAAATCCGTAAAAGCCTTGGTGAAATGCTTATGATTAACAAATCAGTCTTGTAACATTCAGCTGAAGGGTGACCTTCATCACCTTTCAATGAAGGACCTTACCATGACTCAATATCTTTCAAAAATAAAAGCCAAGGTCGACGCGATTGCTACATCAAGAGCATCTCTCAAATCCTATAGATATAAGGGATTTAATATTTTTTTTGCAAGATAAAGTTTAAGAATTCAAGCAAATCAGAAGTTAAGGGCCTATTTGACGTTATGTTTTATTTTTGTGTTTTTATTTTTAAAGATAATTTTTATGCATTTTCAAATTTTTTAGAAGATAAACTCTTAATCACTCCACCTTCTTATGCTCCACGTCAACTAGCTATGCTTGTTGTTGGCTAACCCTCCGTTCGCATAACCTATATGCTTGTTGCAAATAATGATTTTGCCCGGTTAACCGACACCTTTGGTCATGAAACCATTGTCCTCTTCTAATCTCCTATAACATCCTCACACATACAACCTAATGCCACCCTTCCTTACTGCTCTCCATCCCGCTAGTCAAGGCCCCTATTCACTCCTTTTTCGCTCTCTAGTCTCAACGGACAGTACAACTCCCGCGTACTCTCTCTCGCAGCCACATCCAGCTTCCCCCAGCCAGCATCCGATTTCTCCCTCTCACTTTCTAACCATTGAGCTACTGTCACACATCTCTTCTACCCGCACAACCCAATCTCTTGCACTCCCTTCCTTAATTTCCACACACATAGTCTGCATTTTAGTCCCTCAGCCTAAACTCACCTAGTCTAGGATAACCTTTAACTCCTACATCGGGCACAATAGTCACCTCGACTCAACCTTCTTTCCCATCTTTCCACTTGATAACAACTCCCTCCACTCTTCCCCTCCTTATCTAAGACCAGAAAATAAAAAAATTGTTTACTTGTCCTTAAAATTTGTGCTGATGTCTTTATTGTTAATCGCCTCATGAAGGTACAAAAAATTTTGCAACTTAAATCACCTAAGTCCTAATTGTAAGGCGTTTGACACGACGAGCAAAATCTCTACATGTTTTTCTTTCTGTAGCTGGGAAACTCATTTGACACAGACACGAGGGGATCACAGGAGGCGAGGGCTAAGGCGGAAACACATTCGATCACATGAGAAGTGGAATTTCCTATGTTCATGGGTTTTTTTTGTGATTCTGCTTAGTGATATGAGGCTCTCATGATCGTGGGTGATGTGAGATGCAAGATTTTCCTGAGATTCATACCGGATGACACGGTTATAGGGCTCCTAGATTGTATTTAGGAAGGAGATTTGGTGTGGAAGATGGTTGTGGAATGGTAAGAGAAAGATAAGAGGTGAGTTTGATGGCGTTTGGACCACGATAAGCATCGTTCGTTGGTTGTCCCAACTGGAAATAATAAAAAGAGTTTCGAAATGATGAGGTACGTAGGTCAAGGAGGATCCATATTCTGTCACATGTGATAGCGCGATTTCTTGTGATCACGTGATTTTTCGCTCTCGTGATTTGAAGCTCCCGTGATCGCGGATGATGCGAAGCATGAGATTTTCTCGTAGTCCAGGAATTTTCTTCAATTCCGCGGGTTTTAACTCTACAATCGGGGGAATATCTATCGCCAATTTTTTTTTTTTTTTTTTTTTTTTTTTCCAGGAAGTTTCCTTATTTTTTTATCTTTTTGGTTCTTTCTTATTTCTCTATTCTTTTAATTAGGGTAGTTTTTATCAGTAGACTATATATGTGTGTATTTTATTAATTTTTGGATAACTAGCTATCAAGTTTATCTTTGATAGACTTCGTTTTCTATTTTATATTTTTTCGGTGTGTTGTATTCTTTTATTTGCAAGTGGTGTTTTTGTAATTTGCTTAGGAACATGTGATGAATCGTCTCGCCACCCGTATCTCGTAGTTTCCTCATTTGGGATGTTGTTTTTAGCCCGGATAGTCTCTGAACGTGCTGGTTCTATTGCCCAACAGTAGATTTCGCCGTCTATCTCTCTTCAAACGCTGTCGTCCACCCCTATCCTCCCTCTTGTACCCTTCCACAACTGCATTGACGAAAAACCAGCCTTCTATGCTCCTTCTAGGAACCCTAGGACCGTATCATCAAGTATCAAAGCTCAATAAACCCCAAAATTTTGGTGATTCGTCTTCCTTGCTCTCAAACAAAATAATCCATACAAACTTTGCTAAAAAAAAAAAGTCTTCTACCATACTATAACCGTTCCAACCACTATTCCTAACCTATAATCCTAAATTTTCAAAATCCAACATTACTAGCTTCACCAAAATTTCATTTTGACACCTACTACTAAACTTAAGCCCCTGACCAACCTTGATTTGCAATCCTATATCCACCGAAAATTTAATCGGGAGAAAATGTCGTCATGTGGCCAAGGAGAAACTCTCAGCGATGTGTCCAGGAACTTTTTATAGAGGATATGCAATGAGAAATTCACAACTGCAAGAGAAGCTTGCTGCTTTTGAGAGGAGACAATCCAGTGTGATCACATATAGCCACAACTACGACTCATCAGATCAAGAGGAGAAAGCGAATCCCTTCCATTGGAAAGTTTCTTGTGACTAAGAGCTAATATCTTGAAGATTTGGCATGGAATATCAGAGGAGAATATGATATTTGAGTGAAGATCTACTTGTCAAATTCTAATGACTGTATGGATTCGAACGAGTTCATCAAGTGAATCTAGGCAGTGAAACATGTATTTCACTATAAATATTTCTCACCTGATACAAGAGTGAAGTTACTCACCATCAAGTTAAAGAAAAGCTCTCTATGTTAGAATAATTTGAAACTCCTATCTTATAGGGATGGAAAGAGCAAGATCACCACTCGATCTAAGATGAAATGAGAGATGCAATACAAGTTTCTACCAATACATTACAAACATGATTTAATTTTAAGATTTCATCACATACAACAACAAGATCTCTCAATAGAAGAGTGCACTATTGAGTTTGAGCATCTGACGTTGAAGTATGAGTTGTTGGAGCTCGGGGAGAACACATAGCTTGATGTCTTGGGGGACTAAGCCTGTCTACTGACAAGTGGTACAATTGCAACCCTATTGGATATTACAGGATGTTCGAACCATAGCTCTGAAGGTTGAGATACAACACAACAGTATGAAGTCCATATCTATCTGTAAACAGGGTTCATCCACAGGATCAGGTAGTAAGATCACAGCTTGTGGAGCATCCCAACCAACCCCATAAATGGAAAAATAGATTCAGAATGGATAAAAGATAGAGCCCACCAACATCCTAAATCTGTTCCAATCAAGAAGTGCTTCAAGTGCTACTATTCTTGTTACATTACATAAGATTGCTCAAATATAAAAGTAATATCTTTCACTGAGCAGAGAACTGTTAAAAAAAAAGACAATGACATAGAAGATAATGACGACATTAAAGAGGAGTATCAGATTGTAGCCAATGAGGAAGGAATGCTAGTGATCCTAGCCGAGCTTATGAGAGAGTCCCTAGCAGGACTATATTGAATGTCCTAGAATGTAATGAGTCTTAGGAGTTGATGCCAGAGAAGGGGTAGCGCCTGTTGATGGAATTGTTGGGTGTTTTGACTGATAGTTTATCGCGTGGGTAGTTGTCATTGAAAGTGGTCCAACAAGCCATATATTTCATTCCAGAGTTGGTTTCTTTAGATAGACTTGTGTATTGGATGCTCCAAGCAGAGTACGGGACTTGAGAGAAGCAGATTAGAAATTAAAGTCTCAAGGCTTGGTTCTTGAGAATACCCGCCTTTATGCAATTCTTGTTATGGGTGTGCCAAGTATGGCTACTTACTCTACCAGGGCAAACTGTGGAATTATATATGTGTTTTAAATTTGCTTGGGATGAGCATGAGCACAAATTTTGTAGTGAAGCTGCCTCGGACATAACAAACGAATGTCTTTATTATGATTATGGCAGATCGTTTCCAGAAGCTTTATAGGAAAAAGACAAAGCTCTTCCTTACTGTGAAGAATGATGCGGGATGCAAAGGATCGCGGGAGGTGATGGCGGAACCACATTTGGTCACATGCAGAAGCGGGATTTCGTATGATCGCGAGATTTTTTGTGATTTAGCTTTTCCGAAATGAGGCGCTCGTGAGCCGCAAGATTTTCACCTAGTTCAGGATTTTTTTGTTACTTTGCAGTCTGTGACTCTTGCAGTTAGGGGAATATTTATTGTTAGGGTTTTTTTAAACTTTGTGTAATTTTTATTTTAATTTTCATCAAGTTTCTTTCTTATTTTCTTTCTTTTTAGGTTCTTTGTATTTATATATTTTTTAAGTAGGATAATTTATATTAGAATACTGTGTATTTTTATTGAGTCCGCATATAAGAGATTTTGTTTTTTATTTTATGCTCTTTTGGACTGTTGTATCATTTCTTTTTACAAATAATGTGCCTACATGCCTATATCTTGCTTAGGAACATGTGTTGAACTCTCCTCGCCACCCATATCTCGTCATTTCATCTTTTGAACCACTATTTTTAGCTAGGAAAGTTGCTGAACGCTCAAGATCTGCTGTCTAATAGTAGATTTGCCTCCTATCTCCCTCCAAATGCCACCGAATGCCCCTATCCTCCTCGTAACCTTCCACAACGACCTCTCCGAAAAATCCTCCTCCTAAACACCCTTTAGGAACTCTAGGATGGTATCACTCATATATGACACTCACGACGCAGCAGGCAATCTCTATGCTCATTTTTCTTATCATGATGGGGAAAAATATATTTTGCAAAATTTTCTTGCCACGATGACTCGCTCTTAGAAGAACATGATAAAAACATATTGGTTTTAAAATGAACTTACGAAGGACTTTTAAGAACTCGATGACTCGCTTAACATATGAGCATGCCCTCTCTTATCTTATCAAACACTAAGAACCTTCATAACTCCAGCGAGTGAACTCAAATGATAGTGAAATGAACTATCTCCTCCGCTTCATTTATATGAAGAGATTTGATTCCACGCGGGGCACTTGAGTAGAATAAGTCATATGCAGATGAGTTTCGCAGCCAAAGTAAAATAAAAATATCTGAAATAACTTCTAGCATAAGAATCTAAAATGGAATTTAAATTAAAGATACAACATTAACATCCAATTTGTTTAACGACGGTACCAAATCCACAACACTTATGCATGAGTGGACATAAAATATTTTTTTATAAGGTCTAAAATGAAGTCTTCTGCATATTAGGATGTTCATGCATATGTATTGTGTTTTGTATGATCTCGAGTCTTGCACATGCTTTTTGAGCCACAATTGAACTCAGGTATATCGTCTTAAGGGATGTGCAAGTTCTCTTATATAGTGTGAAATTTTTTAAGCCACATTCAAATCAAAACTCAAATTGCCTCTATTTGCTTTAATTAATTTGCTAAATATTAAAAACATTGGTCTAAGAATGTTGTGCGAGTTAAATATACGCTTAAGCTGAATTATAATTTGAATTGAAATGCATGTAAAGTTTTTTAAATTTTGTTTGAACTACTATTATTAAAACACTCGTATTTTACGACCAATACACTTGATGCATAAATGTGTTGTTCGAGAATGGTGCAAGGGTTCAAATGGATTTTAATTAAAAATAAACTACCTAAAATAGTATGCAAGTATTTCTAGATTTGGTAAAATCTCTTTTTTAAATGTTAATATGAAAATTATTAAAAGATGCACGCCCTCTAGCGGGCCACCTTGCCTTTAAGGCAATATTGTAAGTTTTACTTTCTTCATTTTGATTCTCGTTATAGAGACTGGAGTTGAAAAGTTCAAGTCTCTATTAAGTTAGACTGATCCTCCTCCTCCTCATAAGGACATGATTCGACATGATTGATGCTTTTAATGGTATTTAAATATAAGTCGCTCAATGATAGCTGTGTTGAATAAAGATTTCAACCAGAGAGGATTTATTTTCAAATGCTTTTAAATCTTATAATCATAAATAAAAAATTTACTAAATTAAAAGTAATCAAATGAAAATAATCACAAAAGTTTTAAAGCAAAACTCATCTATCATTCGCATCCATTTGTTGAGGGTGACAAATCTAACATTAATCTAAGCTCACAAGTGCCAATGTCATGATAAATATACTATCACATTCACACTCAAAATAATGCATCGGTAAGGATGTGGCTCGAGTCTTCTATCTATGTAATTTGATCTAAAGCTCCAAAAAAATGGTTGTGATCAGCGTTGTATGATTGGGTGGCTTGGCCAGCGAGTTTTATTATACTAAGACACAATTATGACACATATGTTTTTTAATGACTTTCCACCCTTTTTAAGCTATGAATTATAGAGATTACTTGATTGGACAAAAAACTCTCTGTAAGCTAAGATCAATTTTTATTTATCCCTTTGGATAAACATTCTTCCTGGGTCTACAAGATTCCCTTATATGGAGCTACCCATAGTTGCCGACAAAGATCTTTCTATCATGTTAGATTGATTGTTTCCTTTGACTAAGTATGCCAGTGATCATGGCAACTTGAGATGATGAAACAAATGTGACCTTGATTGGGTTCGTCATCACCACCGCCGCACCCGCCCCCCCCCCCCCCACAAAAAAAAAAAAACTTGAAGCTCATAACGATACATTTCTATAATTTAAAATTAAATTGTTGCTAATATACATTGAGTAATCAGTGCTCTAATGACTAGCTTTAATCGAAAGTGCTCTCTTGTAATTTGGAGGGGTAATTAATTATGAAGGCTTGCGCCTTTGAGAACCTTAAATCCCATACGAAAAAGTCCTCACACAGTGAGGTTAAAATCTCTAAGCTCTCTTATGTACTGTTTTAATTGCCTTCTTAAAATCCTAGGAAACTCATGTAAAAACTTTCGTCATTTTGAGAGGATCTGAGGCATGAATTTTCAGAGCGCAAAAGTACTTGCGCTTTTAATTGTTTTTTGGTATCAATTGTTATGGCATATGAACTATGAATGTTTTTGAGTGGCTATTAATTATTATGCTTTGAATTTTGTAATGTTGAAATTATGTTCCTTTTATTCTTTCATAGTTTAGGAAGAAAACGGAGAAAACACCACCTTCCTAAAGAATGCTAGCCAGGGCTTGCTCTCTTCACGGCAAGGTTTCTCACTTCGCCCCTATCTCTAGAATGGTTTCCTTTCGAAATTGCAGAGCGGCTTGCAAGGAGTCTACAAGTGTCAAGTGGAGTGATAAATTTCAGCCTGGTATGCTCGCTATTTTCCTTCAATAAACAAATAAACTTGTATTCTTTTTCCCAACTTTTTTTGTGTTTGATTTTTCTTAGTTTTTTACTTTTGGTTCTTAGTTTTTTGTCCTGTTTATTTTTTCCTCTCCCCGGTTCCTGTAGTGAGCTGTTGTGATGATGCATGCCTCTATATTATTTTGAAACCAACAAAATTGTATTTCGTGCAACAGCTACCTGTTTTCTGTTTTCCTTCCACTGATTTGGTTTCTTTCTTTCCTTTGCATTTTTTTTTTTGTGTTATTCTTGAAACTAATTTCAAGAATGCCTTATTTACTAATTTCTCCCAAAATTTTACTGAATTTCTCTATAGTACTAGTTTAACGAGCTTTACATTTTTTTCCATTGCTGGCTCAATTTATTGTTGCAACTTTTAGTAAATCTATTATTTGAATCCTTTTTCAAAATTTTCCTAGATTTGCACGTGAACTGATGATGAACTCACTAAGTAGTGCATACCTTTTTTTTGGTTATATTTCTGTAATTTATCATATTTTCTTTTATTAATTATTGTTTCCGGCAATAGCCCAGGTGATAGAGAACAGCATCTACAACATATTGACCATTCACAGGTGGGAGTCACTGAATCACATGAATTACAGGATGGCACCACTTAGAACTGTTCATGGGAAAATGGCTCTCAAGTTCGTGAACTGTATCATCCAGCAGAAGGTCTGTGATGAAATTACTCAAATCCTGTGTGTCACAGCCCATATTTTACTCCGGGCTCGGATGTATAACCCCGCCAAATCTATTTTAAGGCATCTCTCTCAGCTGGATATCTCATGTTCTTCCCTTTTTCGCACTCTAATGGTTAGTTATCGTTACTGCAACTCAAACCCATCTGTCTTTGACCTTCTAATAAAGGTTTATATTCAACAAGGCATGCTTAAGAATGCTATAAAGACATTTAGGTTGATGGGCTTTCAAGGTTTTGCAGCTTCAGCTTTTTCCTGCAATGCTATAATTTCTGCTATTGCTAGAAAAATGCTAGCAGGATCTGTCTGGGCATTCTTCAAGGAGATCCTTGCCAAAAGGATGCGCTTTAACGTGCACACTTTTAATATTGTGCTTGATTCTCTATGCTCTGCAGGGAAGCTTAGAAAAGCTTGCCATCTCTTGAGAAGGATGGAGGATATTGGCTGTACACCAACTACTGTTTCTTATAACACACTGCTGAGTTGGTATTGCAAGAAGGGATGGTATAGAGCTGCTATTAAGCTGATGAATTTTATGGAGACAAAAGGCATTGAAGCAGATGTTTACACTTATAATGTAATCATCAATAACTTGTGCAAGAGAAATAAGAGTGCCAGAGCTTATTTATTGTTAAAATGGATGAAGGAGAGGGAAATATGTCCTACAGAATGTACCTATAATACTCTAATCAATGGTTTCTGCAAAGAAGGGAAGATGCAGGCTGCTACAAGGATTATGAATGACATGATTGATGCAAAGCTTTCTCCAAGCTCTATTACCTACAATATTATAATTGATGGTTATTTTCGAAATGGTATGACTGATGAAGCGAGAAAGGTTTTTGGTGAAATGGAAAGTAGGGGGATGAAACCCAATGAAATAACTTTTGGTATTTTACTAAATGGATACTGCAAGGCTTCAAAGCTGGAATCTGCAATGAATCTTCTCGAAAATATTAGATCCAGAGGCTTTGTTCCTAACCATATTATGTATACTACTTTATTAGATGGATTTTGTAGACAAGGACAGATTTTTAAAGCTCAACATATTCTTCTTTATATGGCTAAAGCAAAGGTCAATCCTGATGTTGTTACATATTCTACTTTTGTTAATGGTTTATGTAAAGTTGGTAATCTATGCAAAATAAAGGAGGTTTTATCCAGGATGTTCAAAAGCAGTGTTATGCCAAATAATATTTTATATGCAACGCTAATCTACAATTTCTGTAAGCTTGGGTATGTGATTGAAGCTCTGAAGTTCTATTCTTACATGCATCGATTTGGTCAAATCATTGACCCGATTACATGTAATACATTGGTCTCTGCACTTTGCAAAAAGGGAAAATACAAAGAAGCTGATTATTTCGTGGAACATATGATTAGGATGAATTTAGCTCCTAGTTTAATAAGCTTTAATTGCATTATCAGCAGTTATGCAGATAGAGGTGATTTACTCGGAACATTTTCCATGTATGACAGAATGGTTCAACGAGGTATCCATCCAAATAGTTTCACCTACCAATGTTTGCTTAGAGGAACGTGTAATACTGACAATTTGGATGAAGCGAGAAGATTTTTGTCAAACCTTAAAGCAATTCCTTCTGCTGTTGATATTACTGCATATAACACATTACTCCAGGGAATTTGTACTTCAGGAATATTGGAAGAGGCTTTACAATTATGTGATGATATGGTGAAAAGGAACATAATTCCTGATGTTTACACCTACACCATTCTTATAAATGGCTTTTGTAAAAAGGGTGATATTGTTCCTGCAATTATTTTATTTCAGAAGATGGCTGAGAAGGCATTGTTTCCAAATCATGTTACCTACACTTGTTTAATTCAGGGCTTGATAAAGGAAGGCCAATTGAAGGCTGCTTGTTTCATTTTTGGAGAACTCATGAAGAAAGGTACCCAGTACCCTGATGCTATTGTTTTTAATGTTATAATGGATGGGTATTCTAGAATTGGGAGAGTAAAAAAGGTGGAGAAGATATTCTCACATATGGAAAAGAAAGGTTTTTCTCCAACTCTGGCATCCTACAACATACTTTTACATGGATATATAAAAAAACAGTTGGTTTCAAAAGCATTTGGACTCTACAAAACAATGCTACACAGAGGCATCATTCCCGATAAACTAACTTATCATTCACTAATTCTTGGGTTTTGCAAGTCTGGTCTGAATTTTTTGGGGGTAAAATTTCTAGAAAAAATGGTATTTGAGGGTTTTTTTCCTGATTACTTGACTTTTAGTATGCTGATTATCAAATACAGCGAGGAAAGTAAAATGGATGATGTTTTCAAACTACTTAATTGCATGGAAAATTTGAAACTATACCCCAGCTGTGATGCGTATGATGCCATTATTAGTGGCTTGAATAGAAAAGGTTGGTTTCAGCAATCCTATGCCATTTTGCATAAAATGATGGAGGAAGGATTGCGTCCTAAGCACACCCATTTTATTACACTAATCAATGGAAAATGTAGGATTGGTGATATACGAGGTGCATTTCGGCTGAGAGATGAAATGGAGACATTAGGTCTCGTGCCTCGTGAAGTGGCCGCCAGTGCTATCATTAGGGGTCTTTGTAAGTGTGGAATGCTCGAAGAAGCAATATTCGTCTTTTCCGACTTTTTCCGAACAGGCCTTGTGCCCACAGCTGCTACATTTACGACTCTAATGCATGCGCTTTGCAAAGTAGCCATGATGGATGATGCATTACATTTAAAGGATGTAATGGAACAGTGTGGCTTGACTCTAGATGTGGTTACATATAATGTTTTGATTACAGGATTGTGCGCCCGTGGTCTTATCGACGGTGCTTTAAAATTATATGAGGAGATGAAGCAGAAGGGCCTCTGGCCTAATGTGACTACTTACACTGTACTTGTTGATGCTGTTAAAAGGGAAAATAATCTTATTGAGGGAGAAAAAATTCTAAAGGATATTCAAGATAGGGGCTTGTTATTTGATAAAAAAACAATAGCTAGTCTGGATGATGAATTGAGAAGTGCCAAGAGAAGGTTGAATATGTTAAGGCATTGCTGGAAGGATGATATAAGATAATAAGCTAGGGAGTTGCCCATGACTTTTTAGAGTAACAAACTAATGACACAGTTATTAGAGAAAATTTTATACTTAAGGTTCGTCATACTTAACCAAGCGCTTGTGTTAGACCTTTTTTTTTATCTAGAGAAATAAATGTTTTTCACTTGACATTTTTGACAGGGAGAGTAAATTTGGTTCTTTTATTCGGATACTTTATATTTTATACCCTCTCTGGTCATTTTTTTTACTATTATTTATTCTCAACTGGACAAGGAGAAAAGAAAGCTCAATACTGGGAGTTAGATGGGCAAAATTACAAAGTAAGCTTACTTTGCTTTCCTTTTCGTAGTATACCAAGTGGCATTTGATTTCTCAACTTGTTCTTTTTTGATATTTATTCAGGGATTTTATTTTAGACTGATTATGCTATTCGGATTTGAATGTTTGGCAGGTAGAAAATGCACTAATAAGATACTAAAAATGTTTGAAGAGATGGGAGTGTCCAAAATATAATATACTAGGACTTGTATGCATAGATGCCAGTCAAATAAATTTAAAGCTTATGCCCACTTTATAAAATCAAATCATGTATGATGTTTCAAAAAGCTTTTCTTAGTAGATGGGGTAATGTTAGTGATTATAATAACTGCAATTATCATCATCATCCTTCACTAGCTACAACATGATGGCGGTGCTGTAGGTCCTTTTTTATAGCAAGTCAAGTTGAATTTGTTCGACTCTTTCTACTCCTATGCCTCACAATAATTCCATCCGCTCCCATTGGTTCTCTATTTGCTTTTTTCATCCACCTGTCTCCATTTCACATTGATGTGGTTATATTTCAGCTTTATGTGCTCGTGATTTCAGCACCATCATCCTTTTTCTTTGCAATTTTGTTCATATACCTGGAATCAATTGATCCTTTGGAAGCTACATCTGGTGTGTGTGCACCTGCTAATCCTTTAGTTTCAGCATTTGCATCTTGTAGAATTAATTTGTTATTGATCCTTCTTCTTTGGAAGTTCCTCTCTCTCTCTCCAATTTGTGTAGACACAGTTCATAAGTCACTTTGGCACCATTTGGTTTGCTGAAAATGCAGCGTAATGTTAAAATAATGTATTGTATTTTGAATACTTAAGAGTTCTTTGCTTCGACGTGGTGGGTGAGCCTGCAATGGTTGGTGGGTGGCGGGCAGGTGAGCATGCAGTGTGTGGCGGGTGGCGGGCGGGTGAGCATGCAGCGGTGATGGCGGATGGTTGCCATAGTGGATGGTGATGGCTAGTTGCGATGAGTGGCCGCGAGCGATAGGGGCTGACTGCACTTTATGTAAGGATGTGTATTTAGAATTCATTTAAATCCAACAAATTCTAAATACATTGAAAATGAACTATGGAATGAATTCCAAATAAATTGTTATTTGACACCGCATTTGTAATTCTTCATACAAAATGCCTGGATTTTCAAACCATTGTAAATGGAATGCGGTGCACAGCTTTTTGCAACCGAACAAATAACCCTTAATTCTCTCGATTTGGATGGAAGCATACTGATTGAATGTGCTTGTGGTTAGGAGTTTTCATGTCCTATTCAGCAGGCAAGACACAATAAGTAAAAAATTCATCATAAATCTTTTTCTCTTTCACCAAGCTTCAAATTAGGTGGACCAATTGAGCTTGCAATCCAAGCAATTTTTCTATTGCCTCGTGTACTTTTTTTTATGTTGAATTTTCTTGGTAATTGCAATATATGTACTCTTTTCAAATTTTTGTTATTAAATTGAATTGAAAAAACCTATGTACTTTTCTTTTATGTTGAGATTTCTTGTTAATTGCGATGAATATGCTATTTTCATATTTTAAATTAAATTGAATTGAGAAGATTTACTAATGATATCATATCCTTTTTTTATGTTTATCCTACATTAATTTTAACCCTTTAAACTGTCTATTCTGGCTCCATTTTCTCCGTAGAAACATAGGATGACATGCATAACTTTTCTATGAAATTTTATGTTGATTCTAAGTTTTGAAAAATAATTTGATGATGGAATCTTGACCAGAATGGAGTCTTCCCTTGGGATTTTGAAATTGAATGCAGAGCAACGACATTCCACCTAATGTGGATAAAAAATCTTTTCGGTGATTCAAATTTTATGTTATTGAACCTATACTTCTTAAGTGTTGAGACGTCCTTAAAAATATATATTGATTTACATGAATATATTGTTAACACTGCCGTTGCCGGTCCCAAGCCTGGATGTGAAAAGTGGAGGGTTGTGTTAGGTAGTCGATAGCCAGCGTAAAACTTGTCGAAAAAAATCATGACACGAATCTTTTTGATCGTTGTGTAAGTCTTAGGGGCGTCTGCAGAGCGACTATGTTGTATGGCTGAATACGGTGGAAAGTGTCTGAGGCCATTACGCGGCGCCGAGCGTAGTGTCAAGTAAGCGAGGGTTCCACATTACGGACGGATGCGAGTAAAGAAGTTAGTCACGTAATCTTAGTATTAGGATAGGATCTTGAAATATAGGTACTCTCGATGGTAAATTAATGGAATTGGTTGATATTATGATCCATAGAAAGATAAATATCTTATGTATTCGAAAACTAAACGGGTCGATGAAAAAGCTAAGGAGATTGATAACTTAGGTTTTAAAGCTATAGTATTTTTGTAAGAGTACGTCTTAGAAATGGTGTAGGTGTAATTATAGATAAGAGTTTGAAAGATAATGTTGTTAAAATTAATATAGTTGGAGATATAATTATAGCGACTTAAGATTATTATTGATACTTAAGATTTTTAATATTATAAGTGTTTATCTTTCCTCGAGTTGGTTTAGATATAGACTACAAAGATAAATTACGAATGATTTAGAAAAGCTTATCTACGCTAATCACTTGAAGAAAAAAATTTTATTGGAGGAGATTTAAATGGACGTGTCGGTAGAGTGGTAGAAGATTTCAAAATATTCGTAGTGCATTACGGTTATGGAGCGATTAATGAAGAAGGTAGAGCGATTTTAGATTTTCTTTTAGCGTATGATATGATTATTCTTATCTTTATTCGAAAAGAGATGAACGTCTTATTACTTTATAAGAATGGATACAATAAAACACGAATTGATTATTTTATTATTAGAAGAAGAGATCGTCGAGATTGTAAGGATTGTAAGGTCGTTTCAGTGAGGAATTAAGTACCGACATCGATTATTAGTTAGAATTTTAAGATGAAGAGTTGTAAAATAAAGAATACTTAGGATTGACGTCGTAGAATAAGATGGGAGCACTAAAAGACACATAAAATTATTTTTATGAGTAAAATTCGAGATTTAAATATTTGAGATGTCATGAAGATGCGAATGTCTATGTGGGAAAAATTAGCTAATCTTATTAAACGAGTAGTAAAGATGTCTTGGAGAATCGAAAAAAAAGTTTTTATAAATAAAAATTGTTGGTGGTGGAATAATAATGTGCGAAAAGATAAAATATAAGAAGTTATGTTATAAAAATTGGTTTAAATGTAAAAGCGTAGAGAGCGGGAAAAAATATAAAACGGCCGCTGAGGAAGTCTAAAGAATAATCGATGACGCTAAAAATTACGCTTTTAGTGATTTTTATAACGTGTTAGATCTTAAGGACGGTGAAAAATATATATATAAGCTAGCGAAACAAAGAGAAAAGAAAAGTAAATATTTAAGCTCGAAGTAAAGTGTATTAAAGATGAAAATCGAAAAGTCTTTTCTTAGAAAAAAATATTCAACATAGGTGGGTGAGTTATTTTGATAAAGCTTTTTAATGAAGATCTTGAAAGTACGATCGACGCTTAGTGATATTAATATCGTTAATAATAATAAAAGCTTTTCATTTTTATCGTCGCATTAGTAAAAAAGAAGTTGATGAGGCTTTAAAGAAAACCAAGGGAAAGTACGTAGGACACGATGATATCCGATTGAAGTGTGAAAATGTTTAGGTGATTTGGGGGTTTCCTGGCTTACTAAACTTTCTAATATTATTTTAAAACTAAAAAGATGCCTGAGGAGTGGAGAAAGAGCATTTTGATCCCCAGTTTAAGAATAAAGGAGATGCACAAGAGTGTGTAAATTATAGAGGAATTAAATTGATGTGTCATACTTTAAAATTATGGGTGAGGGTAATTGAACATATGTTAAGACGTATTACGAAGGTTTCTCATAATCAATTTGGATTTATGCCGGGAAGGTCTACCATGGAAGCTATACATTTATAGAGAGGTTTGATGGAAAAGTACAGAGTTAATAAGGAGGATCTACATTTGCTTTTTATTGATTTAGAAAAAGCTTACGATAAGGTTCCTAGAGATGTTCTTTGGAGAGTCCTTGAAAAGAAAGATGTTGATATGACTTATATTCAAGTCATTAAAGATATGTATCTTGAAGTCATTACATGTGTTCGGGCGAAGGAGGATTGACCAAATATTTTACTATTTTTGTTGGTTTACATCAAGGATCGGCTTTAAGCCCATATCTTTTTGCTTTATTTATGGATGGTCTTACTGGCATTTATAAGAGGATGTACCTTGGTGTATGCTTTTTGCTGATGATATCCTCCTTGTGGATAAGACAAGAGAAACATCCAGGAAAAACTTGAATTATGGAGGTCTAAATTGGAGTCTAAAAGTCTTCGTTTGAGTAGAACAATAACTGAATACATGGAATGTAATTTTAGTAATAGTAGGTCTAGTGACAGAAGTGTAACTTTGGGTGATCAAATATTATAAGGTGTAAACGATTTAGATATCTCGGGTCCATTATTCAAAGAGATGGTGATATAGATGGGGATGTTAATAGTAGAATTCAGGTTGGTTGGTTGAAGTGGAGGAATGCGTCGGCTTTATTGTGTGATAGAAAAGTACACCTTAGGTCGAAAGGAAAATTTTATAAGATGGTGGTGAGACCTTCAATGCTCTATGGTGCTGAATGCTGACCTTTAAAAGAGAAGCATAATGTTAAGTTAAGTGTTGCCAAGATGAGAATGCTTAGGTGGATGAGTGGCTTTACACTTAGAGACAAAATGCGAAATGAATATATTCGTAATAGGGTTTGTGTTGCACCAGTGACGGATAAAATTAGAGAGAGTCGCCTTAGATGGTTTTGTCACATTAAACATCGACCACCTGATGATCCGATTAGAAGAGCAGATGTTTTAAATACAACTTATGTTAAGAAAGGCAGAGGTAGACCTAGGAAAACTTGGGCTTATTGCATAAAAAATGATGTTAATTTATTAGAATTAACGAAAATTTGACACTAAATAGGATGCAATGGAGAAAAAGGATTCATGTAGCTGACCCCACTTAGTGGGATTAAGGCTTTGTTGTTGTTGTTGTTGTTACATGAATCTTGCCGTATATTTTGGCTGAAAGCCTGGACTATAGTTTATTATCAAGACAAAGGGTCTCAGTGGAACGAACTGGATGACAATAAAAACTATTCGACCTGATTCCAAGTGGGCTAAGATCATGCACTTAAAACATAGTTGGAAGTTTTGAAATATATGTTAGGGGACCAAATGATCTCCAAACATAACTTATTTTAGTCAAATCGAGCATCTTACCTAGGCTAATCCAACGTGCCCAAAATCACTTAATTTTGACATCATTATGGGTCTGTTCGGGGCAGTTGTAGCTGTTTGAAGGAGCAGCTGTTATTCAAAAAGTTGCAGTGACTATTACAATTTTTTTTTTTTAAAAATGTCAGACCGCGGCTTTCTATTAGCCACTGCAGATAGTCAGCTCTAGTGGAAAAATATATCTTTCAGCTACAGTTTTTTGAGAACGCAGATAAAGCACAGTTTTTCCAAACAAAAAAAACTGTGACGCGACATCGCACCGCCACATCACTCCCCCGTCCCCCAAACACACCCTATAACACTTAAATGCTCATAAAACACTGTTCGATTAAAGGGATCTCTTTGGATCATCCATGTTCATACTATTTACGGAGTATGCCACTCACAAAATCTATAAATAGACCCATATCATCTTTTTAAGGTATGAATGTTCAAATTGGTGGATTTAAGGTATGGGGTGAAATTGTGATGATTTTGGATTTGGGTAGTTTTGGATTTGAGTATGAATTTTAGTGGGATTGGACTTTGATTTGGAATTTAACGGACTTGGAATGAATGTGGTGGAAATTGGGGGAAATTTGAGAATTTTGGTGAAAATTGGGTCACCTTAGTATTTTAGGGGTATATTGGTCAATTTTGGGAAATTTGGGAATTCATGGGGTGGTTGGTAATTTAGAGGGGATTTAAATGATTTTGGTAGAAAATTGGGTATTTGAACAATTTTGGACATTTTTGAGAATCTGGGAGTATTTTAGTCATTTTAGTGCTTTTGAGGTATTTTGAGGAATTATGATAATTTTTGATTTTAGGGTGGATTTAGGTTTGGCGTTTGGTGGATGTAGGTGGATTAGGGCTATGGTAAGTAGATGGGTATGAAGGGTAGAGTGCATGTGCATGGAGGTGGTGTAGGGTGTAAATGACCAATTCATCCAAGGTCATTAGAAGGCCTCATGATCCTTTGGGAGCTCATTTTTGAGTCTCTACATGTTGGTCTCAACTAACTCAACAAATTGTTAAGGGTTTGAGACCATCCAATTAGGACTTCTCAAAAGAGCTAGAAAGTGTTTTGAGTTTCTAAGTGAGGTGAGCTCCATCACCAATCTTGTAGGATAGTCAACAGGGAAGTCCTATGTCTAGATCCTAAATTCTAAAAGAGAAATTAGACCTCACAAAAAATGAGTTCAACAAATTGACCCCAAATAGTTGTGGTATGCTTAATAAGCACACAACGCGTATTGACAATGACCGAGATGATTAAACGAACCCAATTTGAAATTGGATTTGAATCGAAGATATTAGAATTCTCGTTGGGGATTAGCAAATGTATTTTTAATTTGTAGCTGTGAATTCAAGCCATCAGGCTTGAATGTAATTTTCAAAATTTGTGTTGTAATTTCTTTCTGTTTGTTCATTTGTTTTTTTTATGAGTGGTGTTTTATGAATATAGAGTGACAATTATCAATGCCCCTTGTTGAGGACCTAATAATCGTGGTTATTCGATTTGATATGTCAAATGTTTTAGATAAGAATATCAGATTGAGGAAAGTACGAAGACTCACATCCAACTCAATAGTTGACCAAAGGAATCAGTAGGAGTGTAAACGAGCCCAAAAAGTGTGTTCGTGTTCGGCTAGTTTGCTTAACGAGCCGAACACGAGCTGTTCACGAATAAAGAGTCATTTTGACAATCCTAATCACGTAACCATAAAATGTTAAGGATTGAGGCAAGATATAGGAATTATAGTTTATTTTAAAACATCATTTGAATCTAATTTAATACTTTTTAGTATATTTACTTAATTAATAACTTTAATTGATTATGAATCTTTTAAATTTTTAAAAATACTACTCATTAATATATATATATATATATATATATATATATATGTATATATATACATAAAATTGAGGAATAGTATTTCGAGCCAAAATGAGCCGAACACGAACGAACAAATCTTTGTTCGTGTTCGGCTCGTTAAGGCTTGTTAACTTAGCGAATGAGCCAAACACGAGCTTGTTAACGAGCTGAACACAAGCTGTTCGTGAACAACGTGCCGTTTTGACAGCCCTAGGAATCAAAAACCTCATATCATTTAAGGGAGCTTACACCTATCCCGAGAATTTTTGTGATTTGTGGGAAATTTTGTCGTGAGATGTGAAAATGAATGAAATTTTTGTGGGAGTCGGAATCCTTGCACTGACCCCAATATGTTATGTGTGTGGAAATTAAAATCCTTGCATCAACCCCTATATGTCATGAATGCAGGAAATTATGGATGTAGTGCGAGGTTATGTGGACACATAATCCTTACATTGCCCCTGAATTGTCTTGAATGCGGAAATTTATAGATGGAATGCGGGAATATGTGGAGGAATCATAATCTTTGCATTGACTCTAGAATTTATTGTACGTGAAAATTGAAATCCTTGTATCAAACCCGGAATGTCATGAATGCATGAAATTATGGATGGAATGCGAGGTTATGTGGAGGAAATGGAATCTTTGCACCGCCTCTAAAATATCTTGTATGCTGTAGAAATTGTGAAAGTTATGGGAGTTCATAGAATGTGAGAATTGTGAAGATTATGAGATTGTGAGAAATTTGTGAAGTTTGGATTTGGATTTTTTTTTGTTTATTTGTTTCGTTTCTTTGTCTTTTCTTTTCTTTCATGATTGTCAATTTCTTTGTGGTAGTTCATTTTCATTTTCACTGTCTTGTTGTTTGTCATTGTCATTATTTTTTTTTTGTTTGTATGGTTCTTTGTTCATTGGAAGGTTTCATAGCTGAGACAAGCTCGGTCCAATGGCTTCAAATCGATCACACAAAGTAGTAATTTCAAAACATGCTAATTTTTCATTGAATTGCTGAATGTAATTCAATGTTTGTTAATCTCTTCGGACCCTGACATGGCGGTATATAATCTAATGATTTCACCTTATTGTAAACAAAAAGTCAAATCATAACAGCAATCTCTATATGTAGGATAAAATTTTTATGTTCATGTTCTCATGTCTTCCTAGTTGTCGGGGACTATAGGGAGACTAACCTCTCCTCCGTCATCCTCCTGAACAGTTATTTTGGATTTACTTAGAGGTGTGCTATCCTCGAATAATCACAGCTCCAAAGGTTGTAATCCCTCCAGGTCTGGATTTGGTCGGTATCTGAAGTGTGCTTTGATGGCGTCCATTTTTTGGAACGTGATGAACAATCTTTGTCGTGGTTCTGCTGGAATACAGTGCTTTTTGAGATATTCCATATTTCTTCAAAACTGACCCAACTGGTAGATGGATCTTCACTGGCCTTTGGAATTCACTTGGGCCAACAAATAGTAGATCTTTTCTGAACATGTTGGTGCATTCACTAATGAACGACACCGTGCAAAAAGGCCTTAGAAAGTTGTGGTGGTCTATGTGGGAAGGAATGCATTCACCTTCATTGTAAATGTTGATTATACACCTGTTGGGTACACCGTCTGTTGGCAGGGCGCGCTAAGACACCATCCTCTAGGTCATTCTCTTTACAAGCGCAGTATCTAGTCTACCTCGTCGCGTCTAATAATCCCAGAGGATTCCTTTCATTGTCACGGGTGAAATTATAACAACACCCACACTGGATGATAATTCTTCCTTTGCCCCTCATCCATTTCTGGGGCTCTGAATATGTTCTTTTCCTTAAGTATCATGCACGCATTTTGTCTCTCATGTCAAAGCACAGTCTATTATCTTTCTTTGTTCGTGTTCAGAAAAGATGTCAGTGTGCAATTCCAGTGATTTTAGGTAGGGCTGTCAAAAAATCTCGTTCGCGAACAGTTCGTGTTCGGTTCGCCAGAAAGTTCGTGTTCGATTCGTTCGATAAGCAAATGAGACGAAAACAAACAATTTTTTTCGTTCGGTTTGTTAAACGAACCAAACACGAACAGTGATGTGTTCGTTCGTGTTCGGTTCGTTATTATTCGAAATATATAATAATTTAACATAATTATATATAAAAAATTTATGACATTTTAAAAATAATTATATATTATAAAAATTATCATATTTTAAATAATTAAACTTCTATAAATTATAATATATGGTAAACTATTAATAACAATAATAATATTATAGTATTAATTATATTAATATAAAGATTATAATATTATGATTAATATACTTATCTTGTATATTAAAATAAAACCCTAAACAAAACCCTAAACTCCTTATTCGGTTTGCTTCATTTGAGGAAGTATGGATTTCCTGATGTGTACGGAATACCTGATCAATTTGTTTCATTTTGAGGAAGTATGCTATCAAAGCAAGGGCTGTCAAAAAGCTCGTTGTCCGCGAACAGTTCGTGTTCGGTTCGCCAGGAAGTTTGTGTTTGATTTGTTCGATAAGCAAACGAGACGAACACAAACAAATTTTTTTCGTTCGGTTTGTTAAACGAACCAAACACGAACAGTGATGTGTTCGAATATTTCAAACACGAATACTAGCTCTGTTCGTTCGTGTTCTGTTCGTTTACACCCCTAATTTTAGGATGTTGATGTATTTTCCTTAGATCATTTCAAAGTGCTCAAAATTTTATTTCCCGACCTTTTGAAACCTTTCCAACAAGTTTTCAGAAATTATTTGTAGTCATCTCGGCCCAAAGAGCTGCGAGATGTATGGCTCCACATCTGGATGTTTTTCATTTCTTTGAATTGTTGGGGAAATAACACATTCTACATATTCAGTGTATGGTTCTGTTGCATGTCTTCCGAGAGAGTGTAGCCTCCAGCAAGAATCAGTTGTAGCTGCTCCGTCGCAAACTGGGACAAAACATCTCCTACTGATTGTTCAAGTGTTCCTTCTTCTCGGACGGTTGGGAGACTCTCCGCAACTGATCCATCTAATTGGCTTTTCTCCAGCCGGTCAAGCATCCTATGCTTGCGGCTGTTATGATTTCGCCTTTGTGTACGTGTCAAAGGTATCTTCTTTGTAGGTTCTGTCGGGGGAGCAATAAGGAGCTCACCATTTGCTGTCAAAATCATAGATTTTATCCTGCCATCTCCGGCATCTAGATTATTGTTTGCTTAAGCTTTCTCCTTGGCTTCCTCTAATTTCCTCTTTTTTGTAGCCCTGTTGATTTCTTTGCTTTTAAATTTTTGTACGGGTTCTCGACCGCGCACCTCTTCCTGGCCCACCACATTTAACAGAAGCCCTTCATATTCCATCTCGATCTGTTCAAAATCCATGTCAAAGTTGATGACATCTTCTGCCAACTCGTTCAGTATGAGATTGATATCATTTTTAAAAGAGGAAATAAGCCTTTGGCCGACATTTCCTTGCAGAAAACAGGAGAAATATCAGCGTGCCGAATTTCAATTTGAACAAGAATAATGTGTTGTTATTAATTATGTGAAATCATCATTATTATATATATATATATATATATATATATATATATATATATATATATATATATATATATATATTTGTTTTATATGTTTTTTTTTTAATTTTAAAATTTTGAATGAAGGATTTAAGAAGAATCTTCTTTATTTCATTAAAACATTTTTATTAAAAAACTTTCTTTATCCTTGGACCAAGTTACAAGATAATTTATCACATCGATGTTTCTAAGAGTGATTCTTTGCTTTAGAAATATGACGTCGTGTTGTACTTCTTTAAATAACACCCATTTATTGGTAACATCGGTCTTTCGCCTTGGCAGTCCACCAGTTGGTAGGATCCTCCGGAGTAGACTCTTTCGACCACGAATGTTCCCTCCCAAGCCGGTTCAAATTTACCTTCTATCTTACGGCGTGCAGGAATAAGTCTTTTATGAACGAGAACCAATTCACCGACTTTGAACGTCCTTTGGAAGACCTGTTTATCATGGGCTTGTATCATCTTCGTTTGGTATAGCTCCAATTTCTATTGTGCCGACAATTATTTCGCTTCGAGTCTTTCTAGTTCTTCGAGTCGGAGTCCGGTGTTATCTTTTGTAGTGATCTTGTTTGCCACCGCCTCATTGAGAGACGGGAGTTGCACTTCTGGAGAAGAACGAACTCAGACACATACAACACTGCACAGTAGTTCTGAATGTCGTTTTGTATGCTTATAGAGCTTTAATAACTGTGCTTGCCATCGTCTTTTGTTGTCATCTAATGTCGTCTTCACTATCTGCACGAGTATCTTGTTGAACGCCTCTTCCAATCCGTTCGCCTTGGGTAGTAAATCATAGAGTATCTCCAATCTATATCGTTTCGTCTAATGAAGTTATTGATCTTCATGCATTTGAAGGCTAAGTCGTTGTTTGAGATAAGCCTTCGTGGCACCCCGAACCGGTGGATGAACTGATTTTTGAAGAATTATAAAACATTGTGTGCTTTAACTTCTCTTAACGATACCACTTCTGCCCATTTTGAGAAGTAATCTGTTGTTGCAAGGATGAACTGATATTCTTTCGAAGGAGGGTCTATAAGACCCACTACATTTGTGCCTCAATACTCAAATGACCTCGACACGATTGTCAGACGCAACACATTTGGAGGCTGATGTAAGACCACTCAGTGTACTTGACATTGGTGACAGTTCCAAGTCGTTCTCATACAATCTGTCAATACTGCTTGCCAGTAACATCCCAATCTCTTGATCTTCATTTTCATCTTTGAACCTGACTGGTCAGCTCCACACAATCCCGAGTGTACTTCTTTGATGATTTCTTGTGCTTCCGGTCTGCCGAGACAACTTAGCCACATCCGATTGAAGGACCTTCCATACAGAATGTTGTCTATCAAAGCGTACGATAGTGTTCTTTTCTTTATCTGATGTACAACTGACTTATCATCTAAGAACTTCCCTGTCTATATGTGTTCCATAAACGACTATCGCCAATCCTCCGTATCTTCAGTCACTACTATCACCGTTCCTTGATTTTCCAACTTATGTAAGGTGTCCGTGTCGATTTGTGAGAGAACCTGACGTCCCTACACTGTCACGCAAATTCCTTAGCAAGCTTAACTAGAGCATTTGCAAGAGCATTATCTTCTCTTGGAATTCTATATAGCGTCATATTGGGAATCTGCTCAAACAACTTCATCGTGTACTGAACTTTAGAATTCACTATTGTCCCGTTACTTGCTGAATAGTTAACTGCAAATCATCACAGATGTCTATGTCTGTTATTCTCATTAGTATTGCTAATTCCAAACACATTATTAGGGCCTCATTCCGCTTCTTTATTCGTACATGGTTCTGTCAAGTGGTAGGAGTATCACAATATTCCTCGCTTTGGCATGATGAAGATCAAGCCAATTCCCGCCTTTCCGGGCATTATCGTTTGTGATTCTTTATCTTTATGCACTTATGAAGGCCCGTCAAATTATATCTCCCAACGGTTGGCATTGGGGTCCTCTATGCTCATTACTTGTTCATCTGGTAACTCGTCGTTGAGGGGCGACCTAGCCGGTAGTGGGTGTGTCGCAAGGAAGTCCGCTAAAGTTTGCCTCTTGACAGCCCGAAGAGGTCCGAAAGTTATATCGATATGCAATAATATCATCGACCACCTTGCTAACCTACTGAAAAGCATTGGACGAGTAATCAAATATTGCAACTGATTAAACTTCGAGTTAAGGTTGAGCTTATGAGAAAGCATGTATTGTCTAAGCTTTTGAGCAACGAAGATCAAAGCTAGACAATGTTTCTCAATAGAGGGATACTTTACCTCCGCCGGCATTAAACATTCAAGTATTAGAGGGCGCTTTCCTTCATCATTGACTTGGGCTAGGAGAGCTCCAAGGAAGCCATCTAAACCCGCGGTATAAACTATCAATGGTCTACCCGAGATTGGGGCTGCTAGTATAGAAGGTGTCATTAAGTATTGCTTAATACTGTCAAAGGCCTGTTGACATTTTTTATCTAAAGAGAATTTGGTGTCTTTTCTATTAACATAAGAGGGCCGACACCTTTCTGATAGATTATATATAAAACGTATTAGCTATGCCAATTCCCTTGAAAAGTTCTAGTTGTTTCTAGTTTTGGGGGGGGGGGACGACATTTCTAAGGTAGCTTTAATCTTTTCTGGTTCGATTTCAATTTCACGGTGGTGAACAACAGATCCTAAAAATTTCTTGGGGGTGCACCAAAGACGCACTTTAAAGGTTTCATTTTAAGAGTAAATTGACGCAACCGTTCAAAGAAAATTCTCAAATCATACTGGTAATCCTCTTTGTGTTTACTTTTGATGATCAAATAATCTATGTAGGATTCCACTTGCTTGTGAATAAGATCGTAAAAAGTTATCATCATTGCCCGCTGGTATGTTGATCCTAGATTATTCAGTCCGAAGGGCATCACTGTGTAGCAGTATATTCCGGTAGGTGTTCTGAAGGTCGTACGTGTTGCATCTTTCAGTGCCATTTTGATCTGGTTGTATTCGAATGATCCATCCATAAAAGAGAAGATTGTGTGCGTGACGTAATGTCTACCATTAATTCTAGGATTGGTAACGAGAATTCATCCTTTTGGCATGCTTTGTTCAAATCTCTGAAGTTAATGCAGCCTCGGATATGATCATTCTTCTTTCTGACCGGCACCACATTGACTAACCAGGTTGTTGACCTCATTTTTGGTGAGGTCTGATCTCTCTCCTCTTAGTGCTTAGGATCTAGCCATAGGTTTTCTCTTTGACTATCCTAGAGGACTAGAAATGAGACCACCACTTAGAAATTCAAACACTTCTTGGCTCCTTCGAACCCCACAATTTTGATTGGAAACCCCAGAGGCACCTGGAGGGTTAAGATAAAATGTGGAGGTTTAAAGGATGAGTTTATGGAACTTATTGGCGCTTACGATTACCGCCAGGTGGTACGGTCGCGGTGAGGGTAAGCTTGCACACACCACACTCTCGCACACATTCTAAACCACTAAAACTACTTTCACCGAACTCGACTCCACGACTCATGTAGGTAATTCATATGGATGAACCTTAATCCCTAAGCCTCTGACTAAGAGGGTTAGAAACAACATATTGAGTGCCTAAATGAGTCCTCTCATGACTTCTTGTGAGCTTAATATGACTTCATGGCTCAACGAATGGTTTCATTTCACTCTCACTTAATCAATCTTCATTTTTCCAGGATTTCGATTTTTTGTCCCATAGGACCCTAAACCCATCAAACTACCATAAATTGCCTGAATGCCCTGACAACACAAAAATCTCCAAAATTTCCCAAAATTTATCCAAAATTCCCAAAAACCTAAAAATATTTTGAAACAATTCTCGCATCTTAAACCCATCGAAATACCCCAATACCTCTCCAGAATATCCAAAATACATATTTAGCTCGAAAATCCAAAAATTTAAAAATTCTCAAAAAATTTGAAAAATCCGAAATATTAAATTTCATTTTGTTGAAATTACTGCCATGCGCCGATTTTGTCAATTTAGCCTACTTTTACCAAAACCCTCAATTCGACCCTTTTTTAAATTAAGCGGACCCGATGTCCAACCAAATCACTCCGATTGACCTCGATTTTGATCCGATTCGATTCTAAACTTCGATTAAATATCCCGATATCAATTTAAACCAAATCAAGCCGATTTTATCGACATGTGGATCCGATTTCGATTTGAAGCTTAAAGCCGATTTTAGCACATGACCTAAACTTGCCTCAAACCAACCCGACTCGACTCAGATTAGCCCCAAATCTTTTCTAAAACCTTCTAACATCCCCATGAACAAAACACTAACTTGATTTGCCCGAAAATTTGAACCCGAGCTTCACTCAAGCTTAACTTAAGCCAAAATTCACTAAATTGGCCAAAACCGATTATGAACCCAAACAAGCTGACTCCCAAAATCAAAACCCAACCAAAATTGAAAACTCTTTGTTACACCTCCATAAACATTTTACAACATTAATTTGACATCGAAACTGACATTAGCCGAATCTTAGCCCAAGTTAGCCTAATTTGATCCATTTTGACCTTATTATTGAAAAGCCAAATTAAACCCGATTCAACTCCAAATGACACCAAATCTTTTCTAAAATTTTCATGACACATCCCTAAACTAAATACAACATTTATTTGACACAATCTTTTACAAAATTTTTGTCCTAAAATTCATTTTTCAAATCTAAAAGCCCACTTCCATAAGACATTTTAAAAGCCCATTTTTCATTAAGCTTAAAAAGCCCAAAATTGGCTCCAAAGCCCACATGACAATTTCTTCTCATCACCCCTTTAATTGATATTATCCCTAAGTTTTTAATTCATGATAAAATGATTCCAAATCAAGCCTCATGCCAAAATCATCCCTAAATGCCAAAATTTCTAAAACCTACTTCTATGAAACTAAGCCAAGCCATGGAGCTTTGTGTCAAGCCACATGAAGCCATGTGAGCCCTTTCCACCTCACCAAGCCATTAATGGCAAAAGAGGGAGTTTCTTTCTTAAACCTTCACTAAACCTTTTTAACCCCATTCATGTTATACTTTAACCAAGCTTAACCACATCACCTTGGATGTGAACTTCACCACCCTTTCCTAGCTGACCCAAGTGACTCTCCCTCAGCCCTAAAGTCAAGCTTTGGGGGGTGCACCAAGCCCCAAAACATGACTTGACCCAATTGAGCCCAAAAGAGCCACTTCCCCATTCCATTTGAATCGAGTCCTTTACACATGGCCAATGCTAATTGTTTGCACCAAACCATGACCACGACTCCACGACCATGAGGGTGACCCGACTACTGGCCGGCCGACCACCACAGCCGCTGGAAACCACCGGGACGAGAGCCTTATTTGGATTCAAAAATTTAAACACCTTGCTTGAAGTCATCCCGAACCTAATGGCCATCATAGGCCGTTCTTCTTCTCCCCAGGCGGCGGATCCCGACCTTGAACCTCCTCGAAATCGGCCATGGCCATGCCTATTTAAACTCACCTCCCTCACGGCCAAAGAGGGTGCTGAAACAAACCTTACCAAAACTTTGCCAAAATCACTCCACATCCTTCTTCTAACATAGAGCACTTGATCCTCACTGAAATCCAGCCCTAAAACCCCCTTTGTGAGCTCAATTTCTGAGTTCAACTTTGAGCCCAAAAACAGGACACTTCACCACAGTGAGTCAATCCTCAAATTGATTGTCTCTACACCTTCACCAAACCAGGAGAAGAAGTTCCACAGCAAAAGTCCCCTCACCAGGCCGGCCATTCCTTCTATCGGCCAAGCTTTGTAATCGGGCTTGGTGGAAATCAGGTCTAGAAATTTCACCAGGACCAGAGGCTTCATCCCTAGGCTCCCCCAGCTCCAACAAACGTGCCAAGCCCCTCTGATTTAAGCTTCACTTCTCAGAGCCAAGGCATGGAACTTCTCCTTTCCGAGAGCTTCTTTCGATTCTCCATTTTGTTTGAGTCGATTTCAACGCATGTTAGCCGTATGGATTTGTAGCACTCGTTTAGACGAACACATAGGATCAAATTTCATGTAAATTGGTTAAGAAATGAGGGAGATCTTAGGGTTTTAGTGTGGACGGCTCTCGGGACACACCAGTCGTAGACGATGACCAGGAACCGTTGGATCGCGCGTGTATTGAATGGACGATCCAGATTGTATCGGACGGAGGCATGGAGCGGAACTGCGGGGCCGTGTGGTGCTGAGGTGGAAGGCGGCGTCGAATGGAGGCGCGCTGCGTGGAGAGTTCGGAGCTGCTGAGGTTGACGCGGCGCCACGCTGGATAAGTAGAAAAATAGGTTATTTTTTATTTTTTTAATTACCCTAAACTTCAAAAATTCATATATCTTCATAGAAAAATCATAAAATTAAAATAAAAATACCATATTGCTCAGTGAACAGAGGAGAATAATATGGAAAAAGAATTAAGTTAATTTGTTGAGTCTATGATTTTTAATGATTTAAATGCTCTCTGTGATGTTTTAATTCTCCATTTGCATACATAATTCACCATGACATGAGGCCATAGGGCTTTTGTAGCGTCTGTTCTTGGGAACATTCCCTGAATTTTTCAAGACTAGAGGCCATCTCTATGACAAGTTATTGATTTTCCAAGTTTATGTGTCTGTTTTGGCATTTTAATTCCAATAATTAGCATATTGCTTAGAAAATTCTAGGAAAATTAGGGGAAGTATCTTAGGACCAGAGGACCCTAGGAAAATTATGGTTTGATTTAATTCCTTAAAAATAACTCTAATTAGCGTAAACACTCAAAATAGAACTTTAATTAAATGGGAGTAACCACACATCAAAATCACTTGAAAATAATTCTCCACAGTCACCTAGGATGTAGAGAACCTCACATAAAAATTTCAAGTCAATTGGAAATAATTTAAGCTATTAAATGAATTAATTAAGTGGCATAGCAATTTTAAAATTAAAAAAATCATAAAACCCAAAAATACACTTTAAAAATTCACCAAATTGGTTTTGAGGCTTCTCTGATATCAGAAGAGTCTAATAAAATTAAAATTGGAATTTTCTAAAAATTTTCCTTTTAACCCTATTTTAATATTTAATAATTAAAAAAATTAAAAAATCACAAAAAATATTAAAATTCATAAAAATGTCATATTTAGTCCCTTAATCACTTAGGAACCAACCAATTTTTTTTTCCTAAGTCCCTATGTTAAGATATTGAATTTTAAGGGCTTAAGACAATTTTTAATATTAAAAAATGGATTTTCCAACCTTTGCACCAAATTAATTCTAATATATCAAAGAAAAAAAAAAAAATAAAATTTGTTTCTCTGAGTTCTTTGAGGTCAGAGAGATTTAAGAAAAATATAAAACTTAATTTTCAACTTCAATTTTATTTTATAATTAATTAATACTCTAAAATTTAAAATAATTATAACAAATAAAATATAATTCAAAAAATCACCGAAATTGGTCCAAGTGGTCCTCTAGTCAATAGGGTCATCCCATAATTTTCTTAAGGACAAAAACTTTACCTTGGTCATGTTATTGAATTTTCATTGAAAACCCTTTTTTTCATTAAAATAAATATATAAATTAAATTTAAAAAATGGAAAAATCACATTTTCTCCTCTGATTTTTTAATTGACCCATGTGTAGGTGACATAAAAATTTCAAAGTCATTTGAGTTATATTTAATGCATTATGAAGTGAACAAGCCTAAGGGGGCAAAAATGGTAATTATTGAAATTTAGCCTTAATCAATATTTAGGCTTATTTATGGGTAGTGGGTAATGAATGATCCTAATTAATCTCCTTAGATGATTGAAACATGAGGAATTAAAGGGTAGAAACCCGTTTATCACTCTTCCAATATAAACAAAATGATTATAATTTCTTAAATTATTAAAAATTTGAAGTCAATTAAAATAGAATGTATTAAGTGAAGGGGTTTAATCTTGGAAGATATTAATTTGTTAATCTTAACCCCAATTAATGATGGAAATCAAATACCACTTAAAATTAATTTAATTATTCATTAATAAAAAAAACTAAGATAAATTAAATAACCAAATTAAAATAATTTCTAAGACAATTTAATAAAAAAATATAAATAGTTTTAAAATAATATAATTAATTAATTTAAAAAAAAACAATTTTAAAATGACATGATTAATTCAAAACAATTCAAATTAAATATAATTAAATTAAAGCAATTTTAAAATAATTTAACCATCTTTAAATCACAATTAAATTAATACAACTAAATTAAAATCAACTTCAAAATCAACACAATTAAATTAAATGTAACTAAAATTAAAGTTAAGACAATTTTAAAATAGCCAAGTCAACTTTTAGAATTACACAATCAAATTGAAATAACATAAGACAATAATAATTAAACTAAAATATTGTAACTAATCTTAAAGAAAACCAACTTAAATCTAAATAAGATGGTTAAGTTTCCTAATAACCTAACCTGCCCTAAAGGCTTCCACCCACATAATTCTTAAATGGAGTATCAAGTGAGATGTCACCTCATTCATCGGATAATCAAACATCCAAACTCACTGAGCAAGAGTTAAATAAGATCAGAACATTAAAGTAACATGGGTGATTGATTCATCACCACAATGAAATTAACTGAACTTAAAATAATCTCTACAATGTTTAAGAAGATGTTCAGAATTCAGTTCCGAGCACTTCTCTAACTTGATGGGATGTTTTAAAGGAACAGTAAGACTTCATTGTTCTTTGGTGAAGAAAATCATCCTTAACATAACACAAGAACCTAGACGTCATAGGAAGTGACTAGCAATAGGATTAAGATTTTGGTAGACAACCAGAACCTTCCCTTAGCTTTTCTTAGGCGCTTTCCTTGAAATATATAAATGCTCTGACATGTGTTTTAAGTACAGCCGGGAATGACGAGAAGACTCTCCAGGTACGCTTTTATTTTGTTGTGATTTATTTTCCTGCATTGCACTTTACTTCTCTTGCATGATTAAACAAGAATGTCACCCTGCATGAAAAGCGAAACTTTTAGGATAGTCCATAAGCCGAAATCCAAAACTAAATTAAAATCAACACAAGATAAAATTCACCGCCACAACATTCAAAATATAAAATAACTCAAAATTTAATCACAAACAGAACAACAAAACTAAAACTACAACTAAATTAAAACGTCTTATTGGATAATCGAGAATACCTCGGATGATGTAACCTACGATGTTACTAGCAGGATTTCCACGGTGCTAAATGAAAGTGTGGAACTCATTTAGTAGAGTTTAGCAAATTCATTTGGACTAAGTGAATCCGATAAAAATAACGGTGCTTGGAATGATGGAGCACGTGGGATCTTTATCGGTGTTGTTATAACCAACTTTAAGATTCCCCTAACAAAATGTTAAAAAACACCTGAACCTTAAGACTTTTCTAAACCAAAACACTTCTCTCATCCCTCGATTTTCACTTTCAAAACTAAACCTCTGCAACAAGAAGGAGCTTGGAGCACAGTGGGCAGCACGAGCATCGTCATCAGCAAAACTTGAGTCTACTTCAGCAAAACCTTTTTTAGAATTAAATAACCAAGCCATAGGATTTCGAGGTAGTTTGCCTAGTGCAACATAAATCCTCAACTCTTCGTTAGGCATTTGCATAATCATATTATGCAAATTAAGTCCTAACCGGTCTTATGACTCTGAGGTAGTCGTTTGGTATGACATAAACCCTCACATCTTCGAGGCTATTTGTATGATTATGTCATACAAATATAATTTCTAATTAATTAAAATCGGCAGGATTGAAACATTAAATAAATTCTCAAATTGAAGCCAAACCATATGATAGTTGGGAAGTCACTGAAGTTCACTTCGGGTTCGTGACATCCTCTACTTCTCTTCATTTGGACCCCTGAAATAACTGTTCAAAATTTGAGCTATTCCCTATTGAAATTTCCAAAATCCAATTTGTTTGAAACCTTAAACTTTGAAATTCTTGAGAAGCAAAACCAGCGATCATTATCGAGAGTTTTCTTAAGTGTTTTCGGACATTTAAGATGTAATTAACTATAGGGGCTTGCCTTTATAGGGAACTTTAAGAACCCGAGTAATATAAACCCTGCTTATTTCCTTTATATTAAGCGAGGGAACTTGTCGGCTTATTAAATTAGTTCGCGGACCGAATGGATGTCATAAATCTTCTAGTTTATTTAATCGAGCCCTATCATCGAGCGGTGTGTCTATTCTTCGGGATAGATACACAGTTTGTGATGCGGTGCTCGTTTATATAAACTATTTGGGATGTGAGATCGGTTTGATTTCATATCTTAAAATTTTCAAATTTAAAATTATTTTCAAAATCAAACGCTACTTTCCAAATTATATATATTTAAATTGAATTTAAAATTTAAAATTCGCCGACAATTTCTGTAGGCGACCCATTTTCAAAATACATAACCTAAAAATAAGCCGTACAATTTCTGGCGATTCTGCTGGGGACTAGTTTCTCTCTCCATTTTGATCAGATGGTTTTGCTTTCATAAATCGGTAGTGAGTCCATGCCCCTTTTGGACCAAACTACCATTCTTTCCGTTGGCATACCACGTTCATTTCTGTCTTGAACATGTATAGTCAACTCTCTTTGGTTTTGGAGCCACTGTTTAGACACCCCTAAACAGAGAGGTTCCGAAGTCCTTTTGCCTCTTTTGAGGTGGGGTGGACCCCCAATAGGTGTTAGGAGCGGTTCTTCAGGTCGAGAAGTCTCGTGAGACTCTCTCTTCCTTTCCAATTTCTGGATTGGGGCCCTTACCTTTCCTTTAACCTTTCCTCTGGTAATTGTTTCGTTCCTAATGAACAAACTTTCTAGTAAACAAACCCTTTAATAAATGAACTTGCTGCTAAACCACAAATATATGAATAAAACGAGAATCCGAAATACTTTAATAAGGAAACGAAAAGATAAACGAAGATGTGTTCAGACTCTTTTTAGAGAATTTCCTCTCTTTCTTCGTGCCGATGAAAGAAAGTATAAATCAGAACTGACGCTTAGAATCTACCCTGCAGAAAATGTCTGCACCAAAGCTGATTTTCTCCTTCACCAACGGGATAGGCTTGGCTGTTTACAAGGACGAGCTGCCTAATGAAGCGGTCATTCGTTTTGGACAAGGGTTCGACAATTTAGACATTAAGTTCGTTGATGTTACTCTTTTCGCACTAATGAACAAAGTACCGGAAACTGAGGAACCCATAATTGAATTCAACTTGAAATCGGCTCAAGAGTTCCCTCCCGTGCAAAGGGTCCCAGTTGAAAGAAACACTGCTGTTCATAAGAGGACTGTTATCTCTACCCCCACGGGTCCGGTCATCTCGCACCGAGCCTCGGCTCTGCTGAGCTGAAAGGAAAAGAAGTCCGAGTCGGTGATGAGCACATGTCACGTGGAGGGTTCAGATTTTGCTGCAATACATTCTGTTTTCGAGATAGGGTCCAGTTCAAGAGTTACACTCTTAACTCGGACTCAAAGAAGAAATAAGAGCAGAAAGATCGCCAGGATCGAGAAGGCGAAGGCTGCTGAAGTTGCTTTTACGGGAAGAGATTCCTGAGGAAGAAGAAGAACTGCCTGAAATTTCACTGCTGTTGAGAGGGAGTAGATTCCACCCTCTCTCTGCTGTATCAGATGAAGAAGATGTCCGGAGGATCGCCGCTGCATTACCCCGACCTGCATACTATAGTGACTGTAAGAGGAAGAGGGCCAACAAAACGCCGCTTGTCTGACTGCAAGCCGTAGTGGAGAAGCTAGCAAAGAAAGAAGGGTGCCCCGTATCAGAGATCCTAAGGAGGATGGAACGAGTACCAGCCAAATCCCGCCTTGGACCGCGAGTAGACCCCGTCACTGCTCCAGGGAGGCCAAGGAAGAAAGTGCGAGCTATTGAGAGAAGTTAGCCTGTTGTCATATCGGGTCACCATATTAGGGAGGACACCACCTACCAGCGTACAACCGGACGGACCATGCAGTCTGGGCCTTCTACTACAAGAAGGATGGTATGACAACCTATTACTGCTGAACCAATACCGACACAATGTTCTGAAAAGAAGAGTCTCGTCAGAGAACCTGAATATGAAGAAAGCACCACTGCATTAAAGGAAACTCTTGAAAAAGAAGTTCAACAGTCATCACATGACAACCGCGAAACCGTTTTGAAAAGACCACTTGAGGATGCCATAGGAAAGCTGAGGACGGACATCCGACGGTTGGCAAAGGAAAGAGGAGAAAAATTAGGAACTGAAGTTGATTCATCAGAATTTATGGATGAAGAGTATGCCGAGATCAATATGGTCGAGACCCGAGCATCGTCAGCTTCGCAAGGAGCTCCGTCAGCTTCAGAAAGGGACGAACCAGAAGTAATGAGAGCGCTATTCCGTCAATGGAGATGAACAACCAAAGAAAGATTCTGCACAGAGCATGATTCCCGAAAGAGATATTGAGAACATGGTAGAACGAGCGAGTGAGAGAAGCCTTGGCTCGGTCCCAGAGTGGAGCATCTATTTAGACGGAGTAGACCTTACACGAAGAATTTAATGCAGTCCAATACCCGAATGGCTTCGTACCACCTCTGTTCAAGACTTTTGATGGTACGGGGAACCCCCGGCAGCATGTCGCACATTTTCGTGCCAGTTAGTGCAATGCCGGTGGGAGCAATGCTTTACTTTTCGTCAGTTCGTCAGCAGCCTGTCAGGGATTGCCTTCGATTGGTATGCAGAATTTCTGAATGGTTCAGTCAAGACATTTTCAGAATTAGAAAACCTAGTCGTTAAGCGGTTTACCGGGGCTGGGCACCACATCACTATCGGTGATCTAGTGGTGGAGCAACATAAATCGAACGAAACTTTAGTAGACTACATACTTCGATGGAGGAACTTAAGCATGAAGTGTGAACCCCAGCTTCAGGAACAGCATGCAGTTGGTATCCTACTGAAGAGTATCCATGGCCCGATATCACTTCTTCTTAAAGGATTCACGATCAAGACTTTCGAGAAGTTGCTTAGCTAGGCCGGGAGCTTGCAAGAGGAGGCAAAACAGCTGAGTTTCGTTGACAAGACCGATAAGCAGAAGTCCGTAAAAACATTCAAGAAGAAATCAAGAATCGTTGCGGCGGTCGATAAGGAAAGCGACCGGTGCGAAATACGACGGAGCGGCCGCGGCGGGAGTTATCGACCACCACGACGGACTTACCAACAACCGCAGACGAGTTATCGGCGGCCTCGACCGAGTTATCGATCGCGGCGGCATGATCGACCACCGCCTCACCCATTATACAACATGAAGGAGCTCTTGAATAAGGAATACCCTTTCGAGGCGAGGCGGTGGCTAAGATGTTCGCGGTTTAATGAAAACACCCGATTTTCGACTACTGGAGCCAAAAGGCGGAAGAAGTCGATAAGAAAGATCATCCGAACTACTGTCTCTACCACCGGATGCTCGGACACAAAATAGAAGATTGCATCACTTTCAAGAGTTGACTTGATGATAATCTCCGGAAAGGGAACATAACGATCTCGAAGGAATACATGAAGGAGCCCTAAAAAGGAGGTTCCGTCAATGTTATTGTTGACCTCATTTTACAATGAGTCAATACCCTTATGACCTAAAAAGTCAATTTTGGTCAAAATAGTCAAACCGGACCGATGACTAACCCTCGTTGACTTTCGACCTAAAAGTCAACTTTGGTCGAAATGGTCAAACCGGACCAGCTGACCAACCCTGTTGACCATATGTCACCCTTATGACCTAAAAGTTAACTTTGGTCAAAATGGTCAAACCGGACTCAATGATTAATCTCGTTGACCCCATAGTCACCCTTTTGACCTAAAAAGTCAACTTTGGTCAAAATGGTCAAACCATACCCGAATGACTAACCCCGTTGACCCCATAGGTCAACCTTTTGACATAAAAAGTCAACTTTGGTCAAAATGGTCAAACCAGACCCAATGACCAACCCTGTTGACCCCATAAGTCAACCTTATGACCTAAAAAGTCAACTTTGGTCAAAATGGTCAAACCGGACCCATCGACCAACCCCGTTGACCCCATGAGTCACCCTTATGACCTAAAAAGTCAACTTTGGTCAAAATGGTCAAACCAGACCCACTGACCAACCCTGTTGACCCCATAGGTCACCCTTATGACCTAAAAAGTCAACTTTGGTCAAAATGGTCAAACCAGACCTAGTGACTAATCGTGTTGACCCATAAGTCAACCCATTCACTCAATGACACATTTAAGACCCCACAATGACAAAATCACAAATACCTGGACATTTTAAAATTAAAATGATCAATTTGGCCGACTTAGGTCAACCTAGTGTCAAAATTGGTCAACACCTATCTATTTTGATTAAAATAGATAAAAATGAAACAAAAACAACAAAATTAATCAAATAATTAATTTCAAAATTATTTTGATTAATTAAAATGATTAATGATTTAATTTTCAATATTTTAATTAAATGAAATAATTAATTAAAATGAAAATTAAATTAAAATCATAAAATGACAAAAATGATAAAATTAATCAATTATTTAAATTGAAATCATTTTCAATTAATAAATTGATTAATAAAACATTTTCCAACAATTTTAATTAATAAAATAATTAATTAAAATGAGAATTAAGAAAGAAAAGAAATGACACATAACCTTCTCATTATTAGTTAGGCTAAACCCATCTTAAGGCATAATTAACACATAATTAAGCCCACTTTAAATCAACTTAGCCATGGGTTAACACCCATCATGATGCATGGGGTGAGGTGTCTCTTCCTCCTTCACCCTAGGCTTCATTTAGCCATGAGGTGGCCGGCCAACATGAGGCCTCACCTCCCACCTCCCAAGCTACCCAATGGAAGGAAAACCATGCATGAAACCCCCCTTACCATGGTTAGAAGCAATGATGAGGGATAAGCTTGTGTGTCACCATTTGCCAAGCCCAAAGAATGATGTGTAAGCTCCCTAAGAAGAGTAGAGGCAGACTCACCATGCACCTCTTACATGAGCCAATGGGGGAGAGACAAAACAATGGAAATCATCATGAAAAGCTTAGGGAGAAGGAACCATGCATATCCTCGACCACTTTCTTCACCCAATGGACTGATAGGAGAGATAACTACTCCCTAGAACAACCTAAGCTAAACCATGGCCTCCCTTCGCTATAAAAGAAGCCCATACCCGAGCCTAGCAAGAGAGGAAAAAAAAATTAGGGAGAACTGTAGGCTGCCCAAATTCACTTGCTCCCAACATAAAAACTCTTCCTAAGAGTCTCAACAATCTATTAGGATCAAATCCAAGCCATAGATCGAGCCTATTTGAGCCAATTTGATCAAATTTAAAAAACAGCCCAAATTAGGCACTTCTTCAAAATTCTCCCCTAAGCCTGACTTCTGGATCAAATTGCTGCAACAATAACCTTCCATTGGAGTCCTAGAAGGCAACCATAAGGTCTAATATAGCTTGATTTGCTTGTGGCAAATGTATGAAATTTTTCTTTACAAAATAAATTGTATTTTCGATATATCATGTCTCATACTAGCCCAGAAGTGTATCATCACCGTATAGATGGATACTTCTCATCCAGATGATCATTTAAAAAAAAAATCACTCAATTTCATCAAGAAATGAGTGAGATATTGATGTTTTAAGTTTAATGGTTTGAAAGTTTTCGGATTTTTAGCCGAATTTTCTCCGCCGTCCGATCCCGCGTTTTAGGAATGGACAACGTTGATCCTTCCCCCGTGGTGTCCGCTGTTCGGCTGCCCGCAGCAGATCCTCCCGCTCGTTCGACGCGTACGAGGACACGCGTCGAACGACGGTGAGTTTGGCGGCGGGATTTAATAAAAAATACCTTAAAACCTTAAAAACTTCAAAAATCTATATCTTTCGATCCGGAGGTCATAAAAATAAAATAAAAATACTCTCGGAAAGTTCTCGAAGAGGAGAAAATTATGAGTCCAAAATCATAATTTTCTTCTAAGTATTTAATTTTTAATTAATTAAATACTCTCTGGAGTATTTTAATTATTAAAAATTATTTATAAATCAAAAAAATTATGAAACTTTGAGGCATTTATCCTTATGTTCATAGGGAGCTTCGCATAATTTTTCCAAGGACGAAAACATGTTTAAGACACTTTTCTATAATTTTCAAGTTTCTTTATAATTATTTCATATAATAATTATAAAAATTTGAAAATTGAGAAAAATAAAATACAAATGACTAGAAATGATAGATGACAATGTACAATAACCCTAAGAAAACTATTTCTAAGTCATAGAAATTATTTTGAATAGTATTTTGAAATTTAGGGTTGAAATTCTTTATTAATTAAATAATTTTAATCCTAAAAACAACCCTTTATAAATTTAACCTATTTTCATCAACAATCTAAGTTTGAAAATGGTTCTAGTCTATGATAAATTAATGGTAAACTTCACGTAATTCTAAAATGACCAAATTAGACTTAATTAGGTTTAAAAGTAACATTTAAATCCATTAAACCTTACTTAAATTAGGTTTAATATAAAAATTAAATTTTTAATTAGGTTTAAGGACATATTAAACCTAATTAATCAAAATCAAATCTTTTGATTAAGTTTAAAGACAAATTAAGCTTAATTAACCCATTAAACCTTACTTAAATTAGGTTTAATATAAAAATTAAATTTTTAATTAGGTTTAAGGACATATTAAATCTAATTAACCAAAATCAAATCTTTTAATTAAATTTAAAGACAAATTAAGCTTAATTAACCCATTAAACCTTACTTAAATTAGGTTTAATATAAAAATTAAAAATTTTTAATTAGGTTTAAGGACATATTAAACTTAATTAACCAAAACTAAACTCTTTTAATTAAGTTTAAAGACATATTAAACTAATTAACCAAAATCATATCTTTAATTAAGTTTAAGGACATATTAAACTTAATTAACCCATTAAACCTTATCTAAATTAGGTTTAATACAAAAATCAACACTTTTAATTAAGTTTAAGAACATATTAAATTTAACTAATCAAAATCAAACCCTTTTAATTAAGTTTAAGGACATATTAGACTTAGTTGACCAAAACCAAACCTTTAATTAACTGTAAAGACATATTAAACTTAATTAACCTCCTTACACATTAGGTTTAAGACAAACATAAACCCTAATTAGGTCTAACTCGTTAAACCTAATTAAACCATTAAACCTTAACTAATTAAGGTTTAATCAAACACAAACCCTAATTAGGTCTAATCCATTAGACCTAATTAAACCATTAAATCTTAACTAACTAAGGTTTAATCAAACATAAACCCTAATTAGGTCTAGCCCTTAGACCTAATTAAACCATTATGTCTTAACTAAATTAGACTTAATCGAACCTAAACCCTAATTAGGTCTAACCCATTAGACCTAATTCAACCATTAGACCTTAACTAACTAAGGTTTAATCAAATATAAACCCTAATTAGGTATAACCCATTAGACCTAATTAAACCATTAAACCTTAACTAACTAAGGTTTAATCAAACTTAAACCCTAATTAGGTTTAACCCATTAGACCTAATTAAACCATTAGACCTTAACTAACTAAGGTTTAATCAAATATAAACCTTAATTAGGTCTAACCCATTGCACTCTAATTAAACCATTAAACCTTAACTAACTAAGGTTTAATCAAACTTAAACCCTAATTAGATCTAACCTTTAGACCTAATTAGACCATTAAGTCTTAACTAAATTAGACTTAATCAAACATAAACCTTAATTAAGTCTAACTCATTAGACCTAATTAAACTATTAAGTCTTAATTAAGTAAGACTTAATCAAACACAAATTCTAATTAAGTCTACCACATTAGACTTAATTAATTATTAAACCTTAATCAACTAAGGTTTAATTAAACCCAAATCCAACCTTTAATCCAAGTCCAACATAACATAAACATCAAACATAACCTAACTTGAGTCTAATCCAACTTCAACTCAAGTTAACCTGAACCTTAGGTTCAACCTATATTGAACCTAACCTAAACTCAAACATAACCTAACTTGAGTCCAATCCAACTTGAACTCAAGTTAACCTAAACCTTAGGTTCAACCCATATTGAACTTAATCTAAACTCAAACATAACTTGAGTCCAATCCAATTTAAACTCAAGTTAACTTAAACCTTAGGTCCAACGCACATTGAACTTAAATTCAATTCAAACCAAACTTAAATCTAATCTACATTAGACTTAAGTGAAACCAGACCTAGGTTCAATTCAACATAAACCTAAGTCAAACCCAGGCTTAACTTAAGTCTAACCTATAGTAGACTTAAGTAAAACCAAATTTAAGTTCAACTTAAAAATGAATCTAAGTCAAAACTAGACCTAACTTAAGTCTAACCCACACTAGACTTAAGTCAAACTAAAGTTCAACTTGACATGAACTTAAGTTCAACCCAAACAAAAAAAAAAAGAAGCTTAAGTCTAACCTATATTAGACTTAAATGAAACTTAAACTTAAGTTCAACCTATATTAAACTTAATCCTAAGTCTAGGTCTAACTTTAAATAGACTTAATTAAAACTTAAATCTTATCTAAAAGGGACTTAGATGGTCTGCAAATCTAATTAAGTCTAATTTATTAGACTTGATTAACCTTTAAGTCCTATTTAAACAAGACTTAAAACTTAATTAAATCTATTCTGAACCAAACCTTTTAACTTAAGTTCAGACAGACATGAACTTAAGTTAAATAGATTCAATCAACATTGAATCTAACTTAGGTTCAACCATACATGAACCCAAGTTAATTCAATCAATATTGAATCTAATTCCAAACCTTTTAACTTAAGTTCAGACAGACATGAACTCATGTTAAATAGATTCAATCAACATTGAATCTAACTTAGGTTCAACCAGACATGAACCCAAGTTAATTCAATCAATATTAAATCTAAATTCAAACCTTTTAACTTAAATTCAGACAGACATGAACTCAAGTTAAATAGATTCAATCAACATTGAATCTAATTTAGGTTCAATTAGACATGAACCCAAGTTAATTCAATCAATATTGAATCTAATTTCAAACCTTTTTAATTTAAAGTTCGGACAGACATGAACTCAAGTTAATTCAGAATTTAAGTTTAAACTTAAAATCAAGATATAAATTCAACATTTCAAACCAAAACTGACATAATCAACAAAAATTTGACATTTCAAAAATAAACAACATAACCAACGTAAAATTGACATTTCAAAATAATTTGACATAAATTGACATCCAAGACATATCTAAATATTCTGTGATATTATTTCTGACAATGTTTTCTTTGCAGGGTAAAAACAAGAAATTTCGCTTAGATTTTCTTTACATGTTATAGGATGTACTAACTCTGTTTTGCAGGACGACATTGACAACAAAAACAAAACCAAAACTTTTAGGTTAGACAAACCTGAAACTTTTCAACAAAACGACGACATTAACAACAAAAAAAAAACCAAAATTTTTAGGTTAGACATATAACCTGAAACTTTTCAACAAAACAACTACATTGACAACAAAAACAAAACCAAAACTTTTAGGTTAAATATATAACCTGAAACTTTTCAATCAAAACAACGACATTGAAAACAAAAATAAAACCAGAACCTTTAGGTTAGACATAATACCTAAAGTATTCAATACCATGATATAACAAAATTCGGGAGTGATAGTGGGTACATCTCTCCTTAAAAATAAATTTTTAGAAAACAAATGATTAACATTAATCAGAAGTTTTCTTAAACAATTGAAAATTGTTTAAGACGTAATTAACTATAGAAGCTTGCTTCTATAGGAGATCTAAAAGAACCCGAAATAGAAATCACTGGTTTACCATGATCTTCTTAATATGAAAATTCTGGAATATGTTATTCTAGAATATCCTCATATAAAGATTATCATAAACATCATTTTCTACTATTAGTCCTAAAAATTCTCTAAATCCTCCATAGGATTTATATGAATAAAACTAGGCTAATATCAGATGGCGACTCCTTGACATTGACACCCAAACCCAATCTCTTTCCGACGACAAGAGAGAGAGAGGATGGGGGGACATCAAAGATTTGGCGACTCCGCTGGGGAAAATCTTTCTTCTCATCTTTTGTTATCATTTGTTTTCATTTCAAAATTTTGAAAATAAAAGTTCCCAGTTTATAAATAAGTCGATAATATTCATTTTTCTTGAAATTTCAGAAAAATCGCATTGGATTCTCCGAATTCGATCTTTTCTTACTTTCAAGACTTTGACATGCCAATAGAGGAAAATCCTCCCTTTTATCACAATGATTATGGATTATTTAGTGAAACGGAATTCATATTAGATAATCCATATCAAACTGATACTCAATCTTTTCAAGAATTTGACTTGAAACCTTATGAAGACTTTCTGAATTTTACAGACAATTTACCTGAATATACATCTGAAGAACCTTATATCCTTGAAGAAATGAAAAGACAGAGTGATAAGAAAGGAAAACAAGTTTACGAGGAAGATGATATTCCGCCATCATCTATGTATGAGATCGGATCTTCTTCAAGGAACGTTCATAAAAATCCTTCATTTAAAAGAAAGAAAAGATGGAATGAAAACGACAATTTTGAAACACCTGAATTTCAACAGAATATTTTTGGAAATCCTTCCTTTTTAGAGGAAAATCAATATATTCCAATTCCTGTTGAATACACTGACAATTCCTTTCAACCTAAAAGATCTCCTCCATTTCGTGTCGTACATTTAGTGTTTAAGAGATTAGCACGAAAAGAAAAATGTTCATTATCTAAGTTATTAGATAAAATGGGTTAGTGCAAGCCTCCAACACCATGAAAAGGAGAATTTTAGCAATGAAAAATTCTGATTATCAAGAAACTGATTATCAATTCCCAACTGATAAACATTGTGTTCGAGTGCCAGTAAAATTTCGATATGGCCCTAGAATAAAAGATGTAATGGTCACCATTGACAAAACACGATATGACAAATTAATGTCAGAAGCAGAAGATACAACTGCTATAATGACGAACTTGGTCCAGATGCTACAAAAAGCAAATTGTCCTTATACCGGATATGATACACCACCTGAGAGTTCTCGCCCTATACTTAAAAATAATTTATGGAGGCGAAAATCATCTGAAAGGAATTCTGATACCACCAACACTCCTGCGAATAGTTCACAAGAAGAGATTTGCAGAAAACATTCTACAAAATCATTTCAAGAAAGATTAAAGAAATTAAAAGAAGATATTAAACAACTTTCAAGACAAGAAAGGAAAAATACTTCTGACAGTTCCAATGAGAATGTTGCCAGTGTTAATATGGTAGAAACCCGATCTACTTCCTTAGCACGAGAATCAAATGAAGAGGAGACAACCAATGAATTGCGAGAGGTGATACGACAACGAGATGAACAAATAAATCGTCTTGAACAAAAAATGGAAGAATTGGTAGCGACTTTGCAAAAACCACCAACGAACCCTTCTCCAGCTATTGAAATCATTAGACCGAAGGCTATTCACATCCTTGAAAGCAAAGAAGAACCAATGGATGTCGAGGAAAGCACTCGAAAGAGAAAGAATTCTCCTCATAACGAAACTCCGTAAAAGGATATTACAAAAATAAGTGGAACGTAAAATTAAAGAAACAATGGCTCGAGCAAAAGTCGGAGCATTAACTCCAAAGGGTAGACCATACCCGGAGGAATTTGATTCGTTCAATATCCTAAAGGTTTTGTTCCTCCCGTCTTTAAAATGTTTGATGGAACGGGTAATCCCCGACAACATCTAGCACATTTTAGAGCAAGCTGCTGTAATGCTGGAGGAAATGATGCTCTCCTATTTCGACAATTTGTTAACAGTCTCACGGGAGTTGCCTTCGACTGGTATGCAGAACTTCCCAACGGATCTGTCAAAACCTTTGTAGAGCTTGAAAGCCTTTTTATTCAACGCTTTGCAGGAGCACAACATCATACCACTGTTGGTGATTTGGTGGTAGAGAAACAAAAACCAGGAGAAACCTTGGTAGATTATATTTTACGCTGGAGAAATCTCAGCATGAAATGTGAACCACGATTACTAAGAACAACATGTCGTTGGAATATCGCTAAAAAATATCCATGGTCCTATAGCATTTATGCTTAAAGGATTTACGATAAAAACATTTGAAAAATTACTCAGTAAAGCTGCCAATCTTCAGGAAGAGGTTAAGCAGATGAGTGTAATGGAGAAAACTGAAAAGACAAAAACTATCAAAACTTTTGAAAAGAAACCTAGGAATATTGTAGAAAAAGGCAAATAGGTGATGCAAATCCAACCGGAGCAAAAGAAGCAACGACAAAATCCTTCGACATCACAGACGTCACCTCAGTTGCAACTTCTACAACCAATTCCAGTATCAACTGAAAAGAAAACAATGACTGAGAGAATGAATAAAGTATATTCATTTAAAACGAAGCCGTTAGCAAAATATTTCGTAGCTTGCTTAAAATACCCGAATTTAAGCTACCGTAAGCTAAAAGGCCACGAGAAATTGACATGAAGGACAATCCTAATTATTGCCCTTATCACAGGATGCTCGGACATAAAATTGAAGAATGTTTTGTCTTCAAAGACTGGTTAGAGCGTAATTTCAAAGATGGAAATATAGTCATCCCGAAAGAATACTTGAGAGAACCTGAAAAGGGATCAGTCAATATGGTTTCGATAGAGGAACTTAATCCTAAAAACAAGGATAGCATTTCTGAAGAGATCTTCGCTAAATACCAAATTACAAAATCTCCCAAGAAAGAAAAGAAAAAGAAAATCAAGAAAATGTAAAAGATTAGAGGTCTTCCAGACATAGGGGCTGCAACTCCTTTTGTACCTTCTAGTTCATTTCACTCTTGTACTAGGATAGTTATGTCGGCCGAAGGACGAAAAATCCTCAAGCCGATAACTTTGTATGACTTTCTTTTTACCATGAATAATAACAATCCTAGTTTTGCGTACATTTTGTCTATTTTGGATGATGCTTCTGAGAGTGACCATTTGAATTCTAACCCTATAGACAATACTCAAATCGTATATGATCAATCTAAAGACAACCAGAACAATGAAAATGAAAATGAGAAATCTGACGACGATGAAAATGACATTGCTACGCTTCAATTACAAGGAATTCTAATTTCTATAGGATTGGAGTCCTCAGATTCAGAAACGAATGAATCAGATAATCAACCTGAAGAAATAGTTGAAATTAACTTGAGAAGTGGAAAAATCTTACCTCCTAGGATAATTCCACAAGAAAAAGAAAAACAAATAATTACACCGTATAAGATCATTCCTCCAATACATCCCCAAACCTTCGAGAGAAATAAGGATGATCTTCATAACAAGGTAGATTATAATGTACTCGGCCCATTTGAGAAAATTGCTCGCAAAATTAAGCATCTATGACGCTCTCATACTTTCCAAAGAAATGAGAGAATCATTAATAAAGGCCCTTTCGGACCCTGACATTTGCTTAACTCAACTTGCTAGTACTACCCAAAATGAAGCTTACTCGTTAGAGGAATCAACAAAGATTACCTTCTCTGACAATGACTTGTTGCTCGGAACAACTGAACACAATCGTCCACTATATATTACAGTAAACATCAATGACACGATACTTTCGAGAGTTCTTATTGACCTGTGTGCTTCAATCAACATTATGAATCCGAGAACTCTTGCATACTTAGACATTGATGCCTCTCAACTATCAAGGGATACGATGATGTTAAGAGGATTCAATCAACAAGGAGAACGGGCCCTTGGATCAATAACATTGCTCTTAAAAATAGTCGACTTGGCAACGACAGCAAAATTTCATATTATTGATTCAGACACTTCTTTTAATGCCTTACTTGCAGTACCACTGGCTCCATGAATATAAAATGGTACCCTCTTCATTACATCAATGTATCAAATATTTACGAAAAGGACAAGAATTTCGTATTATAGGAGATTTGCAACCGTTTTCAATCCATGAAATCAGTATACATGAAGATGCAGCATATTATGCTCCTATAAATAAAACAATATCTTCCAAAGAGACAACAATAAATATGGAAGAAAAGAAAGAAGAAAAGAAAATAAATGAAAAAGATTTTTCTTCAATAAAGACAAGAGAAACTAATTTCCGTCAGACTCGCACTCGAGGTCGAGGCCGAGGACGAGGACGAGGGAGAGAAGATCCGATTGTCACAATGAAGAAACCACTGAAGTTCGAAATCCACCTGGATCCTGAAGAAGATACAACATCCATGGTTTTGAAGGAACCCCAATTCAAAATATCTCTAGAAGAAGAAGATATAGAGAAACAATTTGAATCTATGTATGACAAAATCAATCATTATATACATTCTATGACTCTAACTCCAATCTCCACTGCTAAGATTGAGAATTTAATAGTCAAAGAAGTATATAATGATGACAAAAAGCTAATTAAGTTTAGACTTGGCTTTACTTCTTCTTGTACTAAAAATGATGTAAAAATAGAAGATGAAAATCTTCCGCAATCAATGAAAATTCCTTTTGAATTGTATTCTCCTCGGGCACGAAAATTCATTCAAAATAGTTTAATGCTCAAACAATGGTCTTTAAAACAACCACATTTCATCGAACAAATGTGGAATGATAATAAACGAAATTCTAACTCTAAAAAGGTGTTGGATTTGGAATTTTGGAACCATTAGATGATACCGAATTTTGTTTGACTCGTCACGAAGAATGTGATTCCGAATCATTGCTCGATCTTCCAATCTAAAATGCTCCCCCGAATCGGAAGAAGAAATTAAATCGACAATCGATGAACTAAAAGAAATAAATTTAGGAACTAATGAAAATCCAAAACCGACTTTTATTAGTTCATTCCTTAATGATGAGGAAGTAAAAGACATAACTCAATTGTTGATGGAATATAAAGACTGTTTTGCTTGGACTTATGACGAAATGCCTGGTTTATCTCCAGAAGTCGCAATCCATAAACTTGGGATAGACCAAATCATAAACCCAGTTAAATAAGCTCCAAGAAGGATGCGTGTCGAAATAGAGCAACAAGTCATTACAGAAGTCAAGAAATTGATAGAAGCTGACTTCATACGAGAAGAAAAATATCCAACATGGTTAGCCAATGTGGTACCAGTTAAAAAGAAAAATGGACAAATAAGGGTCTGTATAGACTTTAGGGACTTGAACAAAGCATGTCCAAAAGATGAATTTCCTTTACCAATTCCTGAATTAATGGTTGATATAGCATCAAAACATGCAATATTCTGCTTTATGGATGGATCATCAGGATATAACCGAATAAAGATGTTTTTGAAGGATGAAGCGAATACAGCTTTCCGGACACCCATGGGGATATATTGTTATAAGGTTATGCCATTTCGATCTAAAAATGCCAGTGCAACCTATCAAAGAGCCATGACACAGAATTTTGATGAACTAATACATAATCAAGTTGAGTGTTATGTTGGCGATCTGGTTGTCAATAGTAAACAAAAAGATGATCATATATACGATTTGAGAATTGTCTTTGAACGACTACGACGATATAATCTTAAAATGAACCCTTTAAAGTGCACCTTTGGTGTCACTTCAGGAAAATTTTCAGGATTTGTAGTTCGACATCGTGGAATAGAAATTGATCCTCTCAAAATTGAAGCTATTCTAAATATGCCTCCTCCTAAAAATCTAACTCAATTGAGATCCTTTCAAGGAAAATTAGCATATATACGACGTTTCATTTCCAATCTATCAGGTAGATGTCAACCCCTTACTGTCCTTACTAGAAAGGATGTCAAATTTGTATGGGATGAAAAATGTCAGCATGCCTTCGAAGACATTAAACAATATCTGACAACCCCTCCTGTCTTAGCAGCCCCTGTATTAGGAAAACCTTTAATCCTTTACACCGCGACATTGGACAATTCACTTGGAGCTTTACTAGCACAAGTAAATGATGAAGGAAAAGAGAATGCGTTATACTACATGAGTCGTTGTTTAGTTCCAACGGAAATAAAATATCCGACAATTGAAAAGCATTGTTTAGCCTTGATCTTCGCAGTTCAAAAGCTAAGAAATTATATGCTTTCTCATAAAGTAACTCTTATTTCAAGAGTTAACCCGTTACAATATTTAATAACACGACCGACACTTTCTGGGAGATTAGCAAGATGGGCAATGATCTTGTTACAATTTGACATAACATTTGTACCGTTACGCGCTATCAAAGGACAAATCCTAGCAGATTTCTTAGCGACACACCCAATTCCAGCAGGATCACCCCTTAACGATGATCTACCTGATGAACAAATATCAGAAGTAAAAAATTCTAACATGCAACGATGGGAACTCTACTTTGACGGAGCATCATCTGCATGGAAAGACAAAGATAAACAGACAATCATACTGTGCAAAGCCGGAGTAGGATTAATTTTCATTACTCCGTACAAAATGATGATGCCCTTTTCCTATCATTCGACGTAACCATGCACGAATAATGAAGCCGAATATGAAGCGCTCATAACCGGTCTAGAATCGGCAATATTAATGAAAATTGAGAATATTGATATCTACGGAGATTCCCGATAATTATCAATCAAATTGTCGGCAAATACAAAATTCGAAACCACGACTTGAACAAGTATTCTCGTTACACTTTGAAATTACTTCAACAAATTCCTGATGTAACATTTTTCTTAATTCCAAGACGAGACAACTCTCTAGCGGATGCTCTGGCAAAACTTGCAAAGGAATTTGCATGTCCAGAAGAAGATGACATACTGGTTTCTATAAAAGGACGACAAGTTCTTTCTCAAATTGATATGGATAATTTGCATAAAATCGGTGAAAATATGACAATGACAATAAGTGACGAAAAGGATGATTGGCGACAACCAATCATCCAATATTTACAAACTGGAAAATTACCTGAAAACACTTCTATTGCCAACCAAATTAAATAAAGAGCATTATCATATGCTCTAATAAATGACGTCCTTTATAAACGATCTTTTGATCAAATGTGGTTAAGATGTTTAAACCAAATTGAAGCTCGAGAGATTGTTAAGGAAGTTCATTCAGGTTTATGTGGTGCACATCAATCTGGGCCCAAAATGAAAATGAAAATAAAAAGAATGGGTTATTATTGGCCAACAATGATGACCGACTGTCTTGACATTGCAAAGAAATGTCATCAATGTCAAATACATGGAGTAGTTTTACATCAACATCCGAATGTCCTACATCCGACCATTGCATCATGGCCATTTGAATGTTGGGGTACTGACATAGTGGGCCCTATAGATCCTCCATCTTCCAAGGGCCATAAATTTATTCTGGCAGCTACTGACTATTATTCTAAATGGCGAAGCAATACCCTTTCGAGAAGTCAAGACGTAACAAGTTCTCCATTTCTTTAAAACACATATTGTTTATAGATTTGAGATTCCTCGAAGAGTCATATCGAACAATGGATCGGCCTTCAAAAACACAAAAATGAATCACTTTATCCGGAGACATGGGATCGACTGGAGATATTCCACAATCTATTACCCTAAGGCCAATGGATTAGCTGAAGCTTTCAATAAAACGTTGGTTCAAATCTTGAAAAAGACATTAAGTAATAGTACGAGACAGTGGCATGAACGACTAATAGAAGTTTTATGGGCTTATAGAACTACATATCGAATTCCAACACGGTCTACACCATTTGCTTTGGAATATGGTTCTGAAGCCATTTTGCCTCTGGAAGTCCAAATTTTTTCTCTCAGAATCGCAATAACTGATAAAATAACTGAAGAAGAAAATATCAAGTTGCGACTTGAAGAACTTGAAAGTTTAGAGGGCAAACGTCTGCAAGCCCAACAAAATCTTGAATTGTATCAAGCAAAAATGATACGAGCTCACGACAAACTAGTTCGCCCTAGAACCTTTCGAATCGATGAATTAGTTTTAGTTCTTCAAAGACCTATACTAGCTCATCGAAAGATAGGTGGCAAATTCGAACCAATACGGGAAGGTCCATATGTAATTGAAAAGACATATTCCGGAGGATCCTACCAATTGGTGGATTGTCAAGGAGAAAGAATCCTACCTCCAATCAATGGGCGTTTCCTAAAGAAATACTACGCGACAAAAAAAAAGAAATGAATAAAGACTTATTTATAAACTGGGACAATAAATTCTCCTTTCAAAAAATCATCTGTGTTGTTTTGTGACATCTTTTTCATTTGTTAAACAAACATTTGAAAATCTAAAATGATATTCTGTCTCGATATTTTCGTGAAAAATGCTCGAAGACAAGATTATTTTTCTCATTCCGAAATAATATGACTTTTGCCTTGGACCATCGACATATAGACGCGGGGACCAGAATTCACTTTGACTTCGATCCGTCGCAAACCGAGTCCATATATCATGGATCGTTGCTTTATCCGGTAAATCACGGCGAAGTTGATCTTCGACGCCTCTCGACAAAATTCAAACTTCAACGAACCCCAAGAATTTGATTTTACAATCGGTGATACTTCGTATGAAGAAGAATTCATGATCGCCCGGCACAAGGAGCATCAACGTCAGGAACCAAAAATCCGACGACAGGATTCACCAGATCGCAAAGACGAAATCGCAATAAACGACTAAAACGACAAAAACAATTACAAGAGAAACAAGACATGGAAGATATGAGTCAGTTAAAATCGTGAACTATCAATACTCCGTTCGAGGAAATAATATCGGAAACGACAAATCTAGACCTTACGTAAAAAGAGGATGGCAAAGCAAGTCATCACTCCACCATCGGTCACACCTGCTCAATATTTAAGGGTATCAGACAAAAAGAATCACTCAGAGGAAGAGATACGACGAATTCACGCCATTGAGTGGAGAACTTTCGAACAATATAAATATGTGAATAAAAGAACAATAAATATTCTGGATGGTCTTAAACTTTTTACCAGAATATTTGATGAAACTGAACAAGCTACTATCATCAACCACATCATAGAAGCCCGAGATCAGGGTAGGGCTGGACGCCTTCGAAGGAGGACCTATTCTGAACCTAATAAATGGATTCGCGGTAAGGGTAGGCAAACCATTCAATACGAATGTTGCTATAACTATGCAAGAGACAGAGAAGGAAATCTTCCTGGGATTCTACGACATGAACAAGTCGACCCTTTACCCGTTGTGATAATCCAAATTATCAGACGACTTGTTACTTGGGGAATCATACCTGCGGATTGTGTTCCCGATAGCTCGCATCATTAATATGTATGATGAAGGGGATTGTATCCCTCCTCACATCGACAATCATGATTTTGAAAGACCATTTTGCACCGTGTCACTCCCGAACCGTCGTTCCGCTGTGTTTGGAAGGGAGATACAAATCTTAGGACCCGGAGAATTTGAAGGTACATGCCGTATTCTTTTAACTCGAGGATCAGTTCTCTTGTTTCAAGGGAACGATGCAGATTTTGTAAAACACTGCTTACCCAGTGTTAACAAGCCACGTATCTCCATCACCTTGCGACGAATGAAGCCTGACAAGCGACCATACGGATATCAACCAATACCAGAGCTCGAAGGACTAAAGCCTTTGGAACTGCTGTGATCCCATAAATGTCCGAACACCTGAAACATGTTCGACGAATGATGTTTTGGAGTGTAGGACGTTTATGGACGATCTGATAATCCCCAAATCTATGACATAATATGAAGAACTCTCGACATATAATATATCTATAGTTGTCGATGTGTGACATATCGGTAGCCGTCGACATGTAAAATATCGTAGTTTGTTGCAGCAGTGTTATACGACATGTACATATGTATGTACCGTAAGCTTTTGTTTGCAATAAATATGTACTCGGTGATTTTTTATGGAAATAAAATGAAGTGTCGAAGAAAAATATATTCCCATTGTCCGTGATATGTCGATGTGTCCCGAAATCAATAAATGACAAAATGAATAATTTATGATAATCAAACATGAGAATTAGCTTTCGACCTATATAGTCAAAACCCCAACTGATATTCCCACAAAAAATATTAGTGAGTTCGCCACTCTCTTCTGCTATTGGATATAAGTCCTTTCCGATGTGGAAATCACGCTTTCCTCCGACCAAATCTCGACATCGACATTTCGAGGAAAATAGAAAATGACATCTATTTTCTCTTCGGCTATCGGATATAAGTCCTTTCCCCGATGTGGAAATCACGCTTCCCTCCGACCAAATCTCGACATCGACACTTCGAGGAAAATAGAAAATGACATCTATTTTCTCTCTTCGTTAATGGATATAAGTCCTTTCCCGATGCGTAAATTACGGCTTTCCTCTAACCAAATCTCGACATCGACATCTTCGAGGAAAATAGAAAATGACATCTATTTTCTCTCTTCTGTTATCGGATATAAGTCCTTTCCCGACACTGAAATCACGACTTTCCTCTAACTAAATCTCGACATCGACATTTCGAGGAAAATATAAAATGACATATATTTTCTCTCTTCGGTTATCGGATATAAGTCCTTTCCCGATGCGGAAATTACGACTTTTCTCTAACCAAATCTCGACATCGACATCTTCGAGGAAAATAGAAAATGACATCTATTTCTCTCTTCGGTTATCGGATATAAGTCCTTTCCCGACACGGAAATCACGACTTTCCTCTAACCAAATCTCGACATCTACATCTCGAGGAAAATAGAAAATGACATCTATTTTCTCTCTCTGTTATCGGATATAAGTCCTTTCCTGACACGGAAATCATAGTTTTCCTCTAACCAAATCTTGACATCGACATCTTGAGGAAAATAGAAAATGACATATATTTTCTCTCTTCAGTTATTGGATATAAGTCCCTTCCTGACACGGAAATCACGACTTTCCTCTAACCAAATATCGACATCGACATTTTGAGAAATGGAAAATGACATCCATTTTCTCCCTCCTGTTATAGGATATACGTCCTTTCCTGACACAGAAATCATGGCATTCCTTTAGCAAAATATCGACACCGACATTTTGAGAAAAGAAATATGACATCCATTTTCCTTCCCAATAAATCTCTTTTCAAATACAAGAAGAAAATCTCTTCTTAGAACCGACATAGAAGACATCTGACATCCTCTGGGAGTGATATGATATCCCCTCCTTTCCTGACCATTATGAGACATCTCTTAGACCACTTCGGTCAACGCCAACATGTGCAAAATACTTATATAGTATTCTACACATATTGGGGACCCTTTTGTTGACCTCATTTTACAATGAGTCAATACCCTTATGACATAAAAAGTCAACTTTGGTCAAAATGGTCAAACCAGACCCAGTGACCAACCCTGTTGACCCCATAGGTCAACCTTATGACCTAAAAAGTCAACTTTGGTCAAAATGGTCAAACTGCACTCAGCGACTAACCCCGTCGACCCATAGGTCACCCTTATGACCTAAAAAGTCAACTTTGGTCAAAATGGTCAAAGTAGACCCAATGACCAACCCTGTTGACCCCATAGGTCACCCTTATGACCTAAAAAGTCAACTTTGGTCAAAATGGTAAAACCGCACCTATCGACCAACCCCGTCGACCCCATAGGTCACCCTTATGACCTAAAAAGTCAACTTTGGTCAAAATGGTCAAACCGGACCCAAGTGACTAACCCCGTCTGACCCCATAGATCACCCTTTCGACCTAAAAGTCAACATTGGTCAAAATGGTCAAACTGCACCCAATGACCAACCCTGTTGACTCCATAAGTCAACCTTATGACCTAAAAAGTCAACATCGGTCAAAATGGTCAAACCAGGATCCAAATGATCAACCCCGTTGACCCCATAGTCAACCTTATGACCTCAAAAGTCAACTTTGGTCAAAATGGTCAAACCGTACCCATCGACTAACCCCGTTGACCCCATAGGTCACCCTTATGACCTAAAAAGTCAACTTTGGTCAAAATGGTCAAACCAGACCCATTGACCAACCCTCGTTGACCCCATGAGTCACCCTTATGACCTAAAAAGTCAACTTTGGTCAAAATGGTCAAACCGCACCAATGACTAACCCTCGTTGACCCCATAGGTCACCCTTTCGACCTAAAAAGTCAACATTGGTCAAAATGGTCAAACCGCACCTAATGACTAACCCCGTCGACCCATAAGTCAACCCATTCACTCAATGACACATTTAAGACCCCACAATGACAAAATCACAAATACTGGACATTTTAAAATTAAAATGATCAATTTGGGCTGACTTGGGTCAACCCAGGTCAAAATTAGTCAACACCTATCTATTTTGATTAAAATAGATAAAAATGAAACAAAACCAACAAAATTAATCAAATAATTAATTTCAAAATTATTTTGATTAATTAAAATGATTAATGATTTAATTTGCAATATTTTAATTAAATGACATAATTAATTAAAATGAAAATTAAATTAAAATCATAAAATGACAAAAATGATAAAATTAATCAATTATTTAAATTGAAATCATTTTCAATTAATAAGTTGATTAATAAAACATTTTCCAACAATTTTAATTAATAAAATAATTAATTAAAATGAGAATTAAGAAAGAAAAGAAATGACACATAACATTCTCATTTTTAGTTAGGCTAAACCCATCTTAAGGCATAATTAACACATAATTAAGCCCACTTTAAATCAACTTAGCCATGCGTTAACACCCATCATGATACATGGGGTGAGGTGTCTCTTCCTCCTTCACCCTAGGCTTCATTTAGACATGAGGTGGCCGGCCAACATGAGGCCTCACCTCCCACCTCCCAAGCTACCCAATGGAAGGAAAACCATGCATGAAACCCGCCCTTACCATGGTTAGAAGCAATGATGAGGGATAAGCTTGTGTGTCACCATTTGCCAAGCCCAAAGAATGATGTGTAAGCTCCCTAAGAAGAATAGAGGCAGCTCACTATGCACCTCTTACATGAGCCAATGGGGGAGAGACAAAACAATGGAAATCATCATGAAAAGCTTAGTGGAGAAGGAACCATGCATATCCTCGACCACTTTCTTCACCCAATGGACTGATAGGAGAGATAACTATTCCCCTAGAACAACCTAAGCTAAACCATGGCCTCCCCTTGGCTATAAAAGAAGCCCATACCCGAGCCTAGCAAGAGAGGAAAAAAAAATTAGGGAGAACTATAGGCTGCCCAAATCCACTTGCTCCCAACATAAAAACTCTTCCTAAGAGTCTCAGCAATCTATTAGGATCACATTCAAGCCATAGATCGAGCCTATTTGAGCCAATTTGATCAAATTTAAAAAACAGCCCAAATTAGGTACTTCTTCAAAATTCTCCCCTAAGCCCGATGACACGCCTAAAATATATATGCTTTTTGCTATATCATTTTACTCATTTCTTTATGATATTGCACTTTAAAGGAAGGTATTTTGTATGTTTTTTGGTTTTAGGTACAAGAAATGGTGATTGGAGCAAAAGGAAGCAAAAACGGTGCAATTTGGAGCAAAAACGAGCGAGAAATGAAATTCTGCCCTGACACCTTTCGATAAGTCTTTTGACGCTTAATCTCTTTTACACTTCTTGCATATTTTTGAATGAGATTACACTTTAAAAAAATGTTGTTTTTATGCTTATTTTGTAGGGCTATCTCTTACGAACGCAACGCAACTGAAACGGGGCGAAACGGAGCTAAAACGACGCCAAACGGAGCGAAACGGTGGAGCTGCTCAGAGTCATCTCGCCGACGGCGAGATTTTCCCGAGACCACCGAAAAGTGGCCGAAAAGCTCGCCGACAGCGAGCTCGAACTCGCCGACAGCGGCCCGGACGACCACGAACCGACTTTTTGCGGTTTTGGGCCAATATTCGACGTATTTGGACGCTTTTTCGAAGGGGTAAGTAAGGAAACTCTTGGGAATTCGTCCAAACTCTTTAAAAATGGCGAATATAGGTTAGAAAAAGGAGGAATTTTAGAGAGAAACAATAGAGGAAAGGAGAGAAAAACTTAGAGGAATGTTTAGGATTCTTAGATTAAGAGTAGAAATGTAGATTTCTACCCTTTTGGAGAGATTGGAGAGGAGATTTTGAGAGAATTTGTAAGGGATTTCGCTAGCATTGCATGGATCGCCAGGAGACTTTATGGGAGAGATCTTCGTCTTTCTTTCAAGGGGAAAAAGCTAAGTATTGTTCTTCATTATCCTATAATTTTGTAAACATTTATTTAGTAGATTTGCTTTGGTTACATGAGGTTTCCTTTGTGTTTTCTTCGTGCTTTGTGACATATCTCTCTTACTTAATCTTCTTCTTTGGAAATAGTGGCATGAGAAGATTATGCCATTATTCTCATTTTACTTTTCTTTTGCAATGAGTAGAAATCATGTTTAGGATTTTGTGATGCATGGTATAAGTAAATTTAATTATAAATGTGATGGTTTTTTACTTGCACTTCATTTACATTACAATAAGGGCCCATTGTAGTGTTAAAATTCGTTGTAATTACATCGACCCGAAAGGGCGGTGTAATTCTCAACAAAGTGAAACCACATTCAAAATCCATGGATGGTGAAGTTCATGGGGATCGAATGCAAATAAATAGGAAATAATTTAATCGAGCGTAGAATCGGAGATTTTAGAGTGACGAGTTAAAATCCTCAATTCGGTCCTATCGTTCGGTGTCGAAGTGTAGATGTTAGCCCTCAGTGCGAGGGAACGTGGAGCTCCGAAGTGGCAACCGTATCCTCCCGACTTCAGCTGCGGATTCAAGTAACCAAACATAGGATTAGTCAATGTTCTTTATGCCTGGACCAAAGGGTAAAGAATATGATTGCTCCTATTTGACACATACAATATTTAATGCATCTCATTCCTATTTATTATCTATTTCATTACATAAGAATAGTAGTTTTTAATATCTCAAAATTCTCCAAACCAATTCATCCAAAAAGGGTTATCTTTAGAATTATTATTTGCATTTAGTTATAGTTACTATTACATTTAACACTTGCATTTAGGAATAGTTACTAGATAAAACACAATTTTAATCGACATTCCAACCTAAGGAGTAATTGTAGTAGGCTAGAATTCGACTAAAGACATCTTACTTCACTTCCTCGTGGGATCGATACTGGGGTTTTTAAAGAAAACTCTATATTACTTCGAAACGATACGTATACTTGCGTAGTACCTCGGTGTGTAAAATATTTTCTAATTTTTATATCATTTAAGATTTTACACACTAGCCGCTATTTATAAATTCGGTCAAGTTTTTGGCCATATTTTGGAATTTAATTTATCGTGTAATCGCGGGTCGGGTCAAGTTTTTGGCGCCGTTGTCGGGAAGCTTCGGTAAGAACTTTAGGAGAATTTTAGCTAAGTAATTAGGCTTAGACTTGGAAAACTGTAGTGTCGTAAAAACTATTTTTGTGTGCAAAGTGTTTTGTTATATGAAAAAGTATTGTGAAAAAACTGTTTGTGTGAAAAATATGATGTTCGTGAAAATGTTTTGTTTTGTTGAATATATTTCATCTATTATTTGTTTAATTGTTAATGTATTATTTGTTGTGTTACGTATGAAAAACAAAGGATCTGCAGGACCTTTATCTTACGATCCTGAGTTTGAAAAAAATAAAAAAATAAAAATACAGAAAGGACTCGAAAAACTAGAAATGGAAATGGAAAACTTTCAAGATAATAACTTAGAAAATCATCATAATTCATTGAGGGATTACATAAATCCTACTGACGGATTTGAAATTCACTCTAAGTATACAAAACCCCGTCGTAGTAGGCCGACTTCATTCGAAATAAATCCCGAGATTATCCAACCGGTACAAAACAATCAATTTGGGGGAACTCCTTTAGAAGATCCTTATTTACACTTATCAAATTTTCTAGAACTTTCGTGCTACATTTCGTTATAATGGCATGTCGATGATGCTCGTTAGACTAAGGCTTTTTCCTTTCTCACTAAGTGGATAAGGCTAAAATGTGGTTATATTCATTAAGCATCCGGCTCTATTAAAAATCGGAAAGAGTTAACTCAAAAATTCCTAGCTAAGTATTTTCCACCTTCAAGGACTTCTAAACTTAGAAACAATATTATCTCATTTTGTCAATATGAAGGGGAATCAATATACGAAGCCTGGGAAAGATTTAAGGAACTCCTAAGAAAGTGTCCACACCATGCTTTGCCCGATTGGTTAATCATTCAAACTTTTTACAATGGGTTAGTAGGATCCCTTAGGTCTATAATTGATGCTGCCGTCGTGGATCATTAATGTCAAAATCATTCGATGAAGCATATGCATTAATTGAAAAAATGGCTACAAATGAATTTCAATGGACCTCTGCAAGGGTAAATAATAAAAATGTAGCTAGTATTTATGATACGTATACGATTTCAATTCTTGCATCTCGTATTGCCGCAATATCAAGGAAGTTGGACCAATTTGAATGAACCAACCTCAATTTACTCCTCGTAAGTGAGGAAAGTTCATTAGGGCCTATAATTGATTCTAAATTATCATATGAGACTTTAAATACCATAAACAACCCATATTCTAACTTTTACAACCCGTGTCGGGAGAACCATCCTAAATTTAACTGGAATCATACTACTGATGGTGGAAACCAAAAATGGGAAAATAATCATGCGAATCCTAATGAAAGTTGGAATAATTAGGGGAACACAAACTATAGACTTTCATATCCACCGGACTCTAACAATGATCAACAATTTGAGGATAAGAAAATGTTTTTGGAAGAAGTGGTATTGCAAATGGGAAACCAACTAGAAAGTCAAAATGCTGCGATTAGAAACAGAGAGAATCAACCGAGACAAATTGCTAATTCACTTAAGCAATAGACCACAAGGAACACTTCCTAAGCAACAATGAGATCAACCCTAAAAAGAACACTAATGAACAAATAGAAGCCGTCCAATTAAAAAGTGGAAGAGAGATAGAGGATGTGGTTAGAAAGAGAAAGATGTTGTGAGAGAAACAAAGGAAACTAAAAGGCTCGAAGAACATGTTTCTAAGGATCTGGAAAAATTAATATCTCCAACTAAAATCAGCTTGGAAAGACCACCACCTCCATTTCCTCAAAGACTTAGACAACATGAAGTCGGATAAAAAATTTTCAAAGTTCATGAAAGTACTTAAGAAGTTAACGATAAATATTCCTTTCATCGAAGCTTTGGAACGTATGTCAAGTTATGCAAAGTTTATAAAGGATATATTAAACAAGAAAAGGAAATTTGGGGATTACGAGACAATTGCACTAAGTGAGGAGTGCAAGTACATACTTCGTAAAAATTTTCCTCGGAAATTTAAAGATCCTTGTGGCTTTACAATTCCTTGTGCAATTGGAGAAAAATTATGTGGAAAAGCTTTATGTGATTTAGGAGTGAGCATTAATGTGATTCCTCTATCTATATTTAAAAGGTTAGGTTTAGTCGATATTTCTCCCACTACTGTAACCCTTATGTTAGCTGATCGATCTATCATTTATCCAAAAGGAGTTATAGAAGACGTGCTTGTTAAAGTGGATAAATTTATCTTTCCTTTGGACTTTATTGTATTAGATATGGAGGAAGATAAAGAAATTCCAATTATTTTAGGGAGACCTTTCCTTGTTTCTGGACAAGCTATGATAGATGTGCAAAAAGCGAGAGTCGACTTATGAATATTAATGACCAGGAAGTAACTTTTGATGTATTAAAAACTATAAAATATCCAACTCGAGAGAAAAGATGATGATTGTTTTTGTATGGATGAAATCGATTATCTAAGTAAAGACCATTTCCAAGAAAGTTTCGAGAGTAAGTTAATAGATGAGAATGAAGTAGATTTTCATGATGATTTGAAAAGGTTATTTAAAGAAGACTCGTATGTATGTTCGTGAGAGGTGTGAAATGATGGACGCTACCAAAAATAGTAAACTTTTAGTTCCATCTCTTGAAAAATCTCATGAACTTAAGATGGATGTACCCCATACAATTTTAAAGCCTATCTATTTAGGGAATTCATCTACACAACCAGCCTTTATATCTTTAGATGCGACTCAATCACAAGAAAAACCCGAATTGAATGATGAACAAGAAAAAAATTATCGAACTATGACTTGGAAGAGAATTTGAGGATAAATTTCAAAAGAACTTTGAGTCGAGAAAAGAGGATAAGGATATTGGAAGACCATCGGAAGAAATTCCTAAGGAATTAGAAAACCTATTTCCTCAACTAAGATAGATCCTCAATCATTTAATAATTATAAAGGGAAAGAATTGGAAGATAACTTGAATCATAAGAGTGACATGTAAGAATTTGATCCCGAATCCGAATTATTTAAAGAGAATTTGATCCAAAATTTGGGAGATATTGAAGTATTTTATAAAGATCCATTTTTAATAAATTTCAAGGATGATATTAATATGCGGATTGAGAAAATTAATAGAAGAATATTGGATCTAGAAAGAAATATGAGGAAAAATAATATAAATCCATCCGAAAAGGAAAAGCCGAATGAAAAATTAAAATTGAGGATTTTATAGGAATTCCCGAATCCGGAAATGATCGGCGATTGATCGAGGATTACTTAAATGGAATTTTGATCCAGGAGGAATCATTTGTCTAGGCATGACGTTAAGCCAAGCGCTTTATGGGAGGCAACCCATAGTTATCAGTGTGCTTTGATTTGGTGTGCTTGAGAGTCATGATTGTTAGTGTTGTATTGTGTTTGATTTAGAGTGGATAGTCTTAATCTTTATGTGTCATTATGGATTGATTAGTTTGATCGATGATCGATAGATGTTCGGATTGTTAGTAGTTTGATTCGATATCCGTCCGTGTCAGCGGGGAGGTGATTCCTTAACTTCTTATTATGGCTAGAATCGATCTCTCGTAGTAATTGGATTAACGAGTCCACCGTGACTCGGGTCTCACCCGCACTTAAGTTTTACAAGAGAAATCATGAATTTCAAACATTGATAATTCCATCTTAATTTGTTACTTCCTTTCTGCAACTTTATTTTCATTAGATAGGATTCGCGAACCTATTTGATGAATATTATGTGGATGATCTTACACTATCTTTATAACTGTTAGAGGTGCTTAATTATAAAGATTAGGTGATGCCTGAGATTGGTGTCCGAAACCAATTATCGTGGTAATCTTATCTTTGGGATTATAATCTATAAAATCATTTTAAAGTACCTAATTTACTAGTGTAGTGATTCCGTTAAAAATTGAAGGTAACATAGTGAGATTGGATGAGTTAAAGGAAGAATCGACCTCATTTATTATTCGAGTTTGTATTCGAATTGTGTATTTGTGTTTATGTTTGTGTTACAACTTTATTTAGGTCTTCAAGAACATTTTTATAATCCCTCGTCGATACATGCTATGCTAGTTAGATTTCTGGTTTAGTTAATTTTATTTCGACATGATTAGTTTAGATTTACTTTCTACCGCATATCGTTCGTCGTAATGAATACTTGCAAATGATTTTAATGTACATTTGTGGTAGATAGAATTTCTAAATTGTTTTCTTCCCGCTTATATTTTCTATACCGAATGCTATATATGTTAAAAATTAAGTTTGGGGGTAGGAAGAAAAATAAAATTTTAATGTGAAAATACTTCCTTTTAGTGTAATTTTATTACAAGCATGTTTTAAGGCTAGATTTACTTTCTCCTACAGCTTTTCTATCCCGATTATGCATGATATGAATTTGATAAGATGTTGTAGTAGTAAGTATATTCAACATTTACTTTTTCTTCCTCGCTATATTTTTTGGAATTAGTTGCAAAATATTTTAAAATTTAAGTTCGGAGGAAGAAAAATATTAACTCTTATTTGTTCTCAATTGTTATATTTTCAAAAAAATATTAACATAACTTATAGCAATTGTACCTCGCTTGAGATAACTAAAACTTTTTATTTTAATCGAATATTATGGAAGGATTGGATGAAATTTTTTAGTAATAAAAGTTAATTTTATAAGGGTAAGATATTTGGTAGGAAAGAATTTGATTATAGCTAACTATTTAAAGTAAAGAAAACTCGTATTTTTGAAATATTAAGAGACTTAAAGTATTATGTGTTAAGAAGAGATTGTGACTTTATGATGAATAATAAAGCTCATACATAATTATAAAGTAAGGATATGATTTAAGTTTGAACTTTAGAAAGAGGAGAGTGAAGTTCAAAATCATTATAGGCTCTCCAGATATAGTAATCCTCATTTAAAAAAAATATATATAGAAAAAGAAAAGAGTGTAAAAAAAGGGATTAAAAATGATCCCAGAAAAAAAAAAAAAAAAGAGAATGAAAAATACTTATGAGGAGAAGCTTGAGGAGATGCCTAATAAAAAATCGGCTTCACTTCGAGTCACCCTAAAGGAGAACTCGATTTCATTTCCGAATTTATATTTAAAGTATCGGCCTACATTCTAATGATGTTTCGCATGAACTTCTTTTTCACATAATCTTTCAAGGCATTCTTAATGTGACAAACTATGGTTTATCTCGAAATAAATAAGACATAGAACCCTTAGACTTGATTCGTCGAATATTCTTAAACTTCGTAGTGTGAACTCCGAGTTATCGAATTTCTTTCTAAAAGTCTAATCAATATATTCTTTTAAATAAAAAATTTTAGTGTCTTACGAGTGAAAAGTACATTGCCTTAAGTTATATTTTATGTAGTAAAAGTGTTACTTCGAGGACAAGATAACAGTTAAGTTTGGGGGATTTTGACACGCCTAAAATATATATGCTTTTTGCTATATCATTTTACTCATTTCTTTATGATATTGCACTTTAAAGGAAGGTATTTTGTATGTTTTTTGGTTTTAGGTATAAGAAATGGTGATTGGAGCAAAAGGAAGCAAAAACGGTGCAATTCTGGAGCAAAACGAGCAAGAAATGAAATTCCGCCCGACACATTTCAATAAGTCTTTTGATGCTTAATCTCTTTTACACTTCTCGCATATTTTTGAATGAGATTACACTTTAAAGAAAGGTTGTTTTTATGCTTATTTTGTAGGGTTATCTCTTACGAACGCAACGCAACCGAAACGGGCGAAACAGAGCTAAAACGGGGCCAAACGGAGCAAAACGGTGAGCTGCTCAGAGCCATCTCGCCGACGGCGAGATTTTCCCGAGACCACCGAAAAGTGGCCGAAAAGCTCGCCGACAGCGAGCTCGAACTCGCCGACAGCGGCCCGGACGACCACGAACCGACTTTTGGCGGTTTTCGGCCAATATTCGACGTATTTGGACGCTTTTTCGAAGGGGTGCGTAAGGAAACTGTTGGGAATTCGTCCAAACTCTTTAAAAATGGCGAATATAGGTTAGAAAAAGGAGGAATTTTAGAGAGAAACAATAGAGGAAAGGAGAGAAAAACTTAGAGGAATGTTTAGGATTCTCAGATCAAGAGTAGTAAATGTAGATTTCTACCCTTTTGAGAGATCGGAGAGGAGATTTCGAGAGAATTTGTAAGGGATTTCGCTAGCATTGCATGGATCGCCGGGAGACTTTATGGGAGAGATCTTCGTCTTTCTTTCAAGGGAAAAAGCTAAATATTGTTCTTCATTATCTTATAATTTTGTAAACATTTATTTAAGTGGATTTGCTTTTGTTACATGAGGTTTCCTTTGTGTTTTCTTCGTGCTTTGTGACATATCTCTTACTTAATCTTCTTCTTTGGAAATTGTGGCATGAGAAGATTATGCCATTATTCTCATTTTACTTTTCTTTTGCAATGAGTAGAAATCATGTTTAGGATTTTGTGATGCATGGTAGAAGTAAATTTAATTATAAATGTGATGGTTTTTTACTTGCACTTCATTTACATCGCAATAAGGGCCCATTGTAGTGTTAAAATTCGTTGTAATTACATCGACCCGAAAGGGCGGTGTAATTCTCAACAAAGTGAAACCACATTCAAAATCCATGGATGGTGAAGTTCATGGGGATCGAATGCAAATAAATAGGAAATAATTTAATCGGGCGTAGAATTGAGATTTTAGAGTGACGAGCTAAAATCCTCAATTCGGTCCTATCGTTCGGTGTCGAAGTGTAGATGTTAGCCCTCAGGGCGAGGGAACGTGGGAGCTCCGAAGTGGCAACCAGTATCCTCCCAAACTAGCCGCGGATTCAAGTAACCAAACATAGGATTAGTCAATGTTCTTTATGCCGGACTAAAGGGTAAAGAATAGGATTGCTCCTATTCGGCACATACAATATTTAATGCATCTCATTCCTATTCATTATCTATTTCATTACATAAGAATAGTAGTTTTTAATATCTCAAAATTCTCCAAACCAATTCATCCAAAAAGGGTTATCTTTAGAATTATTATTTGCATTTAGTTATAGTTACTATTACATTTAACACTTGCATTTAGGAATAGTTACTAGATAAAACACAATTTTAATCGACATTCCAACCTAAGGAGTAATTGTAGTAGGCTAGAATTCGACTAAAGACATCTTACTTCACTTCCTCATGGGATCGATATCGGGGTTTTTAAAGAAAACTCTATATTACTTCGAAACGATACGTATACTTGCGTAGTACTCCTAGTGTGTAAAATATTTTCTAATTTTTATATCATTTAAGATTTTACACACTAGCCGCTATTTATAAATTTGGTCAAGTTTTTGGCCATATTTTGGAATTTAATTTACTGTGTAATTGCGGGTCGGGTCACCCGACTTCTGGATCAAATTGCTGCAGCAATAACCTTCCATTGGAGTCCTAGAAGGCAACCATAAGGTCTGATCTAGCTTGATTTGCTTGTGGCAAAGGTATGGAATTTTTCTTTACAAAATAAATCGTATTTTCGATATATCATGTCTCATACTAGCCCAGAAGTGTATCATCACCGTATGGATGGATACTTCTCATCCAGATGATCATTTAAAAAAATCACTCAATTTCATCAAGAAATGAGTGAGATATTGATGTTTGAAGTTTAATGGTTCGAAAATTTTCAGATTTTTGGCCGAATTTTCTCCGCCGTCAGATCCCGCGTTTTAGGAATGGACGGCGCTGATCCTTCCCCCGCGGTGTCCGCTGTTCGGCTGCCCGCAGCGGATCCTCCCGCTCGTTCGACGCGTACGAGGACACGCGTCGAACGTCAGTGAGTTTGGCAGCGGGATTTAATAAAAATTACCTTAAACCTTAAAAACTTCAAAAATTCATATCTTTTGATCCAAAGGTCATAAAAATAAATAAAAATACCTCTAGAAAGCTCTTCAGGAGGAGAAAATTATGAGACCAAAATCATAATTTTCTTCTCAGTATTTAATTTTTAATTAATTAAATACTCTCTGGAGTATTTTAATTATTAAAAATTATTTATAAATAAAAAAATTATGAAACTTTGAGGCATTTAACCTTATGTTCATAGGGAGCTTGCATAATTTTTCCAAGGACAGAAAACATGTTTAAGATACTTTTCTATAATTTTCAAGTTTCTTTGTAATTATTTCAAATAATAATTATAAAAATTTGAAAATTGAGAAAAATAAAATACAAATGACTAGAAATGATAGGACAGCAGACAATAACCCTAAGAAAACTATTTCTAAGTCATAGAAATTATTTTGAATAGTATTTTGAAATTTAGGGTTGAAATTCTTTATTAATTAAATAATTTTAATCCTAAAAACAACCCTTTATAAATTTAACCTATTTACAATAACAATCTAAGTTCGAAAATGGTTCTAGTCTATGATAGACTAATGATAAACTTCACTTAAGTCTATAGATTTGAGATTCCTCGAAGAGTCATATCAGACAATGGATTGGCCTTCAAAAACACAAAAATGAATCACTTTATCCAGAGACATGGGATTGACTGGAGATATTCCACAATCTATTACCCTAAGGCCAATGGATTAGCTGAAGCTTTCAATAAAACGTTGGTTCAAATCTTGAAAAAGACATTAAGTAATAGCACGAGACAGTGGCATGAACGACTAATAGAAGCTTTATGGGCTTATAGAACTACATATCGAATTCCAACACGGTCTACACCATTTGCTTTGGAATATGGTTCTGAAGCCATTTTGCCTCTGGAAGTCCAAATTCCTTCTCTCAGAATCGCAATAACTGATAAAATAACTGAAGAAGAAAATATCAAGTTGCGACTTGAAGAACTTGAAAGTTTAGAGGGCAAACGTCTGCAAGCCCAACAAAATCTTGAATTGTATCAAGCAAAAATGATACGAGCTCACGACAAACTAGTTCGCCCTAGAACCTTTCGAATCGGTGAATTAGTTTTAGTTCTTCAAAGACCTATACTAGCTCATCGAAAAATAGGTGGCAAATTCGAACCAATATGGGAAGGTCCATATGTAATTGAAAAGACATATTCCGGAGGATCCTACCAGTTGGTGGATTGTCAAGGAGAAAGAATCCTACCTCCAATCAATGGGCGTTTCCTAAAGATATACTACGCGACATAAAAAAAAAAGAAATGAATAAAGACTTATTTATAAACTGGGACAATAAATTCTCCTTTCAAAAAATCATCTGTGTTGTTTTGTGACATCTTTTTCATTTGTTAAACAAACATTTGAAAATCTAAAATGATATTCTGTCTTGATATTTTCAGGAAAAATGCCTGAAGACAGATTATTTTTCTCATTCCGAAATAATATGACTTTTGCCTTGGACCATCGACATATAGACGCGGGGACCAGAATTCACTTTGACTTTGATCTGTCGCAAATTGAGTCCATATATCATGGATCGTTGCTTTATCTGGTAAATCACAGTGAAGTTGATCTTCAGACGCCTCTAACAAAATTCAAACTTCAGCAACCCCAAGAATTTGATTTTACAATCAGTGATACTTCAGATGAAGAAGAATTCATGACTGCCCCGGTACAAGGAGCATCAATGTCTGGAACCAAAAATCCGACGACATGATTCACCAGATCGCAAAGACGAAATCGCAATAAACGACTAAAACGACAAAAACAATTACAAGAGAAACAAGACATGGAAGATATGAGTCAGTTAAAATCGTGAACTATCAATACTCCGTTCGAGGAAATAATATCGGAAACGACAAATCTAGACCTTACAGAAAAAGAGGATGGCAAAGCAGTCATCACTCCACCATCGGTCACACCTGCTCAATATTTAAGGGTATCAGACAAAAAGAATCACTCAGAGGAAGAGATACGACGAATTCACGCCATTGAGTGGAGAACTTTCGAACAATATAAATATGTGAATAAAAGAACAATAAATATTCTGGATGGTCTTAAACTTTTTACCAGAATATTTGATGAAGCCGAACAAGCTACTATCATCAACCACATCATAGAAGCCCGAGATCGGGGTAGGAACTGGACGCCTTCGAAGGAGGACCTATTCCGAACCTAATAAATGGATTCGCGGTAAGGGTAGGCAAACCATTCAATACGAATGTTGCTATAACTATGCAAGAGACGAGAAGGAAATCTTCCGGGATTCTACGACATGAACAAGTCGACCCTTTACCCGTTGTGATAATCCAAATTATCAGACGACTTGTTACTTGGGGAATCATACCTGCGGATTGTGTTCCCGATAGCTGCATCATTAATATGTATGATGAAGGGGATTGTATCCCTCCTCACATCGACAGTCATGATTTTGAAAGACCATTTTGCACCGTGTCACTCCTGAACTGCTGTTCTGCTGTGTTTGGAAGGGAGATACAAATCTTAGGACCCGGAGAATTTGAAGGTACATGCCGTATTCTTTTAACTCGAGGATCAGTTCTCTTGTTTCAAGGGAACGATGCAGATTTTGTAAAACACTGCTTACCCAGTGTTAACAAGCCACGTATCTCCATCACCTTGCGACGAATGAAGCCTGACAAACGACCAGACGGATATCAACCAATACCAGAGCTCGAAGGACTAAAGCGTTTGGAACTGTTGTGATCCCATAAATGTCCGAACACCTGAAACATGTTCGACGAATGATGTTTTGGAGTGTAGGTCGTTTATGGACGATCTGATAATCTCCAAATCTATGACATGATATGAAGAACTCTTGACATATAGTATATCTATAGTTGTCGATGTGTGACATATCGGTAGCTGTTGACATGTAAAATATCTGTAGTTTGTTGCAGCGTGCTATATGACATGTACATATGTATGTACTGTAAGCTTTTGTTTGCAATAAATATTAGTGAGTTCGCCACTCTCTTCGGTTATTGGATATAAGTCCTTTCCTGATGTGGAAATCACGGCTTTCCTCTGACCAAATCTTGACATTGACATTTTGAGGAAAATAGAAAATGACATCTATTTTCTCTCTTCGGTTATTGGATATAAGTCCTTTCCTGATGTGGAAATCACGGCTTTCCTCTGACCAAATCTTGACATCGACACTTTGAGGAAAATAGAAAATGACATCTATTTTCTCTCTTCGGTTAATGGATATAAGTCCTTTCCTGATGCGAAAATTACGGCTTTCCTCTAACCAAATCTTGACATCGACATCTTGAGGAAAATAGAAAATGACATCTATTTTCTCTCTTCGGTTATTGGATATAAGTCCTTTCCTGACACGGAAATCACGACTTTCCTCTAACTAAATCTTGACATCGACATTTTGAGGAAAATATAAAATGACATATATTTTCTCTCTTCGGTTATTGGATATAAGTCCTTTCCTGATGCGGAAATTACGACTTTCCTCTAACCAAATCTTGACATCGACATCTTGAGGAAAATAGAAAATGACATCTATTTTCTCTCTTCGGTTATTGGATATAAGTCCTTTCCTGACACGGAAATCACGACTTTCCTCTAACCAAATCTTGACATCTACATCTTGAGGAAAATAGAAAATCACATCTATTTTCTCTCTAAGGGTTATTGGATATAAGTCCTTTCCTGACACGGAAATCATAGCTTTCCTCTAACCAAATCTTGACATCGACTTCTTGAGGAAAATATAAAATGACAACTATTTTCTCTCTTGAGTTATTGGATATAAGTCCCTTCCTGACACGGAAATCACGACTTTCCTCTAACCAAATATCTACATTGACATTTTGAGAAATGAAAAATGACATCCATTTTCTCCCTCCTGTTATAGGATATACGTCCTTTCCTGACACAGAAATCATGACATTCCTTTAGCAAAATATCGACACCGACATTTTGAGAAAAGAAATATGACATCCATTTTCCTTCCCAATAAATCTCTTTTCAAATACAAGAAGAAAATCTCTTCTTAGAACCGACATAGAAGACATCTGACATCCTCTGGGAGTGATATGATATCCCCTCCTTTCCTGACCATTATGAGACATCTCTTAGACCACTTCGGTCAACACCAACATGTGCAGAATACTTATATAGTATTCTACACATATTGGGGACCCTTTTGTTGACCTCATTTTACAATGAGTCAATACCCTTATGACATAAAAAGTCAACTTTGGTCGAAATGGTCAAACCGGACCCAATGACCAACCCTCATTGACCCCATAAGTCAACCTTATGACCTAAAAAGTCAACTTTGGTCAAAATGGTCAAACCAGACCCAGTGACCAACCCTGTTGACCCATAGGTCACCCTTATGACCTAAAAAGTCAACTTTGGTCAAAATGGTCAAAGCAGACCCACTGACCAACCCTGTTGACCTCATAGGTCACCCTTATGACCTAAAAAGTCAACTTTGGTCAAAATGGTCAAACCAGACCCAGTGACTAACCCTGTTGACCCCATAGGTCACCCTTTTGACCTAAAAAGTCAACATTGGTCAAAATGGTCAAACCAGCACCAGATGACTAACCCTGTTGACCCCATAGGTCAACCTTATGACCTAAAAAGTCAACATTGGTCAAAATGGTCAAACTAGACCCAGTGACCAACCCTGAAGTCAACTTTGGTTAAAATGGTCAAACCAGACCCAGTGACCAACCCTGTTGACCCCATAGGTCAACCTTATGACCTCAAAAGTCAACTTTGGTCAAAATGGTCAAACCAGACCCACTGACCAACCCTGTTGACCCCATGAGTCACCCTTATGACCTAAAAAGTCACCTTTGGTCAAAATGGTCAAACTGCACCCACTGACCAACCCTGTTGACCCCATAGGTCACCCTTATGACCTAAAAAGTCAACTTTGGTCAAAATGGTCAAACCAGACCCAGTGACTAACCCTGTTGACCCCATAGGTCACCCTTTTGACCTAAAAAGTCAACATTGGTCAAAATGGTCAAACCAGACCTAGTGACTAACCCTGTTGACCCACAAGTCAACCCTTTCACTCAATGACACATTTAAGACCCCACAATGACAAAATCACAAATACTGGACATTTTAAAATTAAAATGATCAATTTGGCCGACTTAGGTCAACCTGAGTCAAAATTAGTCAACACCTATCTATTTTGATTAAAATAGATAAAAATGAAACAAAAACAACAAAATTAATCAAATAATTAATTTCAAAATTATTTTGATTAATTAAAATGATTAATGATTTAATTTTCAATATGTTAATTAAATGACATAATTAATTAAAATGAAAATTAAATTAAAATCATAAAATGACAAAAATGATAAAATTAATCAATTATTTAAATTGAAATCATTTTCAATTAATAAATTGATTAATAAAACATTTTCCAACAATTTTAATTAATAAAATAATTAATTAAAATGAGAATTAAGAAAGAAAAGAAATGACACATAACCTTCTCATTATTAGTTAGGCTAAACCCATCTTAAGGCATAATTAACACATAATTAAGCCCACTTTAAATCAACTTAGCCATGGGTTAACACCCATCATGATGCATGGGGTGAGGTGTCTCTGTCGGCATATGTTTAGGTTATGTGTTTTATTTTGAAAAGGGGGTCGCCTACAGAAATTATCGGCGAATTTTAATTTAATTTAAATAAATAATTTGAAAAGTAGTATCTGATTTTGAAAATAATTTTAAATTTGAAAATTTTAAGATATGAAATCAAACTGCTCTCACATCCCGAATGGTTTATATAAATGAGCGCCGCACCACAAACCGTGTATCTATCCCGAAGAATAGACACACTGCTTGATGATGGGGCTCGATTAAATAAACTAGAAAGGTTTGTGACATCCGTTTGGTCTGCGAACCAATTTTATAAGCCGAACAAGTTCCCCGCTTAATATAAATGAATTAAGCGAGGTTTATATTACTCGGGTTCTTAAAGTTCCCTATAAGGGCAAGCCCCCATAGTTAATTACATCTTAAATGACGGGAATCATTTAAGAAAACTCTCGATAATGATCAGTGGTTTTGCTCCCAAGAATTTCAAAGTTTAAGTTTTCAAGGGATTGAATTTTAGAATTTCAATAGGGAATGGATCAAATTTGGAACATTTTATTTTAGGAGTCCAAAGGAAGAGAAGTAGGGGATGTCACAGACCCGAAGTGAACTTCGGTGACTTCCCGTACTATCCTAATGTTAAGGCTTTGAATTTCGGAAGTGAATTTATTTAAGTTTTAATCCCGCCAATTAATTATAGGAATTACGTTTACATAATCACTCGATTATACAAATAACCCGAAAGGTAGGAGGATTTACATAGTATCGGACGACGACCTCGTAATCCTAAAGCGAGTTAGGGCTTATATTGCACGACGAAGGTCCGTACAAAGGCCTAAAGGAACATGTGAGGATTTATGTCGCACTAGGCGGACTACCTCGAATCCTATGGCTTGTTGTTTAAACTAAAGAATAGTTTTGTTGATGTTGACACTGTGTTTTCATTGTTGACGATGGCCGTGCTCGCCCACCATGCTCCGAGCTCCTTGTTGTTGCAGAGGTTTAGTTTTAGAAATCATAAATCGGGAGATGAGAGAAGTGTTCGGTTTAGAGAAAGTCTTAATTTCCAAGTGTTTTTTTTTATGTTTTAATTAAAACAAATCTTAAAGTTGATTAAACGAACCGATTAAGATCCCACTGGTTCCGTCATCCCGCACCGTTATTTTCATCGAATTCACTTAGTCCGGATGAATTTGCTAAACTCAACTAAATGAGTTCCGCACTTTCATTTAGACCGCGGGAAATCCCGTTAGCAACACGTGGGTTACATCATCCGAGGTATTCCCGATCATTCAATGAGACGTTTTAATTTAGTTGTAGTTGTAGTTTTGTTGTTCTGTTTGTAATTAAATTTTGAGTTGTCTTATATTTTGAAATGTTGTGGCGATGAATTTTATCTTGTAGTGTCTTTTAATTTAGTTATGGGTTTCAGTTTTGGTTTTCGTCCTAAAGATGTAGGTTTTCATGCAATCGTTGTTTATCATGCAAGAAAGGTAAAGTGCAACGCGATTAAATAAATTGCAAGTAAAGTAAATCGCAATAAAGTAAAAGCTTACCTGGAGGGTCTTCCCGTCATCCCAAGCTGCACTTAAAACAGAGTTAGAATATTTAAGCATTTAAAGTAAGTTCCTAGGTAAAGCTAAGGGAAGGGTTATGGTTTTCTACCAAGTTCCTAATCCTATAGCTAGTCATCTCCTATGACGTCTAGGTTCTTGTGTTTTAGTTTGAGGACGATTTTCTTCATCAAAGAACAACTAAGTCCAATTGTTCTTATAAATATCCTATCATATTGAGGAAGTGCTTAAGACGAATCTTAAACATCTTTTCAATATTTCTAGGATTGTTTTAAGTCCAAATGAATTTAATTATACAAATGAATTAATCGTCCGAGAGTTTAAGTTTTGTTGTCTTGCTCAGTGAATTAGGACATTTGAATATCCTATGAATGAAGTAACACTTCACTTAACGCTCCTTTTAAGAGTTATGACATCACGAGCTTTTGAGGGCAAATGGATGTTCAAGTGGTTTATGATTTAATATTAGTTAATGGATTTAAGTTTGGAATAGTGTTCAAGTTGTTTTAGATTTATTTTGAATTCTTCATGTCTTAGGTGATGTCATTTAATTCAATTTAATTTAATTTTGATTTGATTTAATTTGATTTAATTTAGTTTAGTTTTAATTTTAATTTAATTCGATTTAATCCAATTTAGTTTAACTTGATGTGAATTAATTTAATTTAATTTAACTTGATTTAATTTAATTAATTTAATTTAATTTAATTTGTTTTAATTTAATTTAATTTAATTTGTTTTAATTTAATTTAATTTAATTATATTTATTTTTTTTTAATTTAATTTAATTTAATTTAATTTATTTATTCAATTCAATTCAGTTTTATTATTATTATATATTTTTTTGATTTAATTTTGATTTAATTTAATTTTTATTTTTAATTTTAATTTTAATTGAAAATTTAAAAAGAGTTTAATAATTTAACTTTAATTCAATTTAAATGATCGAGTCTTTTAACATTTTTAAACTTAAATTTGAATTACCATTTTAATTAAGAATTAAATATTATTGAGATGATTAATTTAGGGATCTTTAGATTAAAGAATAAATCTCTTCCTAATAATATCCCTATTTTAATAATTCTAATTTTATTATTCTTCCAAATTTAATTAATTATTTTAATTAAAATTCATTTCAATGATTGTTGAATTGTTTAATAGGTTTCTATCCTTTAATTATTTAAATTTCAATCATCCAAATCAAAGTTAAGATCAAATATCTTACTCTTTAATTTTATTAAGCCTAAAGTTTTAATTAAGGGTTAAAATTTTAATTACCATTTTGCCCTTCAAGCTTAATAATTTCATAACTCACTAAATTGAGCTCAAATGAATTTGAAATTTTTATGTGGCTTCACTCATATGTCAATAAAGACATTAGAGTAGAAAATGTGATTTTTCACGTATTCAATTTATTTATGTAACTATTTTTGGTGGAAAATAAGGATTTCCAAAGAAAATTCAATAATATGATCAAGGGAAAGTTTCGATCCTTAAGAAAATTATGGGACATTCCTAATGACCAGAGGACCATTTGGACCAATTTTTGTGATTTTTGAATTATATTTTATTTATTAGAATTATTCTAAGTTCCGGAGTATTAATTAATTTAAAAATAGAATATAAGTTGAAAAATGAATTTTATAATTTTTAAAATTCTCTCGATATCAAGGATTCCAGAGAACCAAATTTTACAATTTTCTGATTTTTCTTTGATTTATTATAATTATTTTAATGAAAATGCTAGAAAATACATTTTTTAATTTTAAAATTACCCTAGTGGCTTTAAAATTTAATATCTCATTAAATAGACTCTGAGAAAAATATGGGTTTGTTCTAAGTGATTAAATTTCAAAATATGGCATTTTGGTGAATTTTATTATTTTTGTGATTTTTATTATTTTTTAATTATTAAAATATTAAAATAATACTAAAAAATTAACTTTTTTAGAAAATTGAAATTTTAATTTTCTTAAATTCCCTCGATATCGGAGAGCTCCAAAACCAATTTGGTGAATTTTTGAAAGGTATTTTGAAAGTTATGAATTTTTAAAGTTTAAAATGACTAAATGGCTTAATCAACCCATTTAGTAAGGCTAACTAAGTCCAATCGACTTCAAACTTTTATGGTGGGTTCCTATGATCCTAAAGGTCGGTGGAGAATCGATTTCAAGTCAATTTGATGTATAGTTAGTTCTAATTAATTAGGGGTCTATTTTGGGTGTTTAAGCCAATTAGGGTTATTTTGAGTGAATTAACTCAAGTCCTATTTTTCCTAGGGTTCTCCGGTCATAAGGAACATCATCAAATTTTCCTAGAATTTATTTCACAACATGCTAATTTTTGGAATTAAAATACTCAAAACGACCACATGCATTTGAAAAATCAATAACTTTTCACAGAGATGGCCTCGACCTTGGAAAATTCGGGGAATGTTCCCAAGTTCGCAGGCTTCAAAAGCCCTATAGTCTCATGCCATGGTGAATTGTATGAATGCATGGAGAATTAAAACAATGCGTGGAGTAAATAATTAATTAAAAATAAATTACTTGGACAAAATTAATTAATTTCTTTTCCACATTATTCTCCTCTCGTTCACCGAGCAAGAGGGTATTTTTATTTTATTTTTGTGATTTTTCTACACAAAGATATGGATTTTTGAAGTTCGGTATTTAAATAAATCGAAAAATCCCTAATTTTCTACTTATCCACGCGGCGCCTCGTCATCCTCGGCATCTCCGAACGACCACGCGGCGCGCTCCCATTCGACGCCGCCATCTGACTCGGCTGCCCTGGGCCCCGCGGTTCACGTACCATTCCCTGGTCCGGCGCAATCTGAACCGTCCGCTCGATACACGCGCAATCCAACGGCTCCTGGTCATCGTCTACGACTGGTGTGCACACGTGACCGTCCACACTCTAGCCCTAATTTCTCACTCGATTCTCAACTGATTTTCGTGTTCTTATGCTCTATGGATTCGTCTTGAAGAGACGAACACATCCATACGGTGAACATGCTATGAAATCAAACCAATCAAAATGGAGAATCGATCGAAGCTCGGGCGAAGAGGAGTTCATACCTTTGCTCGAGAAGTGAAGCTTCGATCCGAGAGTTGTGTCACCTTCGATTGGGTCCAAGTAAGCTCCGGATGAAGTCCCTCGGCTCGGTGAATTATCTAGCTATGAAAGTGACCACAGCTCGATCACAAAGCTTGGAGGCCGGAGCAACCGGGTGGCCTCGGAGATGGGGCTTTCAGTGGGAAACTTCTTCTCTTGGTCCAGTGAAGGTGTAGGACCAATCAATTTGGGGATTGGCTCACCGTGAAGAAGTGTCCCGGTTTTGGGCTAAAGTTCGAGCTCAAAATCGAGCTCGACTGGAGGGAATTGGGCTGGAATTCGAGTGGGGATCAAGTGCTCTATGTGTGGAGAGTGATCCGGAATGATTTTGGCGAGTTTCCTTAAGGTTTGGTTCAGCACTTCCTTTGGCCGAGAGGGTGAGGGGTTTAAATAGGCATGGTCGGAGGCTCTCCCGGGGGAGTCGAGGGTCGGGATCAGCTGCTCTTGGCATGTGAAGAACAGCCATGGTGGCCATTTGGAGTGAGGCAGCTCAACAAGGTAGAATTCCAAAGCTCGGCCTCTCCCAAGGTTTCGGGCATGGTGTTTTCCGGCTGACCGGGTGGCCGGCCGGCCGAGCATGGGTCACCCTCAAGGTCGTGGGTCAAGGCCGGGGCTTGGTGCAAGCAATCGGCAATTGCCATGTGTAAAGTGGCTGAATTAAAATGGAATGGGGAAGGGGTCATTTTGGCTTCAATTTGGTCAACCCATTGGTTTGGGTTGGGTGCACCTCCCCATGGTTCGATTTTGGGCTGAGAGGATCAGCTGGGTCGCCCAAGAGAGGATGGTGTGGTCTCTATCCAAATAGTTTAAGTTAATTTTGGGTTATAGTGTTGCATTAAAGAGGTTAAAATGGCTTAAGGAAGGCTTAGGAAAGGACTCCCTCCACTTGCCATTAATGGCTTGGTGACAAGTCAAACCCCCATGGCTTCATGTGGCTTGTCTATGGCTTGCATGTGGCTTCGCATTTGGCTTCGAAAAAAGGTTGACTTGTTTCATGAAAAATGGTTTTAGAAATATTTGGCATTTAGGGGGTAATTTGACATGTGGCTTGATTTGGAATGGTTTAATTGATGATTTTGAAACTTAGGGGTGATTTTGATCAAATGGATGATGAGGGGAAGTGTCATGTGGGCTTTAGGATGATTTGGGCTTTTGAATTTTGAAGGAAATGGGCTTTTAGGAAGGTTTAAGGGAAGTGGGCTTTTAAGTTTAAGAATGTGTTCATGGATGAGAATTTTTGTAAAAGGTTGGGCCAAATAATTGTTGGTTTTGGTTTAGGGATGTTTCATGAGTAATTTGAAATAGATTTAAGGTGGTTTGGGTTTGAATTGGGTCGAATTTGGGTTTATTTGGTAAATGGGCCAATGTAGGTCAAATTGGGCTAACTTGGGCCAATGTTGGGCTAGGGTTGAAATTGATGTAAAATAAATGTTGGGAAATGTTTATGGGAGTGTTTCAAAGAGGTTTTGGCTTTGGTTGGGTTTTGATTTTGGGGTTTGGGTCTATTTCGGGTTAGGTTTGGGTTTAGGTCAAAATTGGGCTTTTTGATTTTGGGTTGAATTTGAGTGGGGTTTGGGTCAAAATTTTGGGCAAATCATGTTAGTGTTTTGTTTATGGGGATGTTAAGGAAGGTTTAGAAAAGATTTGGGGTTAATTGGAGTTGAATTGGGTGAGTTTGGGCTAAGTTTGGGTCATGGGTCCAAATTGGGCTTTAAGGCCAAAAGTGAAATTGGATCCAAATGTCAATCAAATGGACTTGGATTTGGTGCTAGATTGGTGTTGGGGATGTTGAGTTGAAGTTTAGAATTGAATTGGACCAGAATTTGGGTCAATTGGGTAGGTTTGGTTTGACATTGGGTTCATTTTGGGTTAAAATGGGTCAAATTGAGGATTTTGATAAAAGTGGGGTAAATTGACAAAATTGGCCCATGGTGTAGTTGAACAAAATCAAATTGGGAATATTTGGGATTTTCTGGAATTTTCTGGGAATTTTCTGAATTTTTGGATTTTTGGGTCAAGAGGGGTGTTTTGGGTATTTGGAGGGTATTGGGAGGTATTTTTGGAATTTTTGGTATTTTGGGTATGGATGATCAATTTGAGTAATGTGGAAATGTTTGGGATTGATTTTGGGGAGTTTTGGGTAATTTAGGTGATTTTGGAAATTTTGGGTAGTTCCAAGGGCATTTGGTAGGTTAGGCGGGTGTAGGGTCCCGGGGTCAAAAATTGAAAATTTGGAAAATTGAAGATTGGGTGAATATAAGTGAAATAAAATCATTTTGGTTGAGCCATGAAGCCATATCAAGCCCACATGAGCCATGAAGGGACTCATTTGAGGCATTCATTACGTTGTTCCTAACCCTCTTAGCCAAGGGCTTAGGGGTTAAAGACCATCCATGTGAATCACTTGCATGAGTCAGGAGGTCAAGTTGGGTATGGGTGTGTTTTTAGGAAGTGTGTGAAAGTGTAGTGTATAGGTGTAGTGTGTGTGTAAGTCAGCCCTCACTGCACCAGTGCCACCTGTGGCGATCCTAAGGCCAAAGAATCCTATAGGAACTCATCCTTTAAACTTCCACATTTGATTTTAACCCTCTAGGTGATTAGGGGTCTACAATCAAGTTTGTGGAGTTTGCGAGGAGTTAAGAAGTGGTTTGAATTTCTAAGTGGTGGGTCCCAATTCTAATCCTCTAGGATAGTCAAAGGAAAAGCCTAAGGCTAGATCCTAAGTACTAAAGAGAAGAAGAGAAGACCTCATCAAAAATGAGGTCAACAGTCTCTTCCTCCTTCACCCTAGGCTTCATTTAGCCATGAGGTGGCCGACCAACATGAGGCCTCACCTCCCACCTCCTAAGCTACCCAATGGAAGGAAAACCATGCATGAAACCCCCCCTTACCATGGTTAGAAGCAATGATGAGGGATAAGCTTGTGTGTCACCATTTGCCAAGGCCAAAGAATGATGTGTAAGCTCCCTAAGAAGAATAGAGGCAGCTCACCATGCACCTCTTACATGAGCCAATGGGGGAGAGACAAAACAATGGAAATCATCATGAAAAGCTTAGGGAGAAGGAACCATGCATATCCTCGACCACTTTCTTCACCCAATGGACTGATAGGAGAGATAACTACTCCCCTAGAACAACCTAAGCTAAACCATGGCCTCCCCTTGGCTATAAAAGAAGCCCATACCCGAGCCTAGCAAGAGAGGAAAAAAAAATTAGGGAGAACTATAGGCTGTCCAAATCCACTTGCTCCCAACATAAAAACTCTTCCTAAGAGTCTCAGCAATCTATTAGGATCAAATTCAAGCCATAGATCGAGCCTATTTGAGCCAATTTGATCAAATTTAAAAAACAACCCAAATTAGGTACTTCTTCAAAATTCTCCCCTAAGCCCGACTTCGGATCAAATTGTCTGCAAGCAATAACCTTCCATTGGAGTCCTAGAAGGCAACCATAAGGTCTGATCTAGCTTGATTTGCTTGTGGCAAAGGTATGGAATTTTTCTTTACAAAATAAATCGTATTTTCGATATATCATGTCTCATACTAGCCCAGAAGTGTATCATCACCGTATGGATGGATACTTCTCATCCAGATGATCATTTAAAAAAATCACTCAATTTCATCAAGAAATGAGTGAGATATTGATGTTTGAAGTTTAATGGTTCGAAAATTTTTGGATTTTTGGCCGAATATTCTCCGCCGTCCGATCCCGCGTTTTAGGAATGGACGGCGCTGATCCTTCCCTCGCGGTGTCCGCTGTTCGGCTGCCCGCAGCGGATCCTCTCGCTCGTTCGACGCGTACGAGGACACGCGTCGAACGGCGGTGAGTTTGGCAGCGAGATTTAATAAAAATTACCTTAATACCTTAAAAACTTCAAAAATCCATATCTTTTGATCCAGAGGTCATAAAAATAAAATAAAAATACCTCTGGAAAGCTCTTGAAGAGGAGAAAATTATGAGACCAAAATCATAATTTTCTTCTCAGTATTTAATTTTTAATTAATTAAATACTCTCAGAGTATTTTAATTATTAAAAATTATTTATAAATAAAAAAATTATGAAACTTTGAGGCATTTATCCTTATGTTCATAGGGAGCTTCGCATAATTTTTCCAAGGACGTAAAACATGTTTAAGACACTTTTCTATAAGTTTCAAGTTTCTTTGTAATTATTTCAAATAATAATTATAAAAATTTGAAAATTGAGAAAAATAAAATACAAATGACTAGAAATGATAGGGCAACAGACAATAACCCTAAGAAAACTATTTCTAAGTCATAGAAATTATTTTGAATAGTATTTTGAAATTTAGGGTTGAAATTCTTTATTAATTAAATAATTTTAATCCTAAAAACAACCCTTTATAAATTTAACTCTATTTTCATCAACAATCTAAGTTTGAAAATGGTTCTAGTCTATGATAGACTAATGATAAACTTCACTTAAGTCTAAAATGACCAAATTAGACTTAATTAGGTTTAAAAATTTCATTTAAATCCGTTAAACCTTACTTAAATTAGATTTAATATAAAAATTAAATTTTTAATTAGGTTTATGGACATATTAAACCTAATAATCAAAATCAAATCTTTTGATTAAGTTTAAAGACAAATTAAGCTTAATTAACCCATTAAACCTTACTTAAATTAGGTTTAATATAAAAATTAAAATTTTAATTAGGTTTAAGGACATGTTAAATCTAATTAACCAAAATCAAATCTTTTAATTAAGTTTAAAGACAAATTAAGCTTAATTAACCCATTAAACCTTAAATTAGGTTTAATATAAAAATTAAAATTTTTTAATTAGGTTTAAGGACATATTAAACTTAATTAACCAAAACTAAACTCTTTTAATTAAGTTTAAAGACATATTAAACTTAATTAACCAAAATCAAATCTTTAATTAAGTTTAAGGACATATTAAACTTAATTAACCCATTAAACCTTACCTAAATTAGGTTTAATACAAAAATCAACACTTTTAATTAAGTTTAAGAACATATTAAACTTAACTAATCAAAATCAAACCCTTTTAATTAAGTTTAAGGACATATTAGACTTAGTTAACCAAAACCAAATCTTTAATTAAGTTTAAAGACATATTAAACTTAATTAACCTCCTTACACATTGGGTTTAAAACAAACATAAACCCTAATTAGGTCTAACTCATTAGACCTAATTAAACCATTAAACCTTAACTAACTAAGGTTTAATCAAACACAAACCCTAATTAGTCTAATCCATTGACACTAATTAAACCATTAAACCTTAACTAAGTAAGGTTTAATCAAACATAAACCCTAATTAGAGTCTAGCCCTAGACCTAATTAAACCATTAAGTCTTAACTAAATTAGACTTAATCGAACCTAAACCCTAATTGAGTCTAACCCATTGCATCTAGTTAAACCATTAGACCTTAACTAACTAAGGTTTAATCAAATATAAACTCCTAATTAGGTCTAACCCATTAGACCTAATTAAACCATTAAACCTTAACTAACTAAGGTTTAATCAAACTTAAACTCTAATTGAGTCTAACCCATTGAATCTAATTAAACCAATAGACCTTAACTAACTAAGGTTTAATCAAATATAAACCTTAATTAGGTCTAACCCATTAGACCTAATTAAACCATTAAACCTTAACTAAGGTTTAATCAAACTTAAACCTTAATTAGATATAACCTTTAGACCTAATTAGACCATTAAGTCTTAACTAAATTAGACTTAATCAAACATAAACCTTAATTAAGTCTAACTCATTAGACCTAATTAAACTATTAAGTCTTAACTAAGTAAGACTTAATCAAACACAAATTCTAATTAAGTCTACCACATTAGACTTAATTAATTATTAAACCTAATCAACTAAGGTTTAATTAAACCCAAATCCAACCTTTAGTCCAAGTCCAACATAACATAAACATCAAACATAACCTAACTTGAGTCCAATCCAACTTCAACTCAAGTTAACCTAAACCTTAGGTTCAACCCATATTGAACCTAACCTAAACTCAAACATAACCTAACTTGAGTCCAATCCAACTCGAACTCAAGTTAACCTAAACCTCAAGTTCAACCCATGTTGAAATTAATCTAAACTCAAACATAACTTGAGTCCAATCCAATTTAAACTCAAGTTAACCTAAACCTTAGGTCCAACCCACATTGAACCTAAATTCAATTCAAACCAAACTTAAATCTAATCTACATTAGACTTAAGTGAAACCAAACCTAGGTTCAATTCAACATAAACCTAAGTCAAACACAGGCTTAACTTAAGTCTAACCTATAGTAGACTTAAGTAAAACCAAATTTAAGTTCAACTTAAATATGAATCTAAGTCAAAACTAGATCTAACTTAAGTCTAACCCACACTAGACTTAAGTCAAACTAAAGTTCAACTTGACATGAACTTAAGTTCAACCCAAACAAAAAAAAAGAAGCTTAAGTCTAACCTATATTAAACTTAAATGAAACCTAAACTTAAGTTCAACCTATATTAAACTTAATCCTAAGTCCAGGTCTAACTTTAAATAGACTTAATTAAAACTTAAGTCTTATCTAAAAGGGACTTAGATGGTCTGCAAATCTAGTTAAGTCTAATTTATTAGACTTGATTAACCTTTAAGTCCTATTTAAACAAGACTTAAAACTTAATTAAATCTATTCTGAACCAAACCTTTTAACTTAAGTTTAGACAGACATGAACTCAAGTTAAATAGATTCAATCAACATTGAATCTAACTTAGGTTCAACCAGACATGAACCCAAGTTAATTCAATCAATATCAAATCTAATTCCAAACCTTTTAACTTAAGTTCAGACAGACATGAACTCAAGTTAAATAGATTCAATCAACATTGAATCTAACTTAGGTTCAACCGTACATGAACCCAAGTTAATTCAATCAATATTAAATCTAAATTCAAACCTTTTAACTTAAATTCAGACAGACATGAACTCAAGTTAAATAAATTCAATCAACGTTGAATCTAATTTAGGTTCAATTAGACATGAACCCAAGTTAATTCAATCAATATTGAATCTAATTTCAAACCTTTTTAACTTAGAGTTCGGACAGACATGAACTCAAGTTAATTCAGAATTTAAGTTTAAACTTAAAATCAAGATATAAATTCAACATTTCAAACCAAAACTGACATAATCAACAAAAATTTGACATTTCAAAAATAAAACAACATAACCAACGTAAAATTGACATTTCAAAATAATTTGACATAAATTGGCATCCAAGACATATCCAAATATTCTTTGATATTATTTCTGACAATGTTTTCTTTGCAGGGTAAAAACAAGAAATTTCGCTTAGATTTTCTTTACATGTTATAGGATGTACTAACTTCGTTTTCATGGACGACATTGACAACAAAAACAAAACCAAAACTTTTAGGTTAGACAAACCTGAAACTTTTCAACAAAACGACGACATTAGCAACAAAAACAAAACCAAAATTTTTAGGTTAGACATATAACCTGAAACTTTTCAACAAAACAATGACATTGACAACAAAAACAAAACCAAAACTTTTAGGTTAAATATATAACCTGAAACTTTTCAATCAAAACAACGACATTGACAACAAAAATAAAACCAGAACCTTTAGGTTAGACATAATAACTAAAGTATTCAATACCATGATATAACAACATTCGGGAGTGATAGTGGGTACATCTCTCCTTAAAAATAAATTTTTAAAAAACAAATGATTAAAATTAATCAGAAGTTTTCTTAAACAATTGAAAATTGTTTAAGATGTAATTAACTATAGAAGCTTGCTTCTATAGGAGATCTCAAAGAACCCAAAATAGAAATCTCTAGTTTACCATGATCTTCTTAATATGAAAATTCTGGAATATGTTATTCTAGAATATCCTCATATAAAGATTATCATAAACATCTTTTTCTACTATTAGTCCTAAAAATTCTCCAAATCTTCAATAGGATTTATAGGAATAAAACTAGGCTAATATTAGATGACGACTCCTTGACATTGACACCCAAACCCAATCTCTTTCCGACGACAAGAGAGAGAGAGAGAGGATGGGGGGACATCAGTTATTTCAACGGATCCTATTGTTCCGATAGACTCGTACACGATTGACCATGGATGGAGTACTGTCTGGACAAAGTCTTTGAAGAAAATTTTGGCACACATCTAGACCGCTTCGGTGCGCGCTTCAACTCAGAGTTTGAAACCTGCCGAGCCGGCACTATCGCTTGCGATTGAAGAACCGCCCCAGAAGGAGGAGTAGATCGTGGAAGAGAAGAAGACCGGGGCTCCGAAGGGTAGATTAGGGGCTGCTTATCCTAGGATGGTTGTTTCTGATTCGGGGGAGAAATCCCTCGGACCTCTGACTCTGTATGATTATTTGCTCGCTCCGGCGAGATCTTATAATGATAAAAGTTTTGGTGTTGGCTACTTTTTGACTGTTTCTAATGATTACATAACTAACGACAAATAACCTAATCTGGATCTCGATTTCGATACAAATAACGATTCTCAAATCATACTAAACCTCGATGACACCGACGAAGGAGAATTCGTTCACAAGGATGGCTACGAGAGCTCGACAAGCAACGAGTCCATTTGTGAATTCCGAGGAACCCCAATCACGATAGAATTGGAGTTATCAGATTCCGAAGCAACTCCAGAAGAGCCAGTCATTCCGATTCAAGAGGAGACACCGGAAGATTCAACACCAGATGCAGAAGAAATAACTGAAGTTAATCTAAGAAGCGGAAAAGTTCTACCCCCCGAGAATGGGTCCAAAGGATAAAGGAAAGCAGGTGGTTGCTCAGGAAGAGCCAACCCCAGCGGGAGAATTGCCCATTCGGGAAGAGACCGAAGAGCTAGGTAATAAAGTGGATTACAACGTGCTAGCCCATCTTAGGATGCTACCAGCCAAACTGAGCATATACGACGCTCTGATCCTGTCAAAGGAGATGAGAGAAACTCTGATCAAGGCCTTACTTGATCCGGAAATTTGTTTAGCTCAAATGGCCAGTAATTCCTCAGACGAGGTTTGCTCGTTAAAAGAACAGCGAGGTGTTACCTTCACGGACAATGATTTCTACTTGGAACAGCTGATCACAACCGACCGTTGTACATTTCAGTCACTATTGGAAAGTTTATGCTATCCACGATGTTAGTCGATCCGAGAGCATCAATCAACATAATGAATCTTCGGACGTTAGCATATTTGGAAATTGATGCTCGCGAACTTGAAGTAGACAAGATGTTATTAAGAGGCTTCAATCAGAAAGGAGAAAGAGCTCTCGGATCAATAACACTATTAATGAAGACCGGTGATTTTGCAAAGACAACCGCAACATTCCATATAATTGATTCTGAGACATCGTTCAACGCTCCGTGGATCCATGAAAACCGGATGGTACCGTCATCTCTGCACCAGTGCATAAAATATTATGAAGGAGGAGAACAGTGTATCAAAAGTGACCTGCAACTGTTCTCCGTACACGAAATCGGAATTCACGAAGATGTAGCCTACTACGCGCCTCCGAAGAAAACTATCTTCTCCAGAAATACCGTACCAAATGAAGCAAAAGAAGTTCGAGACGATGAAGAACCTAAAATTCTTGTCCAACAGTTACTCACCACTCCCTTACGGCAAGATGGTGAAGGTTTCTCTAGAACTCGCACCCGAGGTCGAGGCCGGGGACGAGGTCGTGGAAGAAACGGTGGAACAGTTGGACAGAAGAAACCGGTCATCGATGTTGATTGGGAGAACAATTCCGAAGAAGAAGAAATCAAGAAAGAAGCAGCGACAATAAGTCAGAAGAAACCCTAGTTCAAGATCTCTCTTGAAGACGAAAAGAATGAAGAATACAAATCAATGTATAAAAAGATTAACCACTATGTGCATACTATGACCCTGACCCCGATCCATTCTAATAAGGTCGAGGGTATGGTGGTCAAGGAAGTGCATGGTGGTGGTACTAAACCGATTAAATTCTACCGTAGTGCTTCTTCTTCCAAAACTGAAAATGATGTACAATTGGAAGATATTGCTTCATCTGAATTAATGGAAATTCCTTTTGAGTGGTACTCTCCCCGTGTTAGAATTTAATTCAACGTGGTATCTTACCTAGACAATGAACAAAAGGTCAAGCACAACACTTTGAAAAATTATGGAATAATGCCAGTTGGCCTCCCAATTCAAAACATGGTCTCTGATTCGGCACAGTAGGATCAGTTGACGATACGAGATTTTGTTTGGTTGTCACTCGCGAGCCTAATGAAGACTGCTTGGAAGCTTCAGATGATCTTGAAGATCTGCCAATTGGAGATGCTCCGCCAGAGTTCGAAGAATAAATTAAATCTACAATAGACGAGTTAATGGAAGTTAACTTAGGTACTAGCGAAGAACCTAGGCCGACCTTTTGTTAGCTCCTTACTCAATAAAGAAGACTCTGAAAACATAATCAAACTACTGATGAAGTTTGAAGACTGTTTTGCTTGGAGTTATGATGAAATGTTAGGATAAGCTCTAGAGGTTGCAGTTCACAAGCTAGGAGTGGATCACGCTGCCGTTCCAGTCAGACAAGCTCCCAGAAGAATGCGTCTAGAAATTGAACCACAAGTTATAGCTGAAGTTAAGAAGCTAATAGACGCTAAATTTGTCCATGAAGAACAATACCCGACTTGGTTAGCCAATGTGGTGCCAGTCAGAAAGAAGAATGGACAGATCAGAATCTGCGTGGATTTCAGAGACTTAAATAAAGCATGCTCAAAGGATGAATTCCCGCTACCAATCCCAGAGTTGATGATCGACATTGCTTCGATACATGAAATCTTCTCTTTCATGGATGGATCGTCAGGATACAATCAAATAAATATGGCACCGGAAGATGAGAAGCTCACAGCGTTCAGAATGCCGATCGGAATATATTGCTACACAGTGATGTATTTCGGATTAAAGAACGTAGGAGCAACTTATCAAAGAGCAATGATGAGGATTTTCGATGATCTCATTCACAACCAAGTCGAGTGCTATGTGGATGATGTGATCATCAAGAGCAAACTAAAGGAAGATCACTTGTATGATTTGAGAATTTTTTTCGAGCGATTAAGGCAATTTAACCTTAAGATGAATCCCTTGAAATGCGCCTTCGGCGTCACCTCTGGGAAATTCTTAGGATTTGTTGTTCGACATCGCGGAATTCCGAAAAAGATTAAAGCTATCTTAGAAATGCCGTCTCCCAAAACTTTGAAATAACTACGATCCTTTCAAGGAAAGTTGGCATATCTTCGACGCTTTATCTCGAATTTATCAAGTAGGTATCAGCCCTTCTCGGCCTTAATTAAAAAGGACGCCAAATTTTTTTGGGAAGAGAAATGTCAGCGGGCCTTCGAGGACATTAAGCAATATTTAATGACACCTCCTGTCTTAGCAGCCCCAGTCTCGGGTCGACTGTTAATACTTTATACCGCGGCTTTAGACGACTCCCTTGGAGCCCTGCTAGCCCAGGTCAATGACGAGGGAAAAGAAAATGCTCTTTACTGCTTAAGTCTTCATCTAATTCCGACGGAAGTAAAGTATCCTCCAATTGAGAAGCATTGTTTGGCCCTGATCTTCGCCGCTCAAAGCTCAGGCATTACATGCTCTCTCATAAGGTTAACCTTATCTCGAAAGTTAATCCATTACAATATTTGATGACTCGACCGACGCTTTCCGACAGACTTGCCAGGTGGTCAATGATACTGTTGCAATTCGACATAACTTTCGTTCCTCTTCGTGCCGTAAAGGGACAAGTCCTAGCAGACTTCCTCGCAGCACACCTTTTACCGGCAGAATCGCCTCAAAACGACGACTTGCCCGACGAGCAGATAATGAGCTTAGAAGACCCCGATGATCAGCGTTGGGAACTGTACTTCGACGGAGCATCCTCAGCACAGAAAGAGAAGGAATTGCAAACGATAGTGCCTGGTAAGACAGGAATCAGACTAATATTTATAACACCAGAGCGGGGGATGTTAAGATATTCCTACCATTCAACAGAACTGTGTACGAACAATGAAGCAGAATACGAAGCCCTCATAACCGAACTGGAATTGACCATTCAGATGGGTATAACAGACATCAACATCTACGGAGATTCTCAGTTGTTCATTCAACAAGTTGCAGGACAGTACAAAATTCTGAAGTCAAGACTCGAGCAGTACTTTCAGTATGCAATGAAGTTGTTGGAACAGATTCCGAATGTAACGATCTACAAGATCCACAGAAGAGAAAATACTCTCGCAGAAGCGTTAGCCCGCCTCACAAAAGAATTTGCCTGCCTACAAGATGAGTCAGTTGAAATGTCAGTTCAAGGACGACAGGTCCTATCACAGCTCGACATGGATACAATACACAAATCAGAAGGAAAAGAAGAAGAATCATTTGCAACAGTGGCTGAAATTACAGAAGATTGACGTCAACCGCTCATAGACTACCTACAAACAGGGAAGTTACCGGACGATAATTCATTAGCCCATCAGATTAAAAAAGAACTCTGTCATACGCATTAATAAACAATACGTTATACAGAAGGCCTTTCGACCAGATGTGGCTAAGGTGCCTGAACGGGTCCGAGGCTCGTGAAATTTTTAAAGAGGTGCACTCAGGACTTTGTGGCGCTCATCAGTTAGGTCCGAAGATGAAAATGAAGATTAAGAGACTAGGGTACTACTGGCCCTCGATGATGACCGACTGCATGAAGATTGCAAAGAGTTGTCACCAATGTCAAGTGCATGGAGTAGTTCTACATCAACCTCCAAATGTGCTACATCCGGCAATCGCGTCATGGCCATTTGAGTGTTGGGGCACAAATATCGTGGGTCTGATAGAACCGCCTTCTTCAAGAGAACATCTCTTCATTCTTGCAGCGACAGATTACTTTTCCAAATGGGCAGAAGCTATACCGCTCAGAGAAGTGAAAGCGCACCACGTGCTACAGTTCTTCAAGAATCAAATCGTCTACCGTTTCGGGGTATCGCGCAGAATTATTTCAGATAATGGGTCCGCGTTCAGAAGCACGAAGATCAACAGTTTTGTCAGAAGGCACGGGATTGACTGGCACTATTCAACGATCTACTACCCAAAAGCAAACGGCTTGGCCGAGGCTTTTAATAAAACTCTCATCCAAATCTTAAAGAAAACTTTGGACGACAACAAAAGAAATTGGACAGAACGACTTTCAGAACTCCTACTCAGTCCACGCCCTACGCTCTAGTGTACGGGTCCGAGGCCGTCTTACCCTTGGAAGTCCGGCTTCCGTCTCTCAGAATTGCAGTTGCAAACAAAATCACTAAAGAAGAGAATGCCAAATTACGACTAGAAGAATTGGAAAGCTTGGAAGGAAAACGACTTTCAGCGCAGCAGAATTTGGAACTGTATCAAGCCAAGATGATCCAGGCCCATGATAAACTGGTTCGCCTAAGGACATTCAAAGTCAGTGACTTAGTTCTAGTTCTCAAGAGGTCTATTCTTGTACACCGCAAGATAGGAGGTAAATTTGAACCAACTTGGGAGGGGCCATTCGTGGTCGAGACAGTCTACTCTGGAGGTTCCTACTAACTCGTGAATTGCCGTGGAGAACGACCTATGCTTCCAATCAATGAACGATATTTGAAGAAGTATTACACAACCTGATGATTCGAAGGATGAACTAAAAAAAAGAGGAAAGTCTCATTCCTAGAAGCATGGGAAGAGTAATCGTTTGTAACTGGGTCCGAACCCAAAACATAAAAAAAAGATGATAAAAATCATTAACAAAAAATGTGTTGAAGAAAATATGTGAAATCATAATAATAAAATTTTGATCATTTCTTTTAAATCAGCTCACTCCTGATCTTTCCTTATCTTTTCCTACTCATATTAAAATTTAAAAGAAATGAATAAGAATTTTCCATTGATAAATGATTTTTCTTATTGTTCTTGTTCTTAGTACAGCCCCTGATTCTTTCCTTGTTTTTTGCAGGGAAATGTCGAAAGGGCGTTTGGTTCTGAACTTTAAGAATGGCGTGAGTCTAGCACTCGATGAAAAGAGGATGAAAGATGGGGCCTTAATTGAGATCGACTCTAATTTCACACCGGTCGGGCTACAGTACGAAGAAACTGATTGCACCCCGATTGACTGGGAAGAGTTCCGCAGCCAGACAGTGATGAAATTGGGTGGCCCAAGTTAGCATTCCACCAGCAAGAAAAGAAAAGCAAACACCGCTCATGCAACGGAGGAAGACAAGAAAGTTAAGTCTGTGATTGCTACAGCAGAAGGCAGACTTGTTAGCGCCATGCCCACAGAAGTTTAAGAGGTAAGGAGAGCTACTCTCACTCCTACCCAAGGAAGAAACAAGAATCGTTGCATTCGCAAGATGCTGACCAAGCTAGCAGTGGATCAACATGAAGAGACAGTTGCTACCGTCAATGCAAGTACTTCGAGGAAATCGGTTCATCAGAAACCAGAAAAGAGGAAATCAACTCCAAGAACAGCAGAAAGGATGAAAGAAATTCCAAGAAGAGCAGAAACAAAATCGGTGCCACGACGCCGGAGAGATGCACCAGTTTTGAAGAGTCTTGTTACGAAAGCAACCCCAGAGGATGTCCTGACAGAGACTATCCCCGAGGAGCCGAGACATGCAGCAGAGCGTGCTGGGGTTGAACCATACATCCCACAGTACGTTACCAGACCTCACCAATTTCAAATAATTCCAGAATACAAGCTGAAAAGGATGCAGAATGTTGAAAATAAAACTTTTGAATATTTTGAAAGAATCCGAGGCAAGAGGATCAACATCTTGGAGGGCCATGAGCTGCATACAGATGTGTTCTCAGACTACGAGCAGCAGCAAATTGTGGACCGTGTCGTTGAATTTTAGAAAATGGGTCGAGCTGTTCGTTTGAGAGAGAAGACGTACTTAGAACCTCGAAGGTGGATGAAAGGATAAGGAAGAGTTACGATCCAGTGCGGGTGTTGCTACAACTTCACCGAGGACAGAAAGGGAAATCCACCAGGGATACTTCGTCGTAGTGAGGTGGATTCGATGCCAAGAATTATCAAAAGAATGGTAAAAAGGATGGTGACATGGAGGGTATTGCCTGCAGATTACATACCCAACTAATCGCATCATTAACATATACGAGGAGGGCGACCGCATACCGCCACATATAGATCATCATGACTTCGTCGACCTTTCGTACAGCTGTCTTTCGTCAACCAATGTAACATCATGTTCGGATCTGACCTCCGGATAGCAGGCCCCGGAGAATTCCGAGGGCCTGTGGAGATACCACTACCGGTAGGTTCCGTCTTGGTGTTAAAAGGAAATGGAGCGGACATAACAAAACGTTGCATTCCAGGAGTGCTTGTAGAGCGGATCTCCATCACTTTCAGAAGGATGGATAACAGAAAAATGCCCTTTCACATTCAGCCAGATCCAGAGTTAGAGAGCCTTCGGCCCTACAAGTTGTGAGCTACATGGGAGGTAGCACACCTCCAATGCACATCCGAATGGCATTTCCTGCCAAGGATGACTTGGAAGGTGATGTTATTGTCCATGTATCTCGCTATTCAGACATGGATTCCGACAGATTCTTTTGGAAGAAACTTGCAAGAATCTTACACAATTCGTTTTGGATTTATGAGGATTGTATGAGATGCTGAATTTTCAAGGAAAATATCATTATGTTTTAAATCAAGCTGTATGATGTATTTTCGACGAATTGGAATGGAAACGACCCTGTCATGTTTTGCCTTCACCTCTTTTGTGCAAATTGACTGGAAAATGCCATTAAGTAAATGAACTTCAAATAAAGAACAAAAAGAAAAGAAAATGAATAAAGAATTCTTCTTAAGAACCCGAATGTCAAAACAAACTTTAAATTAACATGAGCTCTAATTGAAATTGAATCACTAAAACAAACAAAATGAATCTAAATCTAGAATTGAATTTCGATTCGAATCTGTCGATTCACATCTTTTAGTTCTTCTTCAAATCGAAATATGTTTGAAACTCTTCTGTAATTTGATTCTTTTTCTCGACTTATCACTAGGTCGAGTGTTTTTAGCTTGGTATGCTTACCTACTTCCTTCAATTCTCTTTCTCCTGTGTGTCGGGGAATTGACTAGTTCTATTGACACAGAGCCACGGACTTTGTCCGATTTGGTTCTGATGGCATGGGACTGGATCCCTCCTCGCATGGATTTCCCTTCCGAGAAACCTTTGAGCGGGGTTTGAAACTTCTTCATATCTCATTCAACTTTCGAGGCTGGTACCTAAATTTCAGTCCTCATTTCCAAGGTCATTACCTAAATTCTGACTCTCTCATTTCGAGATCAGTACCTAAATTCTGATTCTCGTCATTTCGAGGTCGGTACCTAAATTCCGACTCTTTCCTCCTGAGATTGATACCTAAATTTCAATTCTCATCCTTTCGAGACTGGTATCTAAATTCCAGTTCTCTCCTTTCTGAGATCAGTACCTAAATTCTGATTCTCATCCTTTCGAGGTCGGTATCTAAATTCCGACTCTTTCCTCCTGAGATTGATACCTAAATTTCAATTCTCATCCTTTCGAGACTGGTACCTAAATTCCAGTTCTCTCCTTTCTGAGATCAGTACCTAAATTCTGATTCTCTCCTTTCGAGGTCGGTACCTAAATTCTGACTTTTTTCCTCCAGGGATTGATACCTAAATTTCAATTCTCATCCTTTCGAGACTGGTACCTAAATTCCAGTTCTCTCCTTTCTAAGATCAATACCTAAATTCTGATTCTTGTCCTTTCGAGGTCGGTACCTAAATTCCGACCCTCTTTCTGAGATTGATACCTAAATTTCAATTCTCATCCCTTCGAGACTGGTACCTAAATTCCAGTTCTCTCTTTTGAGGTCGGTACTTAAATTCCGACTCCCTTTCTGAGATCAGTACCTAAATTATGATTCTCATCCTTTTCGAGAGCAGTACCTAAATTCTGATTCTCATTCTTTTCGAGATCAGTACCTAAATTCTGATTCTCATCCTTTTCAATCAATACCTAAATTCTGATCTTCTCCTCAAGGCTGGTACCTAAATTCCAGTTCTCTTTGCTATCTCGAGGTTGGAACCTTGGTTCCAATTCTCATTTCAAATTTGAAATCTTTGCGAAATTCACCTTGAAATCTAAATCTCAAATTAAATTTAAAACAAAATTCTGAGTAAGTCAAATTGCAATCGAAATTGAAACTTGAATCGAAAATTCAAACTCAAAATTGAAACTTGAAATAAAAATGAAACGGATCTAAAATCCAATCTATCCTCTCCAGATCTTGTGATTTGGAATTCACTTCTTCTTCCCCAGCGAGAGTTCTGGAAACTTCATTCTTGAAGGTTTACCTGATACTCCACAGTGGAAATTTCCTACATTTTGTTATGAGTTTGTCACTCGAACATCTGTGTTGGCTTTGTTGATCTCTTCGGTCAACACCAATACGCGCGGTGTGCTTGGTTAGCACACCACACCTATTGGGGGTTCATTTGTTGACCTCATTTTTGGTGAGGTCTGATCTCTCTCTCCTTAGTGCTTAGGATCTAGCCATAGATTTTCCCTTTGACTATCCTAGAGGACTAGAAATGAGACCCACCACTTAGAAATTGAAACACTTCTTGGCTCCCTTCAAACCCCACAATTTTGATTGTAAACCCCCAGGCCACTTGGAGGGTTAAGATCAAATGTGGATGTTTAAAGGATGAGTTCCTATAGGACTCTTTGGCCTAGGATTACCCTGGGTGGTCTGGTCCTGGTGAGGGTAAGCTTGCACACACTACACTCTCACACACATTCTAAACCCTAAAACTACTTTCACCAAACTCAACTCTCTGACTCATGTAGGTGATTCATATGAATGGACCTTAACCCCTAAGCCCCTGACTAAGAGAGTTAGGAACAACATGTTGAGTGCCTAAAATGAGTCCTCTCATGGCTCTTGTGAGCTTAATATGGCTTCATGGCTCAACCAAATGGTTTCATTTCACTCACACAAAATCAATCTTCATTTTTCCCAGATTTCAATTTCTTGACCCCCAGGACGCTAAACCCACCAAACCTACCCCAAATTGCTCAAATTGCCCCTAAAACACCAAAACTCTCCAAAATTTCCCAAAATTTATCCAAAATTCCCAAAAAAACCTAAAAAATATTTTGAAACAATTCTCACCTCTTAAACCCACCAAAATACCCCAATACCCTCCGAATAACCTCCAAATACCTAAAATACCCTTTTAGCCCAAAAATCCAAAAATTCCAAAAAATCCCAAATATTCCCAATTTCATTTTGTTCAACTACACCATAGGCAAATTTTGTCAATTTAGTCCACTTTTACCAAAACCTCCCAATTTAACCCCTTTTTAACTTAAGTGGACGCAATGTCCAACCAAATCACTCCAATTGACCTCAATTTTGATCCAATTCAATTCTAAACTTTAATTAAATATCCCCAATATCAATTTAAATCAAATCCAAACCCAATTTTATCAACATGTGGATCCAATTTTAATTTGAAGCTTAAAGCCCAATTTTGGCCCATGACCTAAACTTGCCCCAAACCAACCCAACTCAACTCCAGTTAGCCCCAAATCTTTTCTAAAACCTTCATAACATCCCCACAAACAAAACACTAACTTGATTTGCCCAAATTTTGAACCCAAACTTCACCCAAGCTTAACTTAAGCCAAAATTCCCTAAATTGGCCTAAACCAATCATGTACTCAAATAAGCCCAAATCCCAAAATCAAAACCCAACCAATATTGAAAACTCTTTGTTACACCTCCATAAACATTTTAAAACATCAAATTTACATCAAAACCAACATTAGTCCAATCTTAGCCCAAGTTAGCCTAATTTGACCCATTTTGACCTTATTATTGAAAAGCCCAAATTAAACCCAATTCAACTCAAAATGACCCCAAATCTTTTCTAAAATTTTCATGACACATCCCTAAACTAAATACAACATTTATTTGACACAATCTTTTACAAAATTTTTGTCCTAAAATTCATTTTTCAAATCTAAAATCCCACTTTCATAAGACATTTTAAAAACCCATTTTTCATTAAACTTAAAAAGCCCAAATTGGTTCCAAAGGCCACATGCCAATTTCTTCTCATCACCCCTTTAATTGATATCATCCCTAAGTTTTTAATTCAAGATAAAATGATTCAAAATCAAGCCTCATGCCAAAATCTTCCCTAAATGCCAAAATTTCTAAAACCTACTTCTATGAAACTAAGCCAAGCCATGAGAAGCCATGGAGCTTTGTGTCAAGCCACATGAAGTCATGTGAGCCCTTTCCACCTGACCAAGTCATTAATGGCAAAAGAGGGAGTTTCTTTCTTAAACCTTCACTAAACCTTTTTAACCCCAACATGTTACACTTTAACCAAGCTTAGCCACTTCACCTTGGATGCGGACTTCACCACCCTTTCTTAGCTAACCCAAGTGACTCTCCCTCAGCCCAAAGTCAAGCCTTGGGGGGTGGACCAACCCCCAAAACATGACTTGACCCATTTGAGCCCAAAAGAGCCACTTCCCCCATTCCATTTGAATCAAGTCCTTTACACATGGCCAATGCTAATTGTTTGCACCAATCCCCAACCCTGACTCCCCTGACCATGAGGGTGACTCGACTCGGCCGCCAACCACCACGCCCACCGGAAACCACCGTGCCGAGAGCCTTATTTGGATTCAAAAATTTAAACCTGCCTGCTGAGCTGTCCCAAACGTAATGACCATCATGGCTGTTCTTCTTCTCCCCTAGGCAGCAGATCCCAGCCTCCAAACCTCCCTGAAATCAGCCATGTCCATGCCTATTTAAACTCACCTCCCTCTCGGCCAAAGAGGGTGTTGAAACAAACCTTACCAAAACTCTGCCAAAATCACTCCACATCCTTCTCCTAACATAGAGCACTTGATCCCCACAAAATCTAGCCGTAAAACCCCCTCTGTGAGCTCAATTTATGAGTTCAACTTTAAGCCCAAAAATAGGACACTTCACCACAGTGAGCCAATCCTCAAATTGATTGACTCTACACCTTCACCAGACCAGGAGAAGAAGTTCCCCAGCAAAAGCCCCCTCACCAGGCCGGCCATTCCTTCTATCGGCCAAGATTTGAAATCGGGCTTGGTGGAAATCAGGTCTAGACATTTCACCAGGACCAGAGGCATTATCCCTAGGCTCCCCCAGCTCCAACGAACGTGCCAAGTCCCTCTGATTGAAGCTTCACTTCTCAGAGCCAAGGTATGGAACTCCTCCTTCTTGAGAGCTTCTTTCGATTCTCCATTTTGTTTGAGTCGATTTCAATGCATGTTAGCCGTATGGATTTGTAGCACTCGTTTAGACGAACACATAGGATCAAATTTCATGTAAATTGGTTAAGAAATGAGGGAGATCTTAGGGTTTTAGTGTGGACGGCTCTCGAGACACACCTGTCGTAGACGATGAACAGGAACCATTGGATCGCGCGTGTATCGAATGGACTATCCAGATTGTATCAGACGGAGGCATGGAGTGAAACCGCGGGGCCGCGTGTTGCTGAGGTGAAAGGCGACTTCGAATGGAGGCGCGTCGCGTGGAGAGTTCGAAGCTGTTGAGGTTGACGCGGCGCCGCGCTGGATAAGTAGAAAAATAGGTTTTTTTTATTTATTTAATTACCCTAAACTTCAAAAATTCATATCTCTTCATAGAAAAATCATAAATTAAAATAAAAATACCCTCTTGCTCAGTGAACAGAGGAGAATAATGTGGAAAAAGAATTAAGTTAATTTGTTGAGTCTATGATTTTTAATGATTTAAATGCTCTCTGTGATGTTTTAATGGGGAATGTTTAGGATCGATTTTGAAATATTTTTGGTAATTTAGGCAATTTTGAGAAATTTTTTTTGGCAATTTTAAGGGCATTTGGTAGGTTTGGTGGATTTAGTGCCTCGAGGGTCAAAAATTGAAATTTGGGAAAAATGAAGATTGATTGAATGTAAGTAGAATGAAACCATTTTGGTTGAACCATGAAGTCATATTAAGCTCACAGGAGCCATGAGAGGACTCATTTTAGGTACTCAATATGTTGTTCTTAACCCTCCTAGCTAGGGACTTAGGGGTTGAGGTCCATCCATATGAGTTTCCTACTTGAGTCAGAAAGCCAAGTTGGGTAAGAGTGGTTTTAGGGTTTGGAATGTGTGTAGGAGTGTGGTGTGTGTAAGCTTACCCTCACCAAGACCAGACTACACAGGGTAATCCTAAGGCCAGAGAGTCCTATAGGAACTCATCTTTGAACCTCCACATTTGACTTTTAACCTTCCAAAGGGGATTGGAGGTTTATGATCATCTGTGGGGTTCAAGAGGAGTTAAGAGGTGTTTGAAGTTCTAAGTGGCGGGTTCTATTTCTAGTCCTCTAGGATAGTCAAAGGGAAAACCTATGGCTAGATCCTAAGTACTAACAAGAGAAAAGACCTCACCAAAAAATGAGGTCAACACTTGGGCTGAACCTAAGTATAGGTTAAGGTTAGGTTCATGTATGTTGAACCTAAGATTTAAGTTTGACTTAGGTTTAACTTGGGTTGAACCTAAGTATAGGTTATGGTTAGGTTCATGTATGTTGAACCTAAGATTTAAGTTTGACTTAGGTTTAACTTGGGTTGAACCTAAGTATATGTTAATGTTAGGTTCATGTATGTTCAACCTAAGGTTTAAGTTTGACTTATGTTTAACTTGGGTTGAACCTAAGTATATGTTAAGGTTAGGTTCATGTATGTTGAACCTAAGGTTTAAGTTTGACTTAGGTTTAACTTGGATTGAACCTAAGTATAGGTTAAGGTTAGGTTCTTGTATGTTGAACCTAAGGTTTAAGTTTGACTTATGTTTAACTTGGGTTGAACCTAAGTATAGGTTAAGGTTAGGTTCTTGTATTTTGAACCTAAGGTTTAAGTTTGACTTAGGTTTAACTTGGGTTGAACCTAAGTATAGGTTAAGGTTAGGTTCATGTATGTTGAACCTAAGGTTTAAGTTTGACTTAGGTTTAACTTGGGTGAACCTAAGTATAGGTTAATGTTAGGTTCATGTATATTGAACCTAAGGTTTAAGTTTGACTTTGGTTTAACTTGGGTTGAACCTAAGTATAGGTCAAGGTTAGGTTCATGTATATTGAACCTAAGGTTTAAGTTTGACTTTGGTTTAACTTGGGTTGAACCTAAGTATAGGTCAAGGTTAGGTTCATGTATGTTGAACCTAAGATTTAAGTTTGACTTAGGTTTAACTTGGGTTGAACCTAAGTATAGGTTAAGGTTAGGTTCATGTATGTTGAACCTAAGGTTTAAGTTTGACTTAGGTTTAACTTGGGTTGAACCTAAGTATAGGTTAAGGTTAGGTTCATGTATGTTAAACTTAAGGTTTAAGTTTGACTTAGGTTTAACTTGGGTTGAACCTAAGTATAGGTTAAGTTTAGGTTCATATATGTTGAACCTAAGGTTTAAGTTTGACTTAGGTTTAACTTGGGTTGAACCTAAGTTTATTTAGGTTTACTTGGGTTTATAAGTTACTTAAGTCTAATATAAGTAAGACTTAAGAGATAATTAAATCTAATAGGGTTAGATTTAATTTAAGGTTTAAAGGCTCTTTAAGCTTAATATAAGTAAAGCTTAAGGGTTAACTAAGTCTAATTAGATTAGACTTAATTATGGTTTATAGTTAATTTAAGCCTAGTATAACTAAGGCTTAAAGATTAATTTAGTCTAGTGGGATTAGACTTAATTATGGTTTAAGGATTACTTAAGTCTAATGTAAGTAAGGTTTAAGGATTGATTAAGTCTAATTGAGTTAGACTTAATTATGATTTAAAAGTTATTTAAGCCTAATATAAGTAAGGCTTAAGGATTAATTAAGTCTAGTTGGGTTAGGCTTAATTAGGGTTTAAGGATTACTTAAGTTTAATGTATGTAAAAGTTAAGGATTAATTAAGTCTAGTTGAGTTAGACTTAATTAGGGTTTAAAGATTACTTAAGCTTCATGTAAGTAAGGTTTAAATTTATTGACTAGGTTTAATAAGGGTAAACCTAATTAGGGTTTACAGTTACTTAAACCTAATATAAGTAAGATTTGAGTTTATTAATTAGGTTTAATAAGGGCTAAACCTAATTAAGGTTTAAAGGTTACTTAAACCTAATGTAAGTAAGGTTTAAGTTTATTAATTAGGTTTAATAGGGGTTAAACCTAATTAGGGTTTAAAGTTACTTAAACCTAATGTAGTAAGTTCTGAGTTTATTAATTAGGTTTAATAAGGGTTAAACCTAATTAGGGTTTAAAGGTTACTTAAACATAATGTAAGTAAGGTTTAAGTTAATTAATTAGATTTAATGTGGGTTAAACCTAATTAGGGTTTACAGTTACTTAAACCTAATGTAAGTAAGGTTTGAATTGATTAGTTAGGTTTAATAGGGGTTAAACCTAATTAGGGTTTAAAGTTACTTAAACCTAATGTAAGTAAGGTTTAAATTGATTAATTAGGTTTAATAGGGTTTAAACCTAATTAGGGTTTAAAGGTTACTTAAACCTAATGTAAGTAAGGTTTAAGTTGATTAATTAGGTTTAATAGGGTTTAAACCTAATTTGGGTTTGTTTATTATTAAACATAATATCTTTAAGGTTTAATGATGATTAATTAAGTTTAAAGATACTTAAACCTAATTAATATTTGTTTATTGTTAAATTTGATGTCTTAAGGTTAGTTAAGCCTAATAATGTTTTAGACTTAATTAATATTTGTTTTGTCTTAAAACCTATATGATTAGGATTTAAATTTTTAATTAAGTCTAAAGTGATTAGACCTAATTAAGATTTAAGAGATTTTTTAAGTTTAAATATAAGTTTTAATGATTTGAAATATCATTTTAAATTTTCAAGTGGTTATAATTTGTTATTTAGGGTTTAACATCATTCCCCTGAATTTATAACCAATTTCCAATTTAAACTTTGTTTATTTTCTTAATTTCTCATTTTTTAGAATTATTATTAGAAATAATTGTTAAGTCTCATGAAAATTTGGAAATGCCACCTTAAAGTATTTCTCTGGAAAAATCATAAATTGTTCCTAAAGACTTAGAAATCAATCCCTCAAAATTTCATAATTTTTTGACTTATAAATAATTTTTAATAATCAAAATACTCTAGGAAATATTTAATTAATTAAAAATTAAATATAAACCAAAAATTAAAATTTTCAATTCCACATTATAGAGCTCACTGTCCTAAGTTCAGAGATATTTTTCTTTTATTTTTGTGGTTTTTATTTAAAAATATATGAATTTTTTATTAGTTTAAGGTTTAACTGTTTTATTTAAACCTAAAACCAATCAGAAATTACCAGGGAGTGCCGCCTGTCCTCGGCAGCGTCGAAAACGCGCTCGATCCGATGCGGGACTCCGAACAGCGGATCGGGTAGGGAATAATCTCAGCCGTCCGTCTTTTAAACAGAAGATCGGACAACTGTGCGCCATTGTATTTCTCCCGTCTCAACCCGCAGGCCGTCCATGTTCTAGGGACAATATCTCGCTCGATTCTTGATGAAATCGAGCGGGGTTTGTTCCTACACCATCGTCTTGAGCAGCTGAACATATCCATATGGATATGTGGCGTTTTTGAAACGATTTGTTTCACAAAGAATGAAACCTGAATCACCATTGAAGTCAGAAATCCATACCTTAGTCTCAGTCGATTTGAGCTTGGTTTACTCGGTCTGGAAGCTTTGTTTGGATCTCAGTAAGCTTGATCTAACTTCAATTTAGAGTTAAATTGGGTTCTGATATGGGTTCGATCAAAGGGTGGTTCGGCTTAAGGGAGTTGATGGAACAGTGACTTAAAGACCTTGAGGAAGCTCGATTTTGATTGCAATCATCTTCGTTTGGTCCCCGGAGGAGTTTAAGATAGCTAATCTAGAACTTTGTGCAGTTTGATTTTGTAAACTAAATTTGTCCTGATTTGGGTCAATTTGGGTACTCTTGGGTTGATCAAATCAAGCTGATGCAGTGGGTTTGGTGACCTAATTTGGGTAGGGTTCAATTTCTTAGGTCCTAAGGAACCATTTTGATGTTGGGAGTTTTGGAATTTGAGCAGTGTATGGGATTTTGAAATTTCCTTTTTCTCACCTGATTTTGAGCTCTCGGGTTAGCCTATTTGAGCTAGTTTTGTGGAGTTTTGAGGCTAACTGAAGGCTAAGTCTTGATTGGAATTCATTCCTAAGGTCTTAAGGAACAAGTTTGCTGTTGGGGGTTAAGGGAATTGGGTAGAGCTTAGGCTGTTATCTTCCTCTCTTCTCCTTTTTAGGGCTCGGGTTTGGGTCTTATTTATAGCCATGAGAGGGCTTTGGATGAGCTTGGGTTTATTTAGGGAAGGTGTTATCTGATGTTATGATTGTTGAAGATAGAATTTCAGCTGGAGGATAAGCTTAGTTCACTTCCCCAAGCTCAACTCATATTGGGTTTAACTATGGTGAGAGCATAACTCTTTATTTGTCTTGCTTTCATTGGCTCCTCCATATGGTGGATAAAGCTTGGTAAATCCTGTTGGACTTATGTCCCTTAAGTGAATTCACAAGTTCATTAAAGGAAATCATGGGAGAATAACACCTAAGCTCCATTTTTCATCATGGTTATGATGGCCTTTAACCATGGTGAAAGGATTGGTTAAGGTAAACTTCTCCTTGATTGGGTGAGGGGAGAGGTGAGTAATGACTCACCGAAACCCTTTCCCAAATGTGACTTAGTTAGTTGACACCATTTGAGTTGATTCATGATGGCATCATGATGAGTCTTCATTTTGGTTAACCATGGTAGAAAGAGAGTTGAAGGTAGTGTTTTCTTCTCATTGGGTGGTCCATGAGGCATGGCATATCATTCTTAAGATGGTCGGCCACCTCATCTCATGCAAATGGGTGAGTCATTAAGCAAGTTGAAGGGAAGATGACACATATTTTCCTTACTCCATTATTTATGTCTTTTGCTCATGATGGTTTTAACCTTGGTAGAAACTTAACCTCATGTCTTGGTCTTTCTCCATTGGATTGGGGAAGAGGTGCTTGCCACCTATGAAGCCATGTTACACCTCATTTTGATAGAGGATGACACATATGCCTAACTATCATGACAATATCATGATAACATTTAACCTTGATTAGAGGTGATGAGCTATGGGTTAGGTAATGTGCTAATCATGTCATAATGGATTTAATTGGTTTTAGGTTGCCCATAAATAATTTCCCATAATTTAGATTTAAGTTTAAAAATTAATAAAGGGGTTTATGACTTCATGTGTGATGTCATAAATTTAAATTCAATTTAGGATTATTTTTATATAACTCCATTCCTAATTAATTATGTTATTAATTAGAAATATATGAAATTATAATATTAACCCTTAATTTAATTAAAATAAATTTTGGGAATTAATCATTTATTTAATTTGTTTTGGTTCAAGAATGGATATTTTAGCCAAATTTGACTTTGTTGACCATATTTGACGTACTTTGACCCAAATTGACCTAGGTTAACCTAAGTTAACCCATTTTGGTCTAAGAATTACTAACCTTGATTTTCCTAACCTTGTCAGGGTTTGGGTTAGTCATAAAGTCCAAAGGTTTTGAACTTTGGGTTTAATTTGGTCATGTTGACCAATTTTAGGGTTTAAATTAACCCAATGGTCAATGCGGTGACCTCTGGTTAAATTTTGATCAATCTGATTAAAATCAAATTGATTATGTCAATGTCTGTCTTTGAGTTTAATTTTGTAGTCAAAGGAGCATGTGTTAGTTATTTTTGACTAAATTTGACCTATTTAGGCTAAAGTTGACCAAAGTTGTATTATTAGTCATGTGATGTCTTAAATTAGTCAAATAAGTCATATTTTACCATTTTAGTATCTTGGTTGACTTGGTGATCAATGGTTGATCTTTGACTAAAAAATTGATCAATTTGTCCAAAGTTTTTTTCTGGGTCAAAAGTTGGCCAATTAGGTCAATAATTGGTCATTGGGTAAAAAATTAACCAGTTTGACCGAAATTAACTTTTTGGATCAAGGGTTGACCTGTTGGGTCAGTAGGGTTGGTCATTGGGTCAGGATTGACCATTTTGACCAAAGTTAACTTTGTGGGTCAAGGGTTGATCTGTTGGATCAGTAGGGTTGGTCATTGGGTCAGGATTGACCATTTTGACTAAAGTTGACTTTTTAGGTCAAAAGGTCGACCTATTGAAAAATGAGGTCAATAAAAGGGCCCCCAATATATGTGGAATGCACATATTGGCGTTGACCGATGTGGTCTGAAGAAATGTCTTATAATAATCAGGAAAGGAGTGGGTGTCATATCGTTCTTAAGAAATGTCAAATGTCTCATATGTCGATTTTGAGAAGGAATATCCTTTTCGTGTCTGGAAAGGGACTTATATCCAATAACTGGAGAGAGAAAATGGATGTTATATTCCATTTCTCAAAATATGAATGTCAATATCTAGTTAGAGGAAATCCATGATTTCCATGTCAGGAAAAGACTTACATCCAATAACTGGAAAGAGAAAATAAATGTTATATTCCATTTCTCGAATTGTCAATGTCGATGTTTGGTTAGAGGATTGCCATAATTTTCGTGTCAGGAACAAAACTTATATCCAATAACTGGGGAGAGAAAATGGATGTCATATTCCATTTCTCGAAATGTCAATGTCGATGTTTGGTTAGAGGATTGCCATAATTTTCGTGTCAGGAACATGACTTATATCCAATAACTGGAGAGAGAAAATGGATGTCATATTCCATTTCTCGAAATGTCAATGTCGATGTCAAGTTAGTGGAATGCCATAAATCCCGTGTCAGGAAAAGGACTTACATCCAATAACTAGAGAGAGAAAATGAATGTCATATTTCATTTCTTGAAATGTCAATGTCGATATTTGGTTAGAGGAATGTCATAATTCTGTGTCAGGAAAAGGACTTATATCTCATAACCTGAGAGAGTGGCGAACTCACTAAGATATTTGCTGGGGATATCTGCTGGGGATTTGACCTATATAGGCCGAATGATAATTCTCATGTTAATTATCACAAGTTATATTGTCATTTCTTTTGAAAAGATTTATTTTAACATTTTTAGGACCTGCCGACACATCACAGACAACAGGGAATGTTTTTCAACATTTTATTTTATTTCCACAGATAATATACAAAAGTCACCAGTACATATCATTGCAAACAAAGGTTAACAATACATATATGTACATATCATATATCACACATACTACAAACTACTGATATATCACATATCAAAAGATTTTACATCTTTGCATTCATTATAACATAGCCTTCGATACTATTAGACCATCTATAAATGTTTGATACTCCAAGACATTGTTTGTCAAACATGTCTCAGGTGTTTGGACATTCACAGGGTCATGGTAGCTCCAAAGGCTTCAACCCTTCAAGTTCTGAGATAGCTTGATATCCAATAGGTCGTTTGTCTGGCTTCATCCGCCATAAGGTGATCGAGATGCATGGCCTATTAACACTGGGTATACAGTGTTTTACAAAATCTGCACCATTTCCCTGGAATAAGAGAACTGATCCTCGAGTTAAAAGGATGCAGCATGTCCCTTCAAATTCTCCAGGTCTCAGAATCTGTATTTCTCTTCCAAATATGATGGAACAACGATTCATTAAGGATACTGTACAAAATGGTCTCTCAAAATCGTGGCTGTTAATATGGGGAGGGATACAATCTCCTTTATCAGACATGTTGATGATACAGCTATCAGGAACACAGTCTGTGGGCATGACTCCCCAAGTGACAAGACGTCTGTTAATCTGAATTATTATAGTGGGTAATGGATCCACCTATTCGTATCGTAAAATTTCGGCAAGATTCCCCTCCCTATCTCTTGCATAATTATAACAGCATCCATATTGGATGGTCTGTCTGCCTTTGCCACGGATCCATTTATTGGGCTCAGAATACATTTTTCTTTTAAGATGCCCAACTCTACCTTGGTCTCGAGCTTTTATTACACGATCAATAATAGCTGCCTGCTCGTCATTATCGAATATTCTGGTGAATAGTTTAAGACCATTTAGAATATTTATTATTCCTTTATTGATATTCTTATATTGTTCAAAGGTTCTCCATTCAATGGCGCGAATCTGCCGTACTTCTTCTCTGGAGTGACCTTTTTTGTCAACTTCCTTACCTGATACCTTCAGATCTTCCCGGTTTTTCTTTGCAGAGTCTGGATTCATCATCTCCGATGCAGAATATATTTTCTCAAATGAAGTATCGATAGTCTGAGATTTTGACTGACTAATGTCCTCCAAGTTTTGTCTTTCTTGTAATTGTTTCTGATGCTTCAACCGTTTATTAAGGTTCCGTTTCTGTGATCAGGTGAGTCCTGCTGTCGTATTTTTTATACCAGATGCAGAGGCTCCCTTTATCACTTGTACTGAAGTATTCATAAATTCTTGCTCGTCTGAGCTGTCACTGATTTCAAAGTCATACTCTTCAGGCTGTCGGAGTTTGAATTCTATCAAGGGTGTTTGCATGTTAATTTCATTATGGTTCACCAGATAGAGTAATGACCCATGATATATGGATTCAACTTGCAATAGATCAAAGTTGAAATGAATTCTAGTCCCCTCGTCCATGTGTCGGCGGTCCAAGGCAAAAGTCATATTATTTTGGAATGAGAAAAGTAGTCTGTCTTCAGATATTCTTCCTATAAATAATAGAGTGATATGTTAGACTAAATTTCATTTTCAAGGATAAATTATGCTTATAAGTAAGAGAAAGAGAGACATATTCAGATTTCCACGAAGAGTAAAAGAGAAAATCATCTTCATTTTTTTTATATAATGTTTTTCCCAGTTCATAAACAAGTTATGATGCATAGTATTTCTTTAAAAAGCGCCCATTAATTGGGGGCAAAACTCTATCTCCGTGACAATCTACCAACTGGTAAGATTCTCCCGAATATGTCTTTTCAATTACATATGGGCCCTCCCATATTGGTTCAAATTTTCCTCCTATTTTGCGATGAGCAAGAATAGGTCTCCGAAGAACTAAAACTAATTCATCGACTCGAAAGGTTCTTGGACGAACTAGCTTATCGTGGGCCCGTATCATTTTTGCTTGATATAGTTCGAGATTTTGTTGAGCTTGTAAACGTTTTCCTTCTAAACTCTCAAGTTCTTCAAGTCGTAATTTTACATTTTCTTCTTCGGTTATTTTATTTGCTATCGCAACTCTAAGAGAAGGGAATTGAACTTCGAGTGGTAAAATAGCCTCAGAACAATACACCAAAGCGAACAGTGTTGACCGTGTCGGTGTTCGGTATGTAGTTCTATAAGCCCATAAAGCTTCTATTAATCGTTCATGCCACTGTCTTGGGTACGTTGACTAATGTCTTTTTCAAATTTTGAACCAATGTTTTATTGAAAGCCTCAACTAAACCATTGGTTTTAGGATAATAGATTGTGGAATACCTCCAGTCGATCCCATGTCTTTGGATAAAGTTGTTCATTTTCGTATTTTTAAAGGCCAATCCATTATCTGATGACCCTTCGAGGGATTCCAAATCTATAAACAATATGTGTCTTAAAGAAATAAAGTACTTGTTCTGCTTTGACTTCTCTAAGTGGTATTGCTTCCGCCCATTTGGAAAAATAATCAATGGCTGCTAGAATAAATCGATGACCTTTAGATGATGGAGGATCTATAGGGCCCACTATGTCGGTACCCCAACATTCAAACGACCAAGATGTAATAGTTGGGTGTAAAATAGTTGGAGGCTGGTGTAAAACTTCCCCATTTATCTGACATTGATGACATTTCTTTGCAACATCAAGACAATCGGTCATCATTGTCGGCTAATAATATCCCATCCTTTTTATTTTCATTTTCATTTTAAGTCTAGATTGATGTGCACCACATAAACCTGAGTGGACCTCTTTAACAATCTCTTGAGCTTTGACTTGGTTTAAGCATCTTAACCACATCTGGTCAAAAGATCGTTTATAAAGGACATCATTGATTAGAGCATATGATAATGCTCTTTGTTTAATTTGAGTGGCAATAGAAGTATTTTTAGGTAACTTTCCGGTTTGTAAATATTGAATAATTGGTTGTCACCAATCATCCTTTTTGTCATTTGTTGTCACTGTCATGTTTTCTCCAATTTTATCCAAATTATCCATGTCAATTTGAGAAAGAACTTTTCGTCCTTTTATAGAAATCGATATGTCGTCTTCTTCTGGATAAGCAAATTCTTTTGCAAGTTTTGCCAAAGCATCTGCTAAAGAATTATCTCATCTCGGGATTAAGAAAAATGTCACATCAGGGATTTGCTGAAGCAGCTTCAGAGTGTAACGAGAATACTGTTCAAGTTGAGGTTTCAGAGTCTTATACTTGCCAGCGATTTGATTGATAATCAACTGAGAATCTCCATAGATGTCAATATTTTTAATTTACATTAGTATTGTCAATTCTAGACCAGTTATGAGCGCTTCATATTTAGCTTCATTATTTGTGCATGGTTCCGTCAGATGATAAGAAAAAGATATCATCGTTTTATCTGGAGTGATAAAAATCAATCCTAATCCAGCTTTGCCTGGTATAATTGTTTGTTTGTCTTTATCTTTCCGTGCAGATGATGCTCCATCAAAGTACAGTTCCCATCGTTGCACATTGGAACTTTTTATTTCTGATATTTTTTCATCAGGTAAATCATCATTGAGAGGTGATCCAGTTGGAATTGGGTGTGCTGTTAAGAAATCTGCCAAGATTTGTCCTTTGACAACATGTAATGGTACAAATGTTATGTCGAATTGAAGTAATATCATTACCCATCTTGCTAATCTTCCAGAAAGTGTCGGTCGTGTCATTAAATATTGTAATGAATTAACTCTTGAAATAAGAGTTACTTTATGAGAAAGCATATAGTGTCTTGTCGGCATATTTTTAGGTTGTGTGTTTTGAAAAGGGGGTCGCCTACAGAAATTGTCGGCGAATTTTCATATTTTAAATTTAATTTAAATATATATATAGTTTAAAAGATAACATTTGATTTTGAAAGTAATTTTAAGTTTAAAAGTTTTAAGATATGAAATCAAACCGATCTCACATTCCAAATAGTTTATATAAACGAGCACCGTACCACAAACCGTGTATCTATCCCGAAGAATAGACATACTGCTTAATGATGGGGCTCGATTAAATAAACTAGGAGATTTAGTGACATCCGTTTGGTATCGCGAACCAATTTTATAAGCCGATAAGTTCCTCAGCTTAATATAAATGAATTAAGCGGGGTTTATATTACTCGGGTTCTTAAAGTTCACTATAAAAGCGAAGCCCTATAGTTAATTACATCCGAAATGACGGGAATCATTTAAGAAAACTCTCGATAATGATCGGTGGTTTTTCTCTCAAGAATTTCAAAGTTTAAGGTTTTCGAAGGATTGAATTTTGGAATTTCAATAGGGAATGGATCAAATTTGGAACGAGTTAATTTTGGGAGTTCGAAGGAAGAGAAGTAGGAGAAGTTGAGGATCAAGAAGAATCTTGGCAACTTCTCAAACTATCCTATTGTTTGGCTTGATTTGGGAGTTTATTTAATGTTGCAATCCTGCCAATTTTATTTATTTAGGTCTTATATTTGTATGACATAATCACACAAATAGCCTCGAAGATATGAGGGTTTATGTCGTATCAAACGACTACCTCGGAGTCCTAAGACTGGTTAGGGCTTAATTTACATGACATGATCATGCAAATGCCTAACGAAGAGTTGAGGATTTATGTTGCACTAAGCAAACTACCTCGAAATCCTACGGTTTGGTTGTTTAATTCTAGGAATGTTTAGTCGATGTAGAGTTGTTTCTTCGATGACGATGATCGTCTTGCCCATCACATGCTCCGAGCTCCTTGTTGTTGCAGAGGTTTAGTTTTAGAAGGTGACGATCGAGAGGTGAGAGAAGTGTTTTGTTTTAGAGAAATCTTAAAATCCAAGTGTTTTTTAATATTTTAATTAAAACAAATCTTAAAGTTGTTTAAACATAACTGATTAAGATCCCACGGTTCCGTTATTTTCGTCGAATTCACTTAGTCCAGATGAATTTGCTAAACTCAACTGAATGAGTTCCACACTTTCATTTAGACCATGGGAAATTCCGTTAGCAACACGTGGGTTACATCATCCGAGGTATTCCCGATCATTCAACGAGACGTTTTAATTTAGTCGCAATTGTAGTTTTATTGTTCTGTTTGTGATTAAATTTTGAGTTGTTTTATATTTTGGAATGTTGTGGCGGTGAATTTTATCTTGCAATGACTTTTAATTTAGTTTTGGTTTCGGTTTAGGGACTATCCTAAAGGTTTTGGTTTTCATGCAACGATCTTGTTTATCATGCAAGAAAAAGTAAAGTACGGTGCATGTAAGTAAATTGCAATAAAGTAAATCGCGATAAAGTAAAAGCGCACTGGAGGGTCTTCCCGTCATCCCGAGCTGCACTTGAAACACATGTTAAGGCATTTAAATATTTTGCGAGAAATACCTAGGTAAAGCTAAGGGAAAGGATCTTGGTTGTCTACCAAATTCCTAATCCTATAACTAGTCATCTCCTATGACGTCTAGGTTCTTGGTTTGGTTTAAGGATGATTTTCTTCATCAAAGAACAATTAAATTCAATTGTTCTTCTAAAACATCCCGTCATATTGAGGAAGTTCTTAGGACGAGTTCTAAACATCTTTTCAATATTTTTGGGATTATTTTGAGTCCAAATGAATTTTTATTGTACGAATGAATTGATCATCCAAGGATTTGTATTTTTGTTTTATTTCTTGCTCAGTGAACTTAGGTATTTTGATTACCTGATGAATGAAGTGACATCTCACTTAATACTCTATTTAAGAGTTATAATAATTAAAGCCTTTAGGGACAAGTTTGTTTATTGAGAATTTTAATCAAATTTGAGTTAATGATTTAAAGTGTTTTAGTTTGATTATGAGGTTTTAATTAATAGTATTAAGTTTGGAATAGTGTTCAAATTATTTTAGATTTAATTCTTAATGATTTCATTTAGGTTTGTTGTTAAATGATTTTAATTTAATTTAATTTTATTTAATTTTAATTTTAATTTAAAATTTTATTTAATTTTAATTTAATTTAATTTTTATTTAATTTAATTTAATTTAATTTAATTTAATTTAATTTTTTATTTAATTTAATTTAATTTTAATTTTAATTTAATTTAATTTGAATTTTAATTTAATTTAATTTTAATTGAATTTAATTTTAATTTAATTGGATTTAATTTAATTTAAATTTTGATTTTAATTTTAATTTTAATTGTCTTAATATATGAAATATGATTTAATTTAAACGTTAAGGTGTTAACTTGATTTAGATTTTGATTTAATTTAATTTCAACATCTTAAATTTAATTTAATTTAATTGTTAAATTGTTTAGCATTTTAAATTTTAAGTTAGGATTATCCTTTTAGTTAAGGGTTAAATATTATTGAAGTGATTAATTTAGGGATTCTTAAATTAAAGAATAAATATCCTCTTAATAATATCCACTACTTTAATAATTCCAATTCTATTATTCTTCCAAAATTTCGATTAATTAACTAATTAAAGTTTTATTTTAATTATATTTGAAATGGTGAGTAGGTTTCTACCCTCAATCATTTAAGTTTCAATCATCCAAAATCGAGTTTAAAATCAAATATTTTACCCTCCCTTTACGATTAATCCTAAAATTTTAATTAAGGGTTGAAATTTTTAATTACCGCTTTTGCCCTTTAAGCTTAATAATTCTATAACTCACTAAACTAAGCTCAAATGAACTTGAAATTTTTATGTAACCTCACTCACATGTCAATTAAGACATTAGAGGAGAAAATGTGATTTTTCTATATTTAATTTATTTATGTAATTATTTTTAATGGAAAATAGGGGTTTTCAAAGAAAATTCGATAACATGACCAATGAAATGTTTACGTCCTTAAGAAAATTATGGGATGTTCCTAATGACCGGAAGGACCATTTGGACCAATTTTGGTTATTTTTTTAATTATATTTTATTTATTAGAATTATTTTGAATTTTGGAGTATTAATTAATTTAAAAATGAAATAAAGGTTGAAAATTTGATTTTATATTTTTCAAAAATCTCTTTGATATCAAGGAAGTCAGTGAAAAAAATTTTATATTTTTCTGATTTTTCTTTGATTTATTGGAATTATTTTAATGGAAATGTTAAAGAAAATCATTTTTAATTCAAAAATTGTTTTAAGCCTTTAAAATTTAATATCTTACCCTAGAGACTTAGGAAAAATATTTGGTTTGTTCCTAGGTGATTAGAATTCAAAATATGACATTTTGGTGATTTTTAATATTTTTATGATTTTTTTATTATTTTTTAATTATTAAAAATATTAAAATATGGTGGAAAATTAACTTTTTTAGAAAATTTTAATTTTAATTCTCATAGACTCCTCCGACATCGGAGAAGCCCCAAAACCATTTTTGTGAATTTTTGAAAAGTATTTTGTGAGTTATGAATTTTTAAAGTTCGATTTTGGTTATGTGGCTTAATTAATCCATTTGGTGGGGTTAATCGAATCCGATTGACTTCAAATTTTTATGTGATGTTCCTACGATCCTAAAGATCGGTGGAGAATTGTTTTCAAGTTAATTTGATGTGTAGTTAACCCTAATTAATTAAAATTCAGTTTTGAGCAATTAGGCCAATTAGGGTTGTTCAAGTGAATTAGTTAAAACCTATTTTTCCAGGGTCCTACAGTCGTAAGAAACATCACCAAATTTTCCTAGAATTTATTTCTCGACATGCTAATTATTGGAATTAAAATACTCAAAACGAGTAACATGCAATTGAAAAATCAATAACTTCTCATATGGATGGCCTACGACCTTGAAAAATTGAGGGAATGTTCCCAAGTTCGGAGGCTTCAAAAGTCACATGGTCTCATGCCATGGTGAATTGCCTATCGCAAATGGAGAATTAAAATAATGCAGAGAGTAAATAAATCATTAAAAATAAAATACTTGATGAAATGACTTGATTTCTTTTCCACATTATTCTCCTCTGTTCACTGAGCAAGTGGGTATTTTTATTTTATTTTTATGATTTTTATACACAAAGTTATGAATTTTTGAAGTTCTGACAATTAAATAAATAGGAAAAATACCCTATTTTCCTACTTATCCACGCGGCGCCACGCAATCCTCGGCAGCTCCGAAAGGCTACGCGGCGCGTTTTGATTCGGCGCTGCCATCTGAGTCAGCTGCTACGGGGCCCGCGGTTCACGTACCATCTCCTGGTCCAACGCCATCTGAGCCGTCCGCTCGATACACGCGCGATCCAACGGCTCCCGGTCATCGTCTACGGCCGGTGTGCACCGTGACCGTCCACACTAAAACCACTAAGATCTCGCTCGATTCTCGACGGATTTTCGTGTTCTTATGCTCTATGGATTCGTCTTGAAGAGACGAACACATCCATATGGTTTATGTGGCATGAAATTAACCCAAACAAAATAGAGAATGTTCAGAAGCTCGGGAAGAAGAGAGAGCTCATACCTTTGTTCAGAGAAGTATGGCTTCGATCTGAGAGTTGTGTCACCTTCGATTGGACCTAAGCAAGCTCCGGATGAAGTCTGCGGCCCCGAGGAATGCACTGGACTCGATTTCCACCGGACTCGATTTCAACCTTTGGAGGCTAGAACAAATGGGTGGCTCGGAGAGGGGGCTTTCACCTGGGAACTCCTTCTCTTGGTCTTGTGCGGGTGTGGGTGAGTTTAATTTGATTTTGGTGGAGGATTTGGGAGTGTCCTGTTCGGCTCGAGAATTGAGCTCCAAAATTGAGCTCGATCGGTGGGAGTTAGGGCGGGAGAACGGTGGGGATGGATTGCTCTTGACTAGGGGAAGCTTTGTGAGGAGTTTGGAGGGATTACCGTGAAGGTCCGGTTTAGCCGACCTTTTTGGCCGAGAGGAATGGTCGGTTTAAATAGCCATGGCCATGGCTTCCCGGGGGAGTTAATGGTCGGGATCATTGCTACTGGCGAGCGAAGAACGAGCTCCGATGGCCAGTGGGCATGGGGCGGCTCGGCGAGTGGGAATTCCAAACTTTGGCTCCTCCCAAGGTCTCGGCCATGGTGTTTTCCGGTGGCTGTGGTGGCTGGCCGGCCAGGGTCAGGTCACCATCTTGACCAGTGAGGGCAAGGCTTGGCAATGGTGAAGTCAATTGGAGTTGGCCATGTGTAAAGAGGCTGAATTGAAATGGAATGGGGGAAGGCTATTTTTGGCTAAGTTTGGTCAAATACATGGGTTGGGCTAGGTGCACCCTCCAGGGACTTTGGGTCTTGTGGGGAATCGGGTAAGCCAGTGGTTTTGAGTGGAGAAGTCCCCATCCAAACATATTTGGATTAATTTTGGGTTAAGGGTAATCATGGTTAAGGCTAATGACCTTAAGGGAATCTAGAAAGAGCTTCCTCCATTTGCCCGATGTGGTATGGTCACATGTCAAACCTTTCATGGCTCCACATGGGGCTTAAGGATGGCTTCATGGCTCTTATATGGCTTGGGAAAAGTTGGCTTGGTTTCATGGAAGTAGGTTTTAGGAATTTTGGTTTTTTGGTGTGAAATTTGGATGGTTTGTCATATGACTTAGTTTAGAAAAGTTTGATTGTTGATTTAGAACTTAGGGATGATTTTAATTGAGTAAGGATGAGATGAGATTGTAATGTGGGCCTTAGGATGAGTTTGGGCTTTTAAAATTTGGTAAATGTGGGCTTTTAAAATGGCTTAAGGGAATGGGTTTTTATGTTTCAAAATGGGCTTTTAGATAAAAAAATTTGCAAAGGGCCATGCTAAATAAATGTTGGGTTTGGTTTAGGGATGTGTCATGAGTGATTTGAGACAAATTTGAGGTGATTTGGAATTGAATTGAGTCTAATTTGGGTCCTCTTGGTGATAGGGTTAAAATAGATCAAAATGGACTAACTTGGGCTAAGGTTGGGCTAATGTTGGGTTTGATGTAAAATCAATGTTGAGAAATGCTTAGGGGAATATTATGAAGAGTTTTCAACTTTGGTTGGGGTTCAATTTTGGGACTTGGGCCCATTTGGGTTAGGTTTGGGTTTAGGTCGATTAAGGGATTTTGGGTTTGGGTTGAATTTGAGTAAGGTTTGGGTCCAAATTTTGGGCAAACTATGTTAGTGTTTTGTTTATGGGGATGTTATGGAAGATTTAGAAAAGATTTGGGTCCAATTGGGGTTGAATTGAGTTAGTTTGGGCTAAGTTTGGGTTATGGGTCAAAATTGGGCTTTAAGCTTAAAAATGAAATTGGGCCCAAATGTCAATCAAATTGGGCTTGAATTTGTTCTAGATTGATATTGGGGATATTGAATTGAAGTTTAGAATTGAAATGGACCAAAATTGAGGTCAATTGGAAATGTTTGGTTTGACATTTGGTTCATTTGGGTTTGACTTTTGGGCAAATTGGGGATTTTGGCAAAAGTGGGGTAAATTGACAAAATTGGCCCATGGTGTAGTTGAACAAAATGAAATTGAGAATATTTGGGATTTTCTGGAATATTCTGGGAATTTTTGGAATTTTGGATTTTTGGGTCAAGAGGGGTATTTTGGTAATTTGGAGGGTATTTGGGGTATTTTTGGAAATTTTGGTATTTTTGGTTATGAATGATCAATTTGAATGGTTGGGAATGTTCTAGGTTAATTTTGGGGAGTTTTGGGTGGTTTGGAAATTTTGGAGATTCTGGGTAATTTTAAGGGCTCTTGGTAGGCTAGGTGGGTCCGGGGCCCGAGGGTCAAAAATTGAAATTTTGGAAAAATGAAGATTGATCAAATTTGAGTAGAATAGAATCATTTTGGTTGAGTCATGAAGCCGTATTAAGCCCATATGAGCCATGAGAGGACTCATTTGAGGCATTCATCTATGTTGTTCCTAACCTCTTAGCCGAGGGCTTAGGGGTTAAGGATCACCCATATGAACTACCTATATGAGTCGGAAAGTCAAGTTGGATGAAAGTGTGGGTTCTAGGATTTGGAATGTGTGTGTGAGAGTGTAGTGTATGTGTAAGTCAGCCCTCACCAGACCAGGCCACCCAGGGTGATCTTAATGCCAAAGAGTCCTATAGGGAGCTCATCCTTTAAACTTCCACATTTGATCTCAACCCTCTAGATGATTAGGGGTTTACAATCAAGCTTACGGGGTTTGCAGGGAGTTAAGAAGTAGTTTGAATTTCTAAGTGGTGGATTCCATTTCTAGTCCTCTAGGATAGTTAAAGGAAAAGCCTAAGGCTAGATCCTAAGTACTAAAGAGGGAAAGAGAAGACCTCATCAAAAATGAGGTCAACATGTCTTAGTTTTTCAACTGCAAAAATCATGGCTAAATAATGTTTCTCAATTGCTGGGTATTTTATTTCTGTTGGAACCAGACAACGGCTTAAATAGTATAACACATTTTCTTTTCCCTCGTCATTTACTTGTGTCAATAATGCTCCAAGGGAATTATCCAATGCTGTGGTGTAAATGATTAGAGGTCTTCCTACTACTGGGGATGCTAAAACAGGAGGGGTTGTCAGATATTGTTTAATATTTTCTAAGGCATGTTGGCATTTTTCATCCCACACAAATTTGGTATCTTTTTTGGTTAGGGAAGTAAGAGGCTGACACCTACCTGACAGATTGGAAATAAAACGTCTTATATACGCTAAGTTTCCTTGAAATGACCTCAATTGTGTTAGATTTTTAGGAGGAGGCATATTTAGGATAACTTCAATTTTGAGAGGATCAATTTCTATCCCACCATCTCGAACTACAAATCCTAAAAATTTTCCTGAAGTGACACCGAAGACACACATTAAAGGATTCATTGTAAGATTGTATTGTCGTAGTCGTTCAAAAATAATTCTCAAATCGTATATATGATCATCTTTTTGTTTATTGTTGACAACCAGATCGTCCACATAACATTCGACTTGATTGTGTATTAATTCATCAAAGATTCGTGTCATGGCTCTTTGATAGGTTGCACCAGCATTCTTTAGTCCAAATGGCATAACCTTATAACAATATATCCCTATAGGTGTCCGGAAGGCTGTATTTGCTTCATCTTCTGAAAACATTTTTATTTGATTATATCCTGATGATCCATCCATAAAAGAAAATATCGCATGTTTCGATGCTATATCAACCATTAATTCAGGAATTGGTAAAGGTAATTTGTCTTTTGGTCATGCTTTATTCAAATCCCTGAAGTCTATGCAGACCCTTATCTGACCATTTTTCTTTTTAATTGGCACCACATTGGCTAACCATGTCAGATAATTTTCTTCACGCATGAAATCAGCTTATATCAATTTTTTTAATTTTCGCAATTACTTGTTGCTCTATTTCAACACGCATCCTTCTCGGAGCTTGTTTAACATGGATTGCGATTTGATTTATCCCAAGTTTATGAACTGCGACTTCTGGAGATAAACCAGCCATCTCGTCATAAGTCCAAGCAAAACAGTCTTTATATTATGTTAACAATTGAATTATGTCTTTTGCTTCCTCATCATTAAGGAATGAACTAATGAAAGTAGGTTTCGGATTTTCATTAGTTCCTAAATTGATTTCTTTTAATTCATCAATTGTCGATTTAATTTCTTCTTCCATTTCTGGGGGAGCATCTTCGATTGGAAGATCAGATATCATTTCAAAATTAAGTTCTTCGGTGAAGACTAGGCAAAATTCCGTATTATCTAGTGGTTCTAGAGTACCAAATCCAACGCCTTCTTTGGAGTTAAGATTTCATTTCTTATTATTCCACATTTGTTCAATGAAATGTGGTTGTTTTAAAGACCATTGTTTGAGCATTAAACTATTTTGAATAAATTTTTGTGCCCAAGGAGAGTACAACTCAAAAGGAATTTTCATTGATTTTGGAAGATTTTCATCTTCTATTTTTAAATCAGTTTTAGTACTAGAAGAAGTAGCGCCAAGTCTAAACTTAATTGGCTTTTTTTCATCACTACATACTTCTTTGACTACTAAATTCTCAATCTTAGCAGTAGAGATTGGAGTTACAGTCATAGAATGTATATAATGATTAATTTTATCATACATAGATTCAAATTGTTTCTCTTTATCTTCTTCTTCTAGAAGTATTTTGAATTGAGGTTCCTTTAAAACCACCGATGTCGTTTCTTCTTTTGTATCTTCTTCATAGTCCAGGTGGATTTTCAATTTCAATGGTTTCTTCATTGTAACAATTGGATCTTCTTTTCCTCGTTCTCGTCCTCGGTCTCGGCCTCGAGTATGAGTTTGATGGGAATTAACTCCTTTTGTCTTTGTTGAAGAAAAATGATATTTTTCATTTATTTTCTTTTCTTTGTCTTTTCCTTTCATATCCACCATTGTCTCTTTGGAGAATATTGTTTTCTTTATAGGAGCATAATATGTTGCATCTTCATGTATACCGATTTCATGGATCGAAAACGGTTGCAAATCTCCTACAATACAACATTTCTGTCCTTTTTGTAAATATTTTATATATTGATGCAGCAAAGAAGGAACTATTTTATGTTCATGAAGCCATGGTCTGCCAAGTAAGGCATTAAAAGAGGTATCTGAATAAATGATATGGAATTTTGTCGTTGTCGTCAAGTCAGCTATGTTTAAGAGCAATGTTATTGATCCAAGAGCTCGTTCTCCTTGTTGATTGAATCCTCGTAACATCATTGTATCTCTTGATAATTGGGATGCATCAATATCCAAATATGCAAGAGTTCTCAAATTCATAATGTTAATCGAAGCATCTGGGTCGATAAGAACTCTTGAAAGTGTCGTGTCATTTATGTTTACTGTAATATACTGTGGACGATGTTGACCTCATTTTTGATGAGGTCTTCTCTTCTTCTCTTTAGTACTTAGGATCTAGCCTTAGGCTTTTTCTTTGACTATCTTAGAGGACTAGAATTGGGACCCACCACCTAGAATTTCAAACCACTTCTTAACTCCACTGCAAACTCCACAAACTTGATCGTAGACCCCTAATCACCTAGAGGGTTGAAATCGAGTGTGGAAGTTTAAAGGATGAGTTCCTATAGGACTCTTCGGCCTTAGGATTGCCACAGGTGGCTCAGTGCAGTGAGGGGCTGACTTACACACACACTACACTTACACATACATTACACTCATACACTACACTTCCATACACCTCCTAAAACCACACCTATACCTAACTTGACCTCCTGACTCATGTAAGTGATTCACATGGATGGTCCTTAACCCCTAAGCCCTAGGCTAAGAGGGTTAGGAACAACATAGTGAATGCCTCAAATGAGTCCTTCATGGCTCATATGGGCTTGATGTGGCTTCATGGCTCAACCAAAATGATTTTATTCCAATTATATTCACCAAATCTTCAATCTTCCAAATTTTCGATTTTTGACTCCGGGACCCTACACACTGCCTAACCTACCAAATGCCCTGAAACTACCCAAAATTTCCAAAATCACCTAAATTACCCAAAATTCTCCAAAATCATTCCCAAACATTTCCTCATCACTCAAATTGATCATCCATAACCAAAATACCAAAAATTCCAAAAATACCTCCCAATACCCTCCAAATACCCAAAATACCCCTCTTAGCCAGAAAAATCCAAAAATTCAGAAAATTCCCAGAAAATTCCAGAAAATCCCAAATATTCCCAATTTCATTTTGTTCAACTACACCATGGGCCGATTTTGTCGATTTACCCCACTTTTATCAAAACCCCCGATTGACCATTTTAACCCAAAGTAAACCCAATGTCGAACCTAACCTACCCAATTGACCCAAATTCTGGTCCAATTCAATTCTAAACTTCAATTCAATATCCCAACACCAATCTAGACCCAATCCAAGTCCAATTTGATTGACATTTGGATCCAATTTCACTTTGGGCCTTAAAGCCCAAATTTGGACCCATGACCCAAACTTAGCCCAAACTAACCCAATTCAACTCCCATTAACCCCAAATCTTTTCTAAACCTTACTTAACATCCCCATAAACAAAACACTAACATGATTTGCCCAAAATTTAGACCCAAACCCCACTCAAATTCAACCCAAAATCAAAAAGCCCGATTTCGACCTAAACCTAAACCTAGCCCAAATAGACCCAAACCTCAAAATCAAAACCCAACCAAAGCCAAAACCTCTTTGAAACACTCCCATAAACATTCCCGAACATTAATTTTACATCAATTTCAACTCTAGCCTAACTTTGGCCCATGGTAGCCCATTTTGGCCCACCTTAGCCTCTTTACCAAAAAGGCCCATATCCAACCCAATTCAAACCCAAATCACCTCAAATTTGTTTCAAACCACTCATGACACATCCCTAAACCAAAACCAACAATTATTTGGCCCAAGCCTTTACCAAAATTTCATCCCAAAATACATTTTAAAATTCAAAAGCCCACTTTCCTAAACCATTTTAAAAGCCCATCCTTTACCACATCCAAAGGCCCAAAATTGGTCCCAAAGCCCATATGACATTTCCCCTCATCATACTTTCAATTAAACTCGATACCTAAGTCCTAAATTCATCATCAAATCATTCCAAATCAAGTTCCATACAAATTTCCATCAAATTACCAAAAAATTCCTATAATCCATTTTCATGAAATTGACCAAGCTTTCCCCCAGCCAAAGGTGAGCCATGAAGCCATGCATGAGCCACATGTGAGCCATGAGAGCCTTGGACACTCCACCATACCATATTGGGTAGGAAGGAGGGACCCTTTCCTTAATCCCTAAAGCTCATTAGCCTTAATCATGATTCACCTAAACCTAAATTTAATCCAAATATATTTGGATGGAGACTTCTCCATGCCAAACCAGTGATCCCTTTGATCCCCACGAGCACCCAAAGCCACCTTGAAGGGTGCACCAAGCCCAAATGGGTGGGTTGACCCATTTAGACCCGAAGCCAGCCATGCCCCATTCTACTTTGGATCAAAGCCTTTACACTTGGCCATTGCCGATTCTTGGCACAAACACCTGCACCCGACCACCGACCCCGAGGGTGACCCTTGCCTGCCGGCCGGCCACCCCGATCGCCGGAAAACACCATGGCGAGAGCTTACATGTGAGCCAACTTTGGAATTCTCACCTGCTGAGCTGCCCCATCCCGGTGGCCATTATGGGCACGTTCTTCACATGCCGGGAGCGGCTGATCCCGACCCTCGACACCCCCCGGGAGAGCCTCCGGCCATGCTATTTAAACCCCTCACCTTCTCGGCCATGAGAGGTGCCGAAACAAACCTTAAGGAAACTCGCCAAAATTGTTCCGGACTACTCCCCATACACGAGCACTTGATCCCCACTGAAATCCCCTGCCATTTCTTCTCTGTGAGCTCGATTTCGGAGTTGAAATCCGAGCCCAAAACCGGGACATCTCCTCGCGGTGAGCCGATTCCCAAATTGATTGGTTCTACACCTTCACCGGACCGAGGGAAGGTGTCCACCGACAAAAGCCCCATCTCCAGGGCCACCCGGTTGCTCCGGCCTCCGAAGCTTTGTGATCGGGCCGTGGTCGAAGTCCGACCTAGAACGATTCACTGGACCGGGAGACTTCATGCGGAGCTTGCTTAGGATCCGATCGAAGGTGCAACAACTCTCGGATCGAAGCTTCACTTCTGCGAGCAAAGGTATGAACTCATTCTTCTTCCCGAGCTTACGGAGATTCTCCATTTCATTTGAATAAATTTCAATGCATGTTTACAGTATGGATGTGTTCGTCTCTTCGAGACGAATCCATAGAACATAAGAACACGAAAATCCATTGAGAATCGAGTGAGAAATTAGGGTTAGAAGGTTGACGGTCACGAGTGCACACCGATCGTAGACGATGATCGGGAGCCGTCGGATCGAGCGTGTATCGAGCGGACGGTCTGGATCGAGCCGGACAGCGCAATGGTGCATGAACCGCGGGCCCTGAAACGCTGAGTCGGATGGCGGCGCCGAATCAGGAGACGACGCGTGGCCTTTCGGAGCTGCCGAGGATGGCGTGGCGCCGCGTGGATAAGTAGGAAAATAGGCTATTTTTCTATTTATTTAATTACCGAACTTCGAAAATTCATAACTTTGTGTAGAAAAATCACAAAAATAAAATAAAAATACCTCTCTTGCTCGGTGAACGAGAGGAGAATAATGTGGAAAAGAAATCATTTAATTTCATCAAGTATTTTATTTTTTATAATTTATTTACTCTCTGCATACATTTAATTCTCCATGCATGTATACGATTCACCATGGCATGAGACCATAGGGCTTTTGAAGCCTCGAACTTGGGAACATTCCCGAATTTTCCAAGGTCGAGGCCATCTCCGTGAAAAGTTATTGATTTTTCAAATGCATATTGGTGTTTTGAGTATTTTAATTCCAATAAATAGCATGTTGTGAAATAAATTCTAGAAAAATTTGGTGATGTTCCTATGACCAGAGAACCCTAGGAAAAATAGAACTTGAGTTAATTCACTCGCATTAACCCTAATTGGTTTAAACACTCAAAATAGGTCTCTAATTAATTAGAGCTAACCATACATCAAATTGACTTGAAATCGATTCTCCATCGACCTTTAGGATCGGAGGAACCCACCATAAAAGTTTGGAGTCAATTGGATTTGGTTAGCTCTATTAATTGGATTGATTAAGCCACTTAGTCATTTTAAACTTTAAAAATTCATAACTTTCAAAATATCTTTTCAAAAATTCACCAAGTGGTTTTGGAGCCTCTCGATATCGGGGAATTTAAGAAAATTAAAATTTCAATTTTCTAAAAAAGTTGATTTTTAATATTATTTTAATATTTTTAATAATTAAAAAATAATAAAAATCACAAAAATAATAAAATTCACCAAAATGTCACATTTTGAATTTTAATCACTTAAGAACAAACCCCATATTTTTCTCGAGCCTATTTGGTGAGATATTAATTTTTAAAGCTCTAGGGTAATTTTAAAATTAAAAAAAAAATGTATTTTCTAGCATTTTCACTAAAATAATTATAATAAATCAAAGAAAAATAAGAAAATTGTAAAATTTGGTTCTCTGGAATCCTTGATATCAGAGAGAATTTTAAAAATTATAAAATTCATTTTTCAACACTTATTTTATTTTTAAATTAATTAACACTCCAGAACTTAAAATAATTCTAATAAATAAAATATAATTCAAAAAATCACAAAAATTGGTCTAAGTGGTCCTCTGGTCATTAGGAATGTCCCATAATTTTCTTAAGGACATAAACTTTCCTTGGTCATATTATTAAATTTTCCTTGGAAATCCTTATTTTCCACCAAATATAATTATATAAATAAATTAAATACAGAAAAATCACATTTTCTCCTCTAATGTCTTTATTGACATATGAGTGAAGTCACATAAAAATTTCAAGTTCATTTGAGCTCAATTTGGTGAGTTATGAAATTATTAGGCTTGAAGGGCAAAATGGTAATTAAAATCTTAACCCTTTAATTAAAACTTTAGGCTTAATAAAATTAATAGGTAAAATATTTGATCCTAATCTGATTTGGATGATTGAAATTTAATAATTAAAGGGTAGAAACCTACTAAACAATTTAAAATAATTGAAATAAACCTTAATTAAATAATTAATTAAATTTGGAAGAATAATGAAATTGGAATTATTAAAATAGGGATATTATTAGGAAGAGATTTATTCTTTAATTTAAAAATCCCTAAATTAATCATCCCAATAATATTTAAGTCCTAATTAAAATGATAATCCGAATTTAAGATTTAAAATGCTAAAAGACTTAATCATTAAATTAAATTAAAGTTAAATTATTTAAAACAAATTCCCTTAAAATTAAAAATTAAATTAAAAATTTAGGATTAAATTAAATTAAATTAAATTAAATTAAATTAAATTAAATTATATTATATTACATTAAATTAAACTAAATTAAATTAAATTAAATTAAATTAAATTAAATTAAATTAAATTAAAACTAAATTAAATTAAATTAAATTAAATTAAATTAAATTAAATTAAATTAAATTAAATTAAATTAAATTAAATTAAATTAAATTAAATTAAATCATATTACATTAAATTAACTTAAGTTAAATTAATTTAAATTAAACCACATTAAATTAAATTAAGTTAAATTAAATTAAATTAAATTAAATATAAAGATATGAAGAATTCAAAAATAAATCTAAAATAACTTGAACACTTATTCCAAACTTAAATCATTAATTTGAACTTAAATTTGAATCACAAATCATTAAATATCATTTTGCCCTTAGGAGCTTTTACTATTATAACTCCTAAATGGAGTATCGAAGTGAAATGACACTTCACTCATAAGGATATTCAAATATCACTAATTCACTCGAGCAAGAAATAAAACTTAACTCAAACACCCTGGATGATTAATTCACTTGAACAATAGAATTCATTTGGACTTAGGACAATTCCCGAAATATTGAAAAGAAGTTTAAGATTCGTCTTAAACACTTCCTCAATACGATGGAATATCCTTAAGAACAAATTGAGCTTAGTTGTTCTTTGGTGAAGAAAACCATCCTTAAAACCAAAATCGAAGACCTAGACGTCATAGGAGATGACTAGCTATAGGATTAGGAACTTGGTAGAAAACCATAACCTTTCCCTTAGCTTTACCTAGGAACTTACTTTAAATGCTTAAATATTCTAACTGTGTTTTAAGTGCGACTTGGGATGACGGGAAGACCCTCCAGGTACGCTTTTATTTTATTGCGATTTATTCTATCGCAACTTATTTAATCGCATCGCACTTACTTTTCTTGCATGATAAACAACGGTTGCATGAAAACCTACACCTTTAGGATGAAACCGAAGCCGAAACCCATAACTAAATTAAAAGACACTACAAGATAAAATTCACCTCCACGACATTTCAAAATATAAAGCAACTCAAAATTTAATCACAAACGAGAACAACAAAAGTACAACTATAACTAAATTAAAACGTCTTGTTGGATGATCGGGAATACCTCGGATGATGTAACCTACGTGTTGCTAACGGGATTTCCCACGGTCTAAATGAAAGTGTGGAACTCATTCGATTGAGTTTAGCAAATTCATCCGGACTAAGTGAATCCGATAAAAATAATGATGCGGAAGGATGGAACCGTGGGATCTTAGCCAGGTGTTGTTATAATCAACTTTAAGATTTGTTTTAATTAAAACACAAAAAACACTTGGAAATTAAGACTTCTCTAAACGGAACACTTTTCTCATCCCACGATTTATGATTTCTAAAACTAAACCTCTGCAACAACAAGGAGCTCGGAGCATGGTGGGCGACACGGCCATCGTCGTCGGCAAAACTTGAATCTACTTCGACAAAACTTTCCCAGAATTAAACAACAAAGCCATAGGACTTCGAGGTAGTTTGCCGAGTGCAACATAAATCCTCGACTCTTAATTAGGCATTTGCGTTGCAAATTAAGCCCTAACCGGTCTTAGGATTCCGAGGTAGTCGTCCGATACTGACATAAACCCTCATATCTTCCAAGTTATTTGTATGATTCTATCATATAAATATAAGCCCTAATTAATTAAAATTGGCAAGATTAAAACATTAAATAAACATTAGAATGCATCCTAAATCTAAGCCAAACAATAGGATAGTCGGGAGATTACCGAAGTTCGCTTCGAATCTGTAATTTTTCCTACTTTTCTTCCTTTGAATTCCCAAAATAAAATGTTCCAAACTTGATCCATTCCCTATTGAGATTCAAAAATTCAATCCTTTGAAAACTTAAACTTTTGAAATTCTTGAGAGCGAATTATTGATTATTATCGAGAGTTTTCTTAGGTGATTCCCGTCACTTAAGATGTAATTAACTATAGGGGCTTGCCTTATAGGGAATTTTAAAGAACCGAGTAATATAAACCCCGTTTAATGTTTTCATATTAAGCGGGGAATTTGTCGGCTTATAAAATCGGTTCGCGGACCAAACGGATGTTACTGAATCTTCTAGTTTATTTAACCGAGCCCCACCATCGAGCAGTGTGTCTATCCTTACGGATAGATACACGGTTTGTGATGCGGTGCTCGTTTATATAAACTATTCGGGATGTGAGATCAGTTTGACTTCATATCTTAAAATTTTCAAATTTAAAATTATTTTCAAAATAAAATACTACTTTTCAAATTATTTATTTAAATTAAATTAAAAATTCGCCGACAATTTCTGTAGGCGACCTCTTTTCAAAAACACAACACATAACCCAAAAATATGCCGACAGACGATTATGCTCAGTTGTTCCGAGCAACAAGTCATTATCAGAGAAGGTAATCTTTGTTGATTCTTCTAATGGACATACTTCATTTTGAGTAATACTAGCAAGTTGAGCTAGGCAAATGTTTGGATCTGAAAGGGCTTTTATCAATGACTTTCTCAATTCTTTGGAAAGTATAAGAGCGTCATAGATGCTCAATTTTGCTGATAATTTCCTCAAATGAGCTAGTACATTATAGTTTACTTTATTATAAAGATCATCCTTATCTTTTTCAGGGAGTTGAGGACGTATTGGAGGAATGATCTTTTCTGATGTGACTATTTATTTTTCTTTTTCTTGTGGAGCCATTCTGGGAGGTAGAATCTTTCCACTTCTCAAATTGATTTCAACTATCTCTTCAAGCTGGTTATCCAACTCTTTTGTTTCCGAGTCTGAATATTCCAATTCAATGGAAATCGGAGTTCCCTGTAATTAGAGCGTAGCAATATCACTTTCATCATTGTCATTGTCAAAATTATCATTAATGTTTTTGTCATTTTGGTTGTTTTTAGAGTGATCGAGATCATGTACGATTTGAGTATTATCTACAGGATTAGAATTTAAATGATCATTTTCAGAAGCATCACCCAAAATAGACAGAATTTAAGCACAACTGGAATTATTATTATTCACAATAGTAGCAAAAAGGAAGTCATACAAAGTAATCGGTTCAAGGATTTTTCGTCCTTCATCCGATATGACTATCCTAGTAGAAGACATAGAAACATAAGAACTAGAAGGTACAAGTGGAACTGCAGTCCCTATATCTAGAAGACCTCTAATCCTTTTTGGTTCTTTATTTTTCTTTTTCTTTTCTTTCTTGAGAGGTTTTGTAACTTGATATTCAGTAAGGATTTCCTCAGACGATTTACTTCGAACTGTGTTGTCTTTATTCTTGTTGTTGGCTTTAAGTTTTTCTATCGAAATCATATTGATTGAACCTTTATCAGGTTTTTTCAAATATTCTTTTGGGATTACTATATTTTCTTCTTTAAAGTTGCGCTCTAACCAGTCTTTGAAGACAAAAAATTCTTCGATCTTGTGTCCAAGCTTTCTATGATACGGACAATAGTTGGGATTGTCCTTCATGTCTGCTTCTGTTGGCCTTTTAGCTTCTGGTAGCTTAAATTCTGGTATTTTAAGCAGACTATGAAATATTTTGCCGACGGCCTCCGTTTTATATGGATATTCTTTATTCATTCTCTCAGCCATCGTTCTTTTATCTGCCGGTACGGGGATTGGTTGTTGAAGTTGTAATTGAGGATATGTTTATGATGTCGACGGATTCTGTCATTGTTTCTTTTGTTTAGGTTGAACCTGCATCACTTGTTTACCTTTCTCCACAACATTTCACGGTCTCTTTTTAAATGTCTTGACAGTCTTTGTCTTTTCAGTCTTTTCCGTTACACTTATCTGCTTGGCTTCTTTTTGAAGATTGACAGCTTTACTGAGTAATTTTTCAAAAGTTTTTATCGTAAATCCCTTAAGCATAAATGTTATAGGACCATGGATATTTTTAAGCAGGATTTCAACAGCGTGTTGTTCTTGAAGTTGTGGTTCACACTTCATGCTGAGATTTCTCCAGCGTATAATGTAATCCACTAAGCTTTCTCCTGGTTTCTATTTTTCTACTACTAGATCACCAACTGTAGTATGATGTTGTGCTCCAGCAAAGCGTTGAATAAAGAGGCTTTCAAGCTCTACAAAAGTTTTAGCAGATCCATTAGGAAGTTCTGTATACCAGTCAAAGGCAACTCCCGTGAGACTGTTAACAAATTGTCGGAATAAAAGAGCGTCACTTCCCCTCGCATTATAGCAGCTTGCTCTGAAATGTGCTAAATGTTGTCAAGGATTACCAGTTCCATCGAACATTTTAAAGACAGGAGGAACAAAACCTTTAGGGTATTGGACAGAATCGAATTCCTCTGGATATGGTCTACCTTTTGGAATTAATGATCTAGCTTTTGCCTGAGCCATTGTTTCTTTTATCTTTTGTTCCACGAGTTGTGTGATATCTTTTTCTAGAATTACACTATGAGGGGAATCCTTTTTCTTCTGAGTGCTTTCTTCAACATCTATTGGCTCTCCTCTGTTTTCTAAAATGTGGATAGCCTCTGGCCTGATGATTTCAATCGCTGGTGATGGATTTGTTGGTGGATTTTGTAAAGCTGCTACCAACTCTTCCATTTTTTGCTCAAGACGACTGATTTGTTCGTCTCGTTGTCGTATAATTGCTCGTAATTCGTTTGTTGCATCATCTTTATTTAATTCTCGTGTTAAAGAAGTAGACCGTGTTTCTACCACATTAATATTGGCAACATTTTCATTTGAACTATCAGAAGAGTCTTTCTTTCCTCGCACCAAGAATTGTTTGATATCATTCTTTAACTTTTTCATTCTTTCTTGAAATGATTTTGCAAGAGGCTCCTTACAAGTTCCTTCTTGTGAACTATCCGCAGGAGTGCTCATAGCATCTTAATTTCTTTCAGACGATCTTCGTTTCCATACATTATTTCCTACTATGGGACGAGACCCTCTAGGTGGTGTGTCATCATATGAACAATCTGCATTTTGTAACATATGGACCAAATCTGTCATTGTAGTGGATGTATCTTCCGCTTCCAACATCAATTTGTCATATCTGGCTTTGTCTTTTGTAATTGTTACATTATTTACTCTTGGCCCTAGTCAGAATTTTACTGGCACTCGAGTACATTGATCATCTGTTGGGCTTTGATAACCTGTTTCTTCATAAACAGAGTTTTCTATTGCTAGAATTCTCCTTTTCATTGTTTTAGAGACTGCACATCCCATTTTGTCCAACATTTGGGAAATTGAACATTTATCTTTTCGTGCTAATCTTTTAAACACTGAATGTATAGCATGAATTAAGGGAGAACTCTTAGGTTGAATGAAATTATCAGTGTATTCAATAGGAATTGGAATACACCGATTCTCTTCTAAAAAGGAAAGGTTTCCAAAAACACTTTGCTGAAATTCAGGTGTTTCAAAATTATCATTTTCATTCCACATTTTCTTCCTTTTAAGTGAACAAGTTCTATTTTTATGAATATTTTTGGAACAAGATCCAACTTCGTATATGGATGGTAGTGGAATATCATCCTCCTCACAGACTTGTTTTCCTTTCCTGTCAATTTGTCTTTTCATTTCTTCAAGAGTATAAGGTTCTTCAGGTGTATATTCAGGTAGATCTTCTGTAAAATTCAGAAAGTCTTCGTAAGGTTGCAGATCAAATTTTTCAAAAGATTGTATATCAGTTTGGTATGGATTATCTAATGCAAACTCAGTTTCACCAAATAATCCATTATCATCCTGATAAAAGGAAAGATCTTCCTCCATTGGTGTATTGAGGTCTTGATAATAAGAAAAGATTGAATTCGGAGAATCCATTGCAACTTTTCTGAAATTTTAAGACAAACGATTGTTATTGACTTATTCATGAACTGGAAAATTTTTTATTTAAAAAAATATAGTTCTTAGTTGTCAAAGAACGAAATTTCAAACGAAAACAAATGATAACAAAAGATGAGAAGAGAGATAAACCACAGCAGAGTCGCCACTCTCTTGATGGCGATGAAAGAATGTCGATGTTTTTGTCGCCGTCAATTTTCGATGTCATGTCAATGTCAAGGAGTCGCCACTCTGTTTAATATAGCCCTAATTTTATTTCTATAGATCCTATAAAGGAATTGAGAAATTTAGGGCTAATAGGAAACAATAGAAAATGATGTTTATGATAATCCTTATAAAAGAAGATTCTAGAATACCATATCCTAGGATTTCCATATAAGGAAAATCATGGAGTTTTGATAACCAGAGATTTTTAGATGTAATATCTATCATCGGTTATTTTAAATCTCTTATAGAAGCAAGCTTCTATAGTTAATTACATCCTAGGCAATTTCTAATTGTAAGAAAACTTCTGATTAATGTTGATCATTTGTTTTCTAGAAATTTTTATTTTTAAGGAAAGATATACCCACTATCAATCGTAGATGTCATTTTGTCATGTCAATTTTATGTCATCTTGGTTTATCATTTTTTTTTGTTTTTTTGTTTGTCTTTTTAATGTTTTATCATTTTTTGTAGCTATCTTAAAAGTTTTGGCTTTGTTTTGGTTTTGTCGTTGTTGTGTTTTATTTTATCAATGTCGTTGTTGTGTTTTGTTTTGTTGTTTTGATGTGGTTATTGCTCGTCTCATTTCCAGAATGTCGTCCTCCAAAACAGAGTTAGCACACGCTATAACATGCAAAGGAAATCTAAACGAAGTTAATATCGTCGTTTCGTTTTAGTTATCCTGCAAAACAGAGTTAGCGCACACTATAATATGCAAAGAAAATCTAACATTTATTCTTAGCTTGAAAGAAAAAGAATATCAGATTCATTGATATTAATCTAATAAATATTCAAATTAGGTTTGTTTGAGTGTCGCTTTTAATTCAGTGTCATTTGAATTTTAACATTTTAGATTCAGTGTCGTTTGAATCTAAATAAAGATTGGATTTTAATAATTTAGATTCGGTGTTTGTTCAAATCTAAAAATTTTAAACTTAAATTTAAAATCTAACAAGAAGTTAGATTTTAACATTTTAGATTTGGTATCGTTCGAATCTAAAAATTTTTTATGTCGTTTCAAAATATTAAGTTTAATATCAATTAAACTTAAAATCTAAAACAAAAAAATTAGATTTTAATATTTCTGAATTGAATGTCGTTTGAATTTTAAAATGTGCTGAGTTTAAAATCTATCAAAAAGTTAGACTTTTAATATTTCAGATTCAATGTTGTTAGAATCTAAAATATGTTAAATTTAATATCGATTGAAAATAAAGTTGATTTGAATCTAACTTGATGTAAGATAAAATTCAATTTAGATCGAATTTAATAATAAGTTTGATTTGAATCAAATCTAATGTAGAATTAAGTTTGATTTGAGTCTAACTTAATTTAGAATAAGTTTGATTTAGATCGAACTTGATATTGAGTTAAGTTTGATTTATATCAAACTTTAATATTTATGTCGATTTTAGTCGAACTTTAATGTTGAATTAAGTTCGATTTGGGTCGAATTTAAGTTTGATTTATATCAGACTTTAATTTTTATGTCAAAATAAGTTCGATTTAGGTTGAATTTTAATGTTGAATTAAGTTCGATTTGGGTCGAACTTAATGTTGAATTAAGTTTGATTTATATCGAACTTTAATATTTATGTCAAAATAAGTTTGATTTAGGTCGAACTTAATATTTAGTTAAGTTTGGTTTGATTCAAACTTATCATTTGTTTCAAGTTAGGCTGAATCTAAACTTAAGGTTGATTCAAATTTAATATAGATTGAACTTAAATTTGTTTAGAGTTTGAGTTAGGTTCAAGTTAGGTTGAACTTAAATTTAGGATCGACTTTATTTCAGTGTTGATTGAATTTAAATTTGATTTGGATTTAATTTTAGTTAAGTTCAAAATAGATTGAACTTAAATTTAAAATCGTCTTAAGTTTAGCATTGGTTGAACTTAAGTTTGATTTGAGTTTGTTTTTAGTTAGATTCAAATTAGATTGCATCTAAATTTAAGATCGACTTAAGTTCAATATTGGTTGAACATAAGTTTAGTTTCAATTTAAGTGAGGTTAAACCTAAATTTGAGGTTAGATTAAGTTCAATTTTGAGTTGAACTTTTAATAGGTTTGAGTTTGACTTAGGTTCAAGTTGAGGTTGAACCTAAGTGTATATATGTTGAATCTAAAAGGTTTAATTTTGACTTAGTTTTAACTTGGGTTGAACATAAGGTTAGGTTCATGTATGTTGAACCTAAGGTTTAAGTTTGACTTAGGTTTAACTTTGGTTGAACCTAAGTATAGGTTAGGGTTAGGTTCATGTATGTTGAACCTAAGATCTAAGTTTGACTTAGGTTTAACTTGGGTTGAACCTAAGTATAGGTTAAGGTTAGGTTCATGTATGTTGGACCTAAGGTTTAAGTTTGACTTAGGTTTAACTTAGGTTGAACCTAAGTATAGGTTAAGGTTAGGTTCATGTATGTTGAACCTAAGATTTAAGTTTGACTTATGTTTAACTTGGGTTGAACCTAAGTATAGGTTAAGGTTAGGTTCATGTATGTTGAACCTAAGGTTTAAGTTTGACTTAGGTTTAACTTGAGTTGAACCTAAGTATAGGTTAAGGTTAGGTTCTTGTATGTTGAAACTAAGGTTTAAGCTTAATATAAGTAAAGCTTAAGGGTTAATTAAGTCTAATTAGATTAGACTTAATTATGGTTTATGGTTAATTTAAGCCTAGTATAACTAAGGCTTAAAGATTAATTAAGTCTAGTGGGATTAGAATTAATTATGGTTTAAGGATTACTTAAGCCTAATGTAAGTAATGTTTAAGGATTGATTAAGTCTAATTGAGTTAGACTTAATTATGATTTAAGAGTTATTTAAGCCTAATGTAAGTAAGGCTTAAGGATTAATTAAGTCTAGTTGGGTTAGACTTAATTAGGGTTTAAGGATTACTTAAGTTTAATGTAAGTAAAATTTAAGGATTAATTAAGTCTAGTTGAGTTAGACTTAATTAGGGTTTAAAGATTACTTAAGCTTAATGTAGGTAAGGTTTAAATTTATTAACTAGGTTTAATAAGGGTTAAACCTAATTAGGGTTTACGGTTACTTAAACCTAATATAAGTAAGGTTTGAGTTTATTAATTAGGTTTAATAGGGGTTAAACCTAATTAAGGTTTAAAGGTTACTTAAACCTAATGTATGTAAGATTTAAGTTTATTAATTAGTTTAATAGGGGTTAAACCTAATTAGGGTTTAAAGTTACTTAAACCTAATATAAGTAAGGTTTGAGTTTATTAATTAGGTTTGGTTTGAGTTTATTAATTAGGTTTAATAAAGGTTAAACCTAATTAGGGTTTAAAGGTTACTTAAACCTAATGTAAGTAAGGTTTAAGTTAATTAATTAGATTTAATATGGGTTAAACCTAATTAGGGTTTAAAGTTACTTAAACCTAATGTAAGTAAGGTTTAAATTGATTAATTAGGTTTAATAGGGGTTAAACCTAGTTAGAGTTTAGAGTTACTTAAACCTAATGTAAGTAAGGTTTAAATTGATTAATTAGGTTTAATAGGGGTTAAACCTAATTAGGGTTTAAAGGTTTCTTAAACCTAATGTAAGTAAGGTTTAAGTTGATTAATTAGGTTTAATAGGGTTAAACCTAATTTGGGTTTGTTTATTATTAAACCTAATATCTTTAAGGTTTAATGATGATTAATTAAGTTTAAAGATACTTAAACCTAATTAATATTTGTTTATTGTTAAATTTGATGTCTTAAGGTTAGTTAAGCCTAATAATGTTTTAGACTTAATTATTATTTGTTTCGTCTTAAAACTTATATGATTAGGATTTAAATTTTTAATTAAGTCTAAAGTGATTAGACCTAACTAAGAATTAAAATATTTTTTAAGGTTAAATATAAGTTTTAATGATTTGAAATGTCATTTTAAATTTTCAAGTGGTTATAATTTGTTATTTAGGGTTTAACATCATTCCCCTGAATTTAGAACCAATTTCCAATTTAAACTTTGTTTATTTTCTTAATTTTTGATTTTTTAGAATTATTATTAGAAATAATTGCTAAGTCTCATGAAAATTTGGAAATGTCACCTTAAAGTATTTCTTTGTCTATGAAAAAATCAGAAATTGTTCCTAAAGACTTAGAAATCATTCCCTCAAAATTTCATAATTTTCTGACTTATAAATAATTTTTAATAATTAAAATACTCCAGGAAGTATTCAATTAAATAAAAATTAAATATAAACTAAAAATTAAAATTTTCAATTCCACATTTTAGAGCTCACTATCCTAAGATCAGAGATATTTTTCTTTTATTTTTGTGATTTTTATTTAAAAAGATATGAATTTTTGATTATTTTAAGGTTTAACTGTTTTATTTAAACCTAAAACCAATCAGAAATTCTCAGGGAGTGTCGGGTGTCCTCGACAGCGTCGAAAGCGCGCTCGATCCTCTGCGGGACTCCGAACAGCGGATCAGGTAGGGAATAATCTCAGCCGTCCGTCTTTTATACAGATGATCAGACGGCTGTGCGCCATCGTCTTCCTCCCATCTCAACCCGCAGGCCGTCCATGTTCTAAAGACAATATCTCGCTCGATTCTTGATGAAATCGAGTGGGGTTTGTTCCTATACCATCGTCTCGAGCAGACGAACATATCCATACGGATATGTGGGGGTTTTGAAACGATTTGTTTCACAAAACATGAAACCCGAATCACCATTGAAGTCAGAAATACATACCTTAGTCTCAGTCGATTTGAGCTTGGTTTAATCAGTCTAGAAGCTTCGTCTGGATCTCAGTAAGCTTGATCTAACTTTAATTTGGTGTTAAATTGGGTTCTGATATGGGTTCGATCAATGGGTGGTTCGGCTTGAGGGATTTGATGGAACAGTGACTTAAAGACCTTGAGGAAGCTCGATTTTGATTGCAAACATCTTCGTTTGGCCCCTGGAGGAGTTTAGGATAGCTAATTTAGAACTTTGTGCAGTTTGATTTTGAAAACCAAATTTGTCATGGTTTGGGTCAATTTGGGTACTCTCGGGTTGATCAAATCGAGGTGATTCAGTGGGTTTGGTGACCTAATTTTGGTAGGGTTCAATTTCTTTGGTCATAAGGAACAATTTTGATGTTGGGAGTTTTGGAATTTGAGCAGTGTATGGGATTTTGAAATTTCCTTTTTCTCACCTGATTTTGAGCTCTCGGGTTAGCCTATTTGAGCTAGTTTTGTGGAGTTTTGAGTCTAGCTGAAGGCTAAGTCTTGATTGGAATTCATTCCTAAGGTCTTAAGGAACAAGTTTGATGTTGGGGGTTAAAGGAATTGGGTAGAGCTTAGGCTGTTAGCTTCCTCTCTTCTCCTTTTTTAGGGCTCGGGTTTGGGTCTTATTTATAGCCATGGGAGGGCTTTGGATGAGCTTGGGTTTATTTGGGGAAGGTGTTATCTGATGCTGTGATTGTTGAAGATAGAATTTCAGCTGGAGGATAAGCTTAGTTCACTTCCTCAAGCTCAACTCATATTGGGTTTAACTATGGTGAGAGCTTAACTCTTTATTTGGCTTGCTTTCATTGGCTCCTCCATGAGGTGGATACAGCTTGGTAAATCCTTCTGGTCTTACATCCCCTAAGTGAATTCACAAGTTCATTAATTGAATTCATGGGAGAATAACACCTAAGCTCCATTTTTCATCATGGTTATGATGGCCTTTAACTATGGTGAAAGGATTGGTTAAGGTAAACTTCTCCTTGATTGGGTGAGGGGAGAGGTGAGTAATGACTCACCTAAACTCTTTCCCAAAGGTGACTTATTTAGTTGACACCATTTGAGTTGATTCATCATGGCATCATGATGAGTCTTCATTTTGGTTAACCATGGTAGAAAGAGAGTTGAAGGTAGTGTTTTCTTCTCATTGGGTGGTCCATGAGGCATGGCATATCATTCTTAAGGTGGCCGACCACCTCATCTCATGCAAATGGGTGAGTCATTAAGCAAGTTGAAGGGAAGATGACACATATTTTCCTTACTCCATTCTTTATGTCTTTTGCTCATGATGGTTTTAACCTTGGAAGAAACTTAACCTCATGTCTTGGTCTTTCTCCATTGGGTTGGGGAAGAGGTGCCCACCTATGAAGCCATGTTACACATCATTTTGATAGAGGATGGCATATATGCTTAACTATCATGATAATATCATGATAACATTCAACCTTGATTAGAGGTGATGAGTTATGGGTTAGGTAATGTGCTAATCATGTCATAATGGATTTAATTAGTTTTAGGTTACCCATTAATAATTCCCCATAATTTAGATTTTAGTTTAAAAATCAATAAAGGGGTTTATGACATCATGTGTGATGTCATAAATTCAAATTCAATTTAGGATTATTTTTATATAACTCCATTCCTAATTAATTATGTAATTAATTAGAAATATATGAAATTATAATATTAACCCTTAAATTAATTAAAATGATTTTTGGGAATTAATCATTTAATTAATTTTATATGGTTTAAGAATGGATATTTTGGCCAAATTTGACTTTGGTTGACCATATTTGACGTAGGTTGATTCAAATTGACCTAGGTTAACCTAAGTTAACCCATTTTGGTCCAAGAATGACTAATCTTGATTTTCCTAACCTTGTCAGGGTTTGGGTTAGTCATAAAGTCCAAAGGTTTTGAACTTTGGGTTTAATTTGGTCATGTTAACCAATTTTAGGGTTTAGGTTAACCCAATGGTCAATGTGGTGACCTCTGGGTTAAATTTTGATCAATCTGATTAATATCAAATTGATTATGTCAATTTCTGTTTTTGAGTTTAATTTTGTAGTCAAAGGAGCATGTGTTAGCTATTTTTGACCAAATTTGACCTATTTAGGCTAAAGTTGACCAAAGTTGTATTATTAGTCATGTGATGTCTTAAATTGGTCAAATGAGTCATATTTGACCAGTTTAATATCTTGGTTCACTTGGTGATCAATGGTTGATCTTTGAGTAAAAAATTGATCAATTTGTTCAAAGTTGTTTTCTAGGTCAAAAGTGGGCCAATTAGGTCAATAATTGGTCATTGGGTCAAAAATTGACCAGTTTGACCAAAATTGACTTTTTGGATCAAGGGCTAACCTGTTGGGTCTGTAGGTTTGGTCATTGGGTCAGGATTGACCATTTTGACCAAAGGTGACGTTTTGGGTCAAGGGTTGACCTGTTGGGTCAGTAGGGTTGGTCATTGGGTCAGGATTGACCATATTGACTAAAGTTGACTTTTTAGGTCAAAAGGTCGACCTATTGAAAAATGAGGTCAACAAAAAATATTTTAAATCCCTTAAATTCATGCACGCATCCCACTTTTTCCCTAAATCCTTTGCATGCCCTAGGTTCGGTGCCGAGCTGCTCTCGACCGAGGGTTGCCATTGACTCTCCCTTGCCGGTGAATGTTGTCGCCGCCCGATCTTCTTCCCTGGCCAGAGGTCCTACTTGTGTCCTTGCACACAATAATTATGATCAGCTGAACTCTTGTGCACGAGCTCTAACCGACGCCTCACCTGATGCTCGACCGCCTCCTCTCCCCGCCGACGAAAGCTCCTAGCCAACGTCCTTCTCTGTAGCTGGAGCTCCTAGTCGAGGCCTCTCGTGCAAGGGCTTCAACCCCTTTCTGCTTAGGTTGTGCCTCACTCAGCCGCTCGGAACTCGCCGACAATGTCTTGTCGGTCTTCCTTAATTTCGATACCTTGCTCTTGCTGATCCAAGCTTTTCTTTGCCGCCCTCCTTTCCGGCCGAACCTACTGTTTGGCTCCTCTCCCGCTGGCCAGGCCTCCTCAGCTGGTGAAACCCCTGACAGTGAGGTTCCTACAGTTGCCTCGTTCGAGCGTAGAACCTAGAGCATCACACTTCTCCCTTGCAAGGCGGTGACCTTATCGCGGTGCAAGGGCCGACGTCCGACCCCATTTTGACGGTATGTACCAGTCACATTTTCATTTGTTGTGATATTCATTTTGGGTACTTGCATACCTAACTCCTCTCCTATCTTCACTTGTTTCTGTACATGTTCTACAAGGAACATCGTCGTGTGGAACAAACACCGATGCCTTGGAGCAAGCGATGAGGACGTCCGCAACCTTTGCGGTGGTGAGATTTCCTAAATCCCTTATCGGGCCTTGGGGTTAGTCCAGTCTAGGTGCATGAGTTCTATCGCCTACGCGGGATGGATGTGCCGGCCGACACGTGTTGGACGGTCGCGTCGCCTATGTGATATATCGTTGTTTTCTTTAGAGAAAGCCTTGTTTAGGATCACCGTGTGTTAGCCATTCCTATTCAGAGCCTAGTGATTCTCCTTTGGGAGCCTTAGGCCTAAATCCTTTGGGTCCGAATTCCAATTTCTCATGACTTTGGCGCTTCCAACATTCCTTGGAGAGGTTGATTGAGTTCGATCTTAGAGGATGGAAAAGCTTTGTACCCAGTCCATCATACAAGATCGTGTAAAGTGGAAAAAGCTTTGTAACCAGTTTGTCCTACGAACGGTGCAGAGTTTACCTTACGAGGAATTGAGGGGGAAGCCCTCCATGTTGCCATGCCAAAGCTGGAGGTAGCAATGTCACAGATCCAAATGTTATCCGTGGGTGCCTACAGGATGGTTTCGATGCGTCGTCGAATGTGTCGGGTTTCATTGCATGTGCTTGGTCCATTCTGCTGCATTTTTCTGCATGTGGCCATTTGTTGCATCATATGCATGATCGCACGAGCACTTCAGGTTGATAGGCCGTCCCAGGCTGATCCTCAATCCTTTCGAGTTTGATCGGTTGTCCTAGGTCGATCACTCTGTCCATTGGGTTTGATCGACTACTATGTGTCGATCACCCGTCTTGGGTTCGATTGACCACCCCGGGCTGATCACCCATCCTTTTGGGCTCGATCAATTACAGCAGTTCAATTACCCCGCTTCTTCAGTCTGACCAGTCACCACGATCCGGTCGACCAATCATTTGTACCACTGCATGTTGTGTATGTGCATATGCATGTTGGCCTGCTTGCATGTTGACCTGCTTGCATGTTGACCTGCTTGCATGTTGACCTTCTTGCATGTTGCACCATACTCCGTATGTGTTTGTATTTGCATTTGCACATCACTTGTGTGATTCTCCCAACGAGAATCATCACACCTCTGGGTCACTGTCTCCTCGCCATTCCCTTTTTTTCGGGTCACTGCCGTCATGACATGCCCATCCTTTCAGATCACTGCCTCCTTGACATAAACTTTTGTTCGACCCACTTCCGCCATGATATGCCCACCTCCGGGTCACTACCTCCTCGGTAGTCCCTTTTGTTTGGGCCACTGTCGCCATGACATGCCCACCTCAAGGTGACTGCTTCCTCAACATACCCTTTTATTTGGGCCGTTGCTGCAACAACATGCCCATCTTCGGGTCATTGCCTACTCAACACACCCTTTTGCTCGGGCCGCTACCGTAATAGCATGCCCATCTCCGGATCATTTCCTCCTCAACATACCCATCTGTCAGACTGCCACCGCCACGACATGCTCACCTCCGGGCCACTGTCCTCTTGGCATACCATTTTGTTCGGGCCGCTGCCACCACGACATGCCCACCTCTGGTTCACTGCCTCATTGGCATACCCATCTTTTGAGCTGCTGCCTCCATGACATGCCTGCTCTTTCTAAGTTACTGCCTTCACGACATACTCATCCATATCACACGCTTGTTTGCTTGTTGCATATCTTGCATGTTTGCATGTATGCTCGGTGTGTGACTCTTGATTAAGGACTGAATCTTTTTTATAGGTATCATTTTACTCGATGCAAACTCATTTGTAGCCGGTGTCTGCTTGTCGCATGGCACCCGGGCCTCTTGGTAGTAGTAATTCCTCTTTATAGGTAGCCTGTTTTACCGGTACTTTTCGTTTGTTTGTCATGTTTCATGTAGCATCCTTGCATTCATTTGCTTGATGCGTGTTTTTTTTTGGGCGCTATTGTGGTTGTTTCATACTTCGGGTCGAAAAATCACAATATGAGCTTCTTCCATGTCAATATGCTTGCCCATTCACCTTGACGACAGTCCTACTCGTTAGGAGAGTGACCCATTTGTTGGTCGTGATATTCAAATGAGCATTGTACGTGAGAATGCCTTCATGAGCAGTGCGAGTTTCTGTATCTGAGCAACAAACGATATGACGGTGATAAGGATCCAAAGGCTCTAAAGTGTGTCATATGCGATACAGACCTGCATTGTAGTCCACTATTTTAAAAGTATAAAAATAGATATTTTTCTATGATTGTATCATTCACTCTACTTTTAAAAAATTATATCTGCTAGGTCATAGATGAGGCCGCCTCTTTTAATTGTTACCCATCTTTGTGATGTGCATTAGATCTCTTGGATCTTCAGGACGGTGTCGGTGTGGAGACTATGTCAAAGTCATATGATAGCTGAAGACTTTACCTTGTGCACTTCGGTACTAGGTTAAAACACTATTCGTTAGATGGTGTGCTAGGCTAGGATCTAGGGTGCTAGGTAGTCTTTTTGATGTCTGACTATTTTCTTTGCTGGATTGGTTGCCCTAGCTAGACATCTTTCTTGCTTTATGCTTTTGGTGTGATTGTATGATTGATATGTATGGTAATGTGTTAGTGCGTTCTTTTGCAGGGAGCTGTGCCTCTATATGCACACACAAGTATCACTATAGGGGAGCATGTAATGATTTCTGACCATTTTGCTTGCAGGTGCTATTCATCTTCCCCACTTATAAGACAGAACTCATTAAACGCGTTACATGGTTTTCCCCGCTAAAGCTTATTTTCATGCAGTTTGAGTATTTTTTTTCTTTTTCTGTGTACTTTTTAAAATACTTGCATGGGTTCCAAGGTGTTTGGCGTAGGAACCATGTGGAGGGGACTAGGAGCAGATGCTCGTGTCCCTTATCTTAATTTTGCTTTTGATATTGATGTGTAGAATTAGATTTGGGCATGCGCCTTTTTTGGGATATGTTGTCGACCTAATGACACTGGCCTTTCTTATTTATTTGATTTGACTTATTTTTTTGTCTTATTGCATGTCTGCATGCTTGGATATTTTTCTTGTTTTTTTGTGGTTGTCTGGGAATCACGATGCAATATAGGCTCTTTAGGATTTAAAATTCTAAAATTTTCTACATAAAAATCCTAATAAAATATTCAAGATAATAAATTTTTAGGATTAAAATATTCAGGACTTTAAAATTTACACTTTTACTTTCTTCAATAGCTTTCCAACTGGATTTTAAATGGGTTGCATGCATGAATATATACCCAGTCATGTTAGTACGACATCCACAATATTTAAGGACCGCTCTAGACAATTGCATTCATATCTCATGCCCCGAGGAGAAGTCCTCGCGCTTTTCCAATCTGTCCGGTCCATAATACCTTTTTATTTATAGGTGGTTGTTTAGTGCACATATGGTGTAGAAGGCTCCTCAACCGAGACGGGGTTTAAGTCATTTGTTTGGAGTGTTTACAGCTTTGTATCTATACCTCTACTTCTCTTTCTTTTCTGAGGCATCCTTCCCATTTTGACGGGTATAAGTTCCACCTCTTGGAGCTTTAGCTTGTAGCGATAAGATAAAGTTTCTTTTCTTTGATCATAGGGCTACTGAGATTCCCCATGGACAACACAATTCATGGATTGCTGATTGAGGATCTCCGGATGTGTTGGGTCGACTACCTTTCACGACTAGGTATAATTAGGATCCTAGTGGCTTGGGATGATGGGTCAGTGGTCCCCTGATCCGACTTCCTCTATCTTTAATGGATTTACTCTTCCTTCCTTTGACTACCACTATTGAAATCTTTTTCTTCTTGACTTCGTCGATTTCATCTTGATGGCTCGATGCCGATGAGCCGTCACTTGTTTGTGATACGATGATTTTTTCTCTACCCTTAGAGCCCGGACGTGCTATGAAGTGTTGGAATATTTGCGTCAAGATAATTTAAGTTATTCTGTGGACTCCGTATGCCGACGAGCCTCTACGCATTTGGGATGTGAGAGTCTCACTCTCTACCCGATGGCTTAGCTAGAACTTTGAAGTATCAAGACATTCTCATACAGAATAACCTTCCTTTGATGACCTATACCCCATGTTTATGATAATATAAAATGAAACTTCTTTTATCGAGAGTATTCCTGTGTATCTCCTAGGATGTAGTTAACAAGTAGAAATACGTTCCTCAGAGAGTGCTCTCGACCCCAAAATAAGTACATACACCCGATTCTCTTGTTATGGATATTCTACGTTGATACTTCTTTCACGGATATTGATTCATGGTCCCTTCGCCTAATCTTGTTTGGGTGGACATACTTGACCTGTCATTGCGAGGTTTATTGCACGTAGGATCTCCATGTTTTGTCCTTTCTCTTGGTTGTCACTTTGTTGTACGTCGCTGCTTATTCGGTTCATCTTCTATTCGAATCACTGATATGATTCAACAGAGAACTTTATTCGAATAAGGGAAGTATACGACGATTGATAAGATAACGACTCCTTTTAAAATAAAAAAAGAAAAAAAACGATAATAGTTTGACGACTTTACTGGGGATGAGTCTCTCTCTCCATACTAGGAGTTTCACTTTCCGGGGTTATAAACTATCTCTCCATATTTAGGGGTTTGCTCATATTATTGTGACCTGGTTTATTTTCTTCGAGTCACATTTGAGCCTTTTCGTGAGACCTTGGTTTCCAATCTATTTGTCAGTTGCTAGGGGTAGCAACTCTATGCATTCTGTCCCTTCTCTCACCCTTGATAGTTCGGTTGCTGCATTATTGCATGCATCAATGTCGTTGTAGCTTGTTATTGGTTTGTTAACCTTTCCCGGTTTCTGATCGTTGTCCCTTTTTGCCGCGCTACACGGAAGAGCAAGAAGGTGTTCACGGTCGTTGCAGTCGGGGGAATTCTTTTCTCTATTCCCGTGCATTTTCTATGCTCCCGATTGTGTCGTATCCTTCAGTTCTTTCGAGCACCCCTTGTGGGATTACCTTTCGTAATCCTACGCCATTTGAGGTACTTGCTCGATGCCCTCCCCCTTAAACGAGGAGTTGTGCATATTGAGATGTTCCTACGCCCATTGAGGCGTTCACTTTGTACCCTCCCTCTTAAAAGGTAGTCATGCATGTCGAGCTGTTCTTGCTGCCATTGCTCGCATCACGCCCGCTTCTTTTACAAAAAAGAGGGCAACACCTGATTTTGATGCGTCACAACGCTCGTCTGTCTGTCCCAGGCTATCGAGTTTTCCTTCGGTGGTCTCACAGATCTCCTGGTCAGAGGCAGTTGAATCTTCTGTCAACAGTAGTTCACTGCTGTCGCCGTTGTGACTTTTGTCTCGGCTCCTATTCCAATTCCCCTGAGGATCCACCTATTCTCTGAATTCTAATGAGAAGCATTTAAATTTGTTTACATCGGCTCATGTGCAAATAAATCACATGAGAGCATAATTTGATTTGAAATGAACTTTGGGGTATATATGCTCGGGTTCTAATTTATACTAAGACGAGCATATAAAGTAAAATTTCTTAATAGAAATTATAAGTAATGAATGTGGAGTTATACATACATAATATATATTATTAGGGGCATTTACATACATATCACACAATTATGTATTTACATATCTAACAAATAAATTTTAATTTTAATTTATAATTTTTAAATCTTTCATATCACATCAAAAATATCATTATTATTAATTTTTAAAATTATCTACACACACACACACACACACACACACACACACACACACACACACACACACACATAAGTAGGTAAAATGTAATAAATGTAAAAATTAAAATTCATGTGCCAAATATATGAATATATAGGAATTATGTGGCATGCATGTACATTTTCATTGTTTTTTTATTTTAATCTCTAATACTGAAATTTTAATATTTTCTTATATAATACTATAATATTTAATGTTAATAAAAATATATTAATGTTAATTTTTAATATAAAATGTAATTTTATTTTTATATATTTTAATAAGATTATAATATAAAATGTCATTTAAATAAAATCACTATGAAAAATTATGAGGCCATTTGGCTTTATTTTTTTATTTATGTTTAATTAATTAAAATTAAAGTTTTTAGATTTAGATCATTTTTTTTTTAAATATTCAAAATATATTTAAACTGTTTTGAATATTTTTTAAAATAAAATATAAAAATATATTTAAAAAATAAAAGTAAAATTAGGAAACAAAAATTAGGCCAAATAGACTTTAAGATCATTTCTTATTACCGTTTCTTCCTCTCCAGCTTCTCCACCATGCTATCCAGACTCCACATCCTCTCCCTAAAATTTCCTCCGCCGTCCTCTTCTTCGAGTAACCGAAACCCTGGAATCCGTTCCAAACTTCCAAAATTCTCCTCACATTTTGACCCCATCACTCAGTTATGGAAAAACAATCCGAGAGCATTTTTCAGCATTCGCGCTTCGATCAACTTCATTGGAACTAGAGCTCATTTTACGGCTTGCAAGGATTCCACCGAGGCTCGCGATTCAGGGGTCGCTGTTGGAGAAGAGATGAAGAGGAGCGGAGATGGCGGTGGCCCTGGGAATAATTGGACAACTTCGGTTTTGCTCTTCGGGCTTTGGGCTGTGCTCATGTTTTACGTATTCCGCCTTGCGCCCAACCAGACCCCGGTAAGGTTTGAATTCTCTGGAGTGGATGATTTTCTCAGGGTGCTGGTTTATCAGTTTTTAAGTGTAGCAAACCTATTTGGACTATTTCTGCTATTGATTTCTTAGTTTATTCTACACTGGTGAATTTTGTTGCTTTAGATATTTTACAAGAAAAACGACTTATTGGAGTGCTCTGCAAATTTCACATGCTTGAGGAGGATTATAAAAAGTGAAGAGTTTGTTAAAGAGTTTAACTGTTGGGTCCTGAATTTTCTGTAGACACAACAGCTAGGAAATAGCTCTAAATAACAAAGAAAACCCAGAAAACAAAGAAGAAATTGATAGAGAACTCTTAAGGATTTTATTAAGTATAGGGTGATTTTTACAGAGGGCTTTCTGGATCCTGAATTTTTTGTAGACACACAACACCAAGAAAATAGCCGTAAAGAACAAATAAAACCTAGAAAACAAAAAGGAAAAATGATAGAGAACTCTTATGGATTTTATTAAGTATTGAATGGTTTCTACAGAGAGCTTTTTGGATCCTATACGCTGAGATGTCATCCACTATTTATAAATTCGGGTTGGTCTAATCTATGATATATAAGTTGCTACATAAATAAATATTGAATTCTTTATTCGAAGTAAAAATAAAATAGTTGGATATGTAGCCCAATAACAGATTTATCTGTAAAGCTCGTTCATCTAACTGATTGGTCAAATGAGCTTGTTGAATTAACTGCAAGCCGAGCTTATCTGCAAGCTGTTCTGTCAAGTTGTCTAGACGAATGATCGCTCGAACTGATTGGCTGAGTTGACCTATTAAATTGGCAGGTTTAACCAGACTGCTAAGTATGTAGAAGTCATCTCAACACCTTACCCTTGTTGAATAACGTTGAAATGTGCCAAATGAGTCATGTTTTAGGTGTGAATTCTAACTTGGGCTCTATTTAAGAGAATTCAGTACGGTAACTAGGTTAATGGATAAGCAAAGTGCTTACTCAAATCTATGCGTGTTCTATGTATAAGACTATAAATTTTTTTTTTATGAATACATGTAAATAGCTTATATCGGGCTTGGATTTCACTCTTCTACCTGTCTTTTTGTCTTTTTATGTTAATGTAAAATCACTTTCAAATTCAGTGTGAAAAGGTCAAAATGAAGGACTGGTAGAAAAAATTCCATAGGATTCTTCCCTGTACTGAATTCACCATACATGTGTTAACGATAAACTACAATCTAGTCAGGCAAATGATGAAAAGATAAGAGGATAATATTTGGAGTTAGAAGAATAATCAGGAATGCAAAAATGATGGTATGAACAATATTTAAGTACACAAATCTAAGATTATACTGTTGTTGATATGCTTATTATTGAACTATGGATAACATTGGGTGAGGTAAACCTCATGCCATTCTTTTGCTTGTTTTGTGGAATGTTGAATGGGTTGATGGTAGGTTAGAAATCAAGGACTTTAAAGTTGACCCACTGTGCAAGTGGAAAGCTCCTCTTTGGACTTTGCCATATGGGATAAATGTAGTGTTATGTATTTGTTTTCTTGGGTACATATAGAAAATTTTTTAAACTTGAAAATATAATTTAAAAAGTCACATTAACTAGTTTTTATTCACATTTTTGCATTTATAATATTTTTTTATTGATTTATGTTTAAAAAGGATATTATTAGATCATAAGAATGCTTTGGGACAAAAACATGACCTACTGGTGCAGCTTTATGTTATTGCTTTCCTTGTTGCTAATTTGTTTAGTTGTCCATTAGTGATTATTTAAAATTTTGAAAGATAAAATAAAATTATATACACTAACTCTTATTTTCTTTTTAATTCACTTAATGCCCAAAGACTAATTTATTTGTTTAAAATAATAATATTTATTATTTTTTTTTCTTTTGTCAAAACTCTACACAACCCGCAACTGACATGCTCTTGATATGAGGCTTCATTTGATTGATTTACGAGTGATTGTAGTTTTTAATACTGTATTTTCAAGATAAATCCTCAAGTTCATTATTACTTTAATAGGTATTCAGGATTTGATGAGGAAATTATTATTTATGTGGCATCAATCATTATTGTTTATCAATGATTCAACGGATGCTGATGAATTGGAAGCCATGGGCAACCAAATGCATTGCGTGCATCCCTTTCTTGTCCCTCTTGGTGATGACCAGCGCTTTCCCCTCACCCTCTCTCTTTTCCATTTTCTTTTTCTCTCTTTATCCTTCTAAAATGCTCCTTTTTCTCTCTTCTGAAATTCTGCTTTCCTATCTTCCAAAAAAAACCACAGCTAACTCCCTCACCAAGCCCGTGGAGATCCGGGGACAAAAAATTTCAGCACTTTTCTGGAATATGTAAATTGTAGCAACCAAATCAGCCATCTCATTTGCAGGAATCTGGATTCTCCTTATCTCTCAAGCATTACATAGTAAACAGCTATGAGTCTCCTGATTTTATGCCAAAACAGTTCCTACCACCACAAATTCATTGGTCAAGTTATGCAGAAATTCAACTGCTGAAAATTTATAAAAAAAGAAAAGAAAAGAAAAAAAAAAAAGAAACAGTGCCAGCCCTTGTTAATGCTGCAGAAAAATTTATTCTTTTACCATTGCATCAGATAGCAATAAGCTAAGTCGGAATGAGAACAACAAAAACTAACTAAACATGATATCTTGTGTTCCTTGCCACATAATAATCTTGAATGCACTTGAACTTACATTCTTGTCAGAATAAGTTTAACTTTCAATGCGAGTCTTTTGCAATTATTACTGAAATTTAAACATTTTCTGTTTAATTTTATAAACCAAGAATTTTAACCTTGAATAGCATAACCTCAATAGCTGGCTCCTAATCTCAAAACATGTTTTTGTGTTTTCATTGGTTCTTTGTATGTGCTACTTTGCCTATAGTTTCAATTAAAGAACTGCTGATAGGAATCATTTATTATATGGTTGTTGTTGAAGAATGCTTATTACTAAGGCCATTTCACATAACTAATCTTACCCGTTTGACCTGCTTAGGACTGTTTCTAACGATTTAGGAACAACAAGTAACTTCAGACCATTTTCTCACTTATTATGGCTTACGATATAAAACATCATACATGCGCCTTTTTGTGTGAACTATAATCAGGTTTTCCTTTCAAGCAAGTTTATGGCTACTTTCATGTAACTGTTCTATTTTGTCGTTTGTAACATCTATAGCTTTTCAGTATAGGGATGTGTATTTCATTCAGAAACTCTTGTACCTTAAAGGTGATGATGGCTATCACATGAATGAAGTACTCGTGGCTTTGTGGAACATCATGGGATTATGGCCGGTGATTTATAGCATGCTTTTGCTTCCAACCGGTAGAAGGTGATTGCTAAAGCCAAGGCTGCCTTTTGAACTTGCATCATGTTATATTTTGAATGGTTATTTTTCCAATAAGTTTTGGATCATCTTAATGTTTGTTAGAAGGAAGAGAATTTGGAATGATTTCATATTTGCTTAATTTTCTTCATTATGATAGCCATATGTGCCTATGTATAGTAGATCAATAGAACATAAGGGAAAAATATAATAAAAGAGAATATACTCATTAATGAAAACTTATAACAATAACGAGTTGAATAGATTTCTACTTTTAAGTAAGTAGCACATGTGATAATTTTATTATCGTAACAACCACACGAACTCACGCCTTATTTGAATCACAAAGAATGGCTCTTCACGTTTTGGGGAATGCTATTTATTTAATTTATTATCGTTTGACTGTATAACACTCTTATGAAAATGCTTTTCAAAAGGTCCTTTTTATTTTTCACATTCGGTTGTTGTTCCTGAATAACTTTAAAACACAGCTTTCATAAACCAACTTCTTTACAACCTTTTTATAAAGCGAGAGCTCCATCAAATGAAGCCTTAATGTGGCAAAGAGTTGACATTGAGATCCGTGTCAGAGAACTTTCATAAAAGATTCTTGAATAGGTGTGTTGATAGATAGCATTACGAGGAGGATTGATATAACTTATTGAATTAAGTGGGAATTAGATTGCCAAGGTGAACATATTTTGCGAGAAATTATGACTAAAGCCTAGGCAATGATGCTATTTGCTACTTGGTGATGACGAGTTTCTGTTAGCAAGCAGGGGTGACGTCTAAATCTTGGATTATGGCTCCAAGTTGATTTGGGTGAATAACTATCCTTAGTATTTGGAGCAACAAGGATTCCATTTATTAAACAGATAACGTAAGTTTTGACTTCGTCCTCTTGACAAAGATTATTTAAAAAAAATTAGTATTGATGGCATCATATAAGCCAATGGCATCTGAGAAAGATAAAATTTGAGAATCAGATGAGGATTTTATGGAGGAAGAAGCTGGCAACATGTATGGGTCGTAGTTTGAGGGAATTATAAAAGCAGGCTAATGGTGATTGGAAGTTCGAGAAGTGCAGCATTGGCAACAAGGTATGTAGAATAGATAGGGAGGAAAAGGTATGTAGAATAGATAGGGAGGAATCTGGGCCATCTGTCTGAGACTATATTAATATGGTGAGACTCGGAAAAAACATCATCTTTATTTAATTATATTCCTTGTACAAGTTTATAGTTTCTTATATATAGGCAAGAGTTATTTAATTATATTCCTTGTACAAGTTTATAGGTTCTTATATATAGGCAAGAAAAGGAATCAATAAAGAGGAAAACAATAACAGAGAATATCCTCAGTAATAAAAAAAATAATATTAAGTAGTGCATATTTCTGCCATAAATAATTGGCACATGAGATAATCTAGATACTGTAATGATACTGAACTCAATTAATTTTTTTTCCATTCTCCAATTAATTGGATGTTAAAAGATGATTCAAGTAGACTTCTCTTGTTTCTTTAATGAATTTCATGTCTGAGGGGTGGGAATGCCTTTTGTTAAAGCATTTTGTTAGTAATCCAAACTTGAACAAACTAGAACCCTACTCAAACTCAGCATATTATTGATATGAAATCATAACATTGATTTGTGCTGACCTCACTTTTGTGAGGTCCTCTTTTCTCTTTATAAAAGCCTAGGATTAAGCCTTAGGGTTTCTAAGTGACATTCTTAGATGACTAGAGATGGGATTCATCTATATAGAGCTTCTAACCAAGTCTACACTCACTTAGAGTTTCATGAGATTAGACCCAATTTCTCAACTATTGGTTGAGACGATGAGGGTTAAAACAAATGGAAGCCCAAGTTGAAATTCCCATAGGTGGGATGCCGTAGGTTACCCATGGAACTTAGAGCCCTAGGAATTACCCTATGACTCATCTACTATCTCTGGAAGTCTCATTGACCTAGGAAAAACCCATGGGGCAGGAGGCTAGTCTTAGGGCAATGAAGAGTTTTATCTCTGAGCACATTACCCTAAAAGCCCTGAAAACACCATCACATCAAAATCCAAACCAAAGGAGAGGTGTGGATCACCATCATAACTTTTTCCAGCATCAATCAACCGACATTAAAATAACCCTAAACTCATCAACTTAACTCTAAAATTTGGAATCACCTAAATTCACTAAATTATCAAATCAGTTAATGAACAACCAAACCCATCAAAATAAAAACCAAATTAATTCAAAATTATTAAGACCAAAGACAGCTCAAGCACCCTAGTCAACCATTTAAACCCTTAGCTCATCCCCACCATTTCCAAGCCCTCCCCATCCACTCCGCTGCCATAATTTCCCCACTGAAATCCAGGGACGTTCGCGGCCTTGAAATCAAATCCCTCTAAACTCTCAAATGAACCTTCCAAAAGCTTCAAGGAGGCTTAACATTACTTCCTCAATCGAAATTGAGTCTTCCCGCACCCTCTAACCTAGCTCAACACCAAACCGAGCCACTTTTTAGTCTAGCACCTACTTAGGCCCAACCATAGAGCAATATGAAGCAATGAGGAGCTTCATGGTATCAAGACGATCACTTTCTTCAACTCCAATTGAGACCTCACCTTTTCGGACAAGGTATGGGTTCAAAATCCCTAAATTGTGACTTGGTTTGGTCTTCTATGAAGCAAAACTATAATGTACCCCCATTTAATCGTACAGATAGGTTCGTCTCATCTAGATAAAGCTATATGAACAAAATCCCATGTAATTTGATTGAGCGTAGAGCAAGATTTTAGGGTTTGATTGCGGACAGTTATTGGTTCTCTATCCCGTGGAGACGATGAATGATGCAATTCGTTTCAGTATATTTGAAACAGACGTCGCAGATCGAGCGAAGCAACTGAACGCGCAGAGCGAAGCGCCGGATCACTGGCCACCTCAGCGCTCGCATGTAAAATGCAACCCACTGCGGGGCGTCACTTGGAATTTTGACACGTATGAGGCTGATGCAGTGCCTCATAGAATTAAGAAAATCAAATTTTCTTATTTAATTAAATCCAGAAAATACAGGCTAACCTCAAAAATTCATAGCTTTTGAAAATAAAAATTATAAAAATGAAATAAAAATACTCATGAACTCATTGAAGAGAAAATAATAAAAATAAAAAATAAAATAATTAACTTATATCTAATTTTTAATTAATTAAATACCTTAGAGGATATTTTAATTATAAAAAATTAAATATAAAGCATAAAAATATGAAATTTTCAAGAATTATTCCTTTTGTCACTAGGGATATCCCCTGATTTTTCCTATGTCAGAGGACCTCCCTAATATCAAAATTTCTAATTTTTTTTTACAAAATTATAATTATTTTGAAAAATACTTATAAAAAATAAAATAACAACAACAACAACAACAAAGCCTTAATCCCACTAAGTGGGGTCGGCTACATGAATCCTTTTTCTCCATTGGGTCCTATTAAGTGTCAAATTTTCGTTTAATTCTAATAAATTAAGATAATTTTTATGCAATAAGCCCAAGTTTTCCAAGATCATTTTTTATATTTTTCGGATTTTTATTTTATATATATATATTTTTTTTATAAAAAATAAAATAAAAATCAGAAAAATATAAATTAAAATATGAATTAAAAAGAAAAATTAGGGCAGCAACTCTAAGTATTAAAATAATCATTTTCACCTTTGGGAATTTAAAAATAAAACAAAACCTCAAAGGTAAATCTCTAAAATTGCAAATTTTGTTTTTTAGCCCAAATTGTCACATAAACTTAAATTATACATGAAAATTAACTTCGAAAACCTGAGGATTACATCATAGTGAAAATATTAAGTTAATTAGGGAGGGTTAATCTCATAATTACTCTTTTAATTGTAAGATTACCTCACTCTACTGAAGCTCTAAAGCAAATTTGGGTCTAATCTAATTTAGACCTAACTTAATTTAAATTCAATTTAAGTCTAAACTAACTTAAACTTAAGACTTGATTTCGATTTAACCTAAATTGGACCTAACTTAACCATACCTTAAATTTAACTTGGGTCTAAACCAACCCAATTTAAATCTTAAACCTTGAACTTAACTCGAAGTCTAAATTACACAGATTTGACTTAACCCAAATCAACTTAAATCAAACATCGGTCAACCCGATCTAACTCAGGTTAACCCAAATCAACTTAAACTAAACCTGAGTTTATCCGACCTAACTTGGGTTAATTAAAATTAATTTAAATCAAACTCGGGTTAACTCGACCTAGCTTAGGTCAACATTCTAAACCCAAGTCACTCGATATAAATAAAATTTCACATTTAGGCTCCTGCACGATTGTGTTCCGTGTAGTATAAGTCCTAAAATTCTAATAAAACATTGGTCTGGAATATTGAAATCTTTCTTCCATAAATGACAAAAACCAACAATAGGACAATCTGGGATATTACTGAGATTTCTCCGACATCTTTATGTATCATCTATTTTTCCCCCTTTGACTTTCGTTGACAATTGTTCAACTTCTTGAGGATAAAATCACAGCCTTAATCGAGAGTTTTTTTAAGAAGTTTTGGTCGTTTAAGATGTAATTAACTATAGAGTTTTGTCCCTATAAGAATGAGAAGATCCTAGAACTTATTTAAACCCTATCTAGTATTCAGATTATATAGGAGAAATGATCTGTCGGGTTTAAACCACAGATTAGTGCAGAATTCAATGTTTTTTTAGTTCGAATAATCAAACCTATTGCAAAAGTTGTATTTCTACATTTCGAGGCGGTTTACTATATTCGATGACGAGCTTGATTATTCTAACAATCAAAATCTTCGAATCCGCTTGCCATTCTAAAGCCCGTGTCGGTGATGGGAAAACCAAAACTTGATGGGATCAGCTTGTGCTATGGATTTCATTATAACTCTAAAATTATATATATAAACATTTCATATCTTTGTACATACATTGTTTTTTTCATTTTGATCTTTATTTAATGCATTTATCTTAATAGACATGGGAATGCCCTTTTAGTCCTAATGATGAACTTTATTCAATTCAATTAGGCTTGCAAACAAAATTAGTAGTGCTGGGCCGGAGGCAATTGGAGCGTAAGCTTATTGACCAAAGCAGGTTAACTTTGGTAATAATGTTTTCAAGGTTGGTTTGTTCAAATTCATGTTTGTTCGAGCTTGGTTTGAGCTTGAATTAAACGTTTTTCATTTTATAATAAAAGAGCTTCAAAACGATCAGCTTGTTTAAAAACAAATGAGCCTCATTGGTATATGACATTGCTTTGGTCTCATTTCTAGGTTCTTAATAACTTACATTTTGACCCTATAACAAGCCTCAAACGGCTAGTTATTTCTTGATGAAATTCTTCACATTCATGTTCTTCTTCGAAAGTCATTTAATCATGAATCATGATAAAGTTGTTATGTGTTCGGCTATTTGAATTTTGTTTGGTAGTGATTTTATATTTATAAGCAATTAAAAAAAGAAAAAAAAACTCAATTCAAATAAGTGGGTATTGAACTTCTGGTTTTCTCACAGTTTTTCTCAATGCTTATCAGCCTCAAAGAAATGGCCCAAACGAAGTAGTTAATAAAAGTTGAGCTTGTCTATTAAGGCCCTTGAATGGTGACCATATTGTGAGTTGCTGATACTCTTTTATCATTGACTATGCATATTATTCTTTTATTATATTGGATTGAGTTCATTTGAAATTGTTACTAGTTACAAACAAGGAAAACCTATAGGTCTAACTGAGTTATTCGTTGTATTGGGGTTTAGTGACTTTATCTTTTGTAGAGCATGCATGCATATTTTTTGAAACATTTATTGCAATCTTATTATTAAGTATTACTGTCACATGTCTACACTGTTATATAAAGTAGGTACTTGGAAGTCAATGATGTGATATGATGGTGGTTCTCTTACATTAGAGTGATTGCCAATCGAAACTCACATGCAATTGGTTGCAAGGACAAGTTCATATAAAAATGTTCTTCTACTCCAGCTAATTTGAAAGAGTATAAGGCCACAAAAAAAAAAAAAAAAAAAAAAAAAAAAAAAAAAATCTTGCGCCTGCCGTTTTGATTTTGAATTTATATCATTTACACATCCAATTTTGTGTCTGTTTCTTATTTTTTCCCATTTTTTGTATTAGAGCCGCATGGATATTTATACCCTCTCACTCACAATAACATCTAGATAGTTACATCATTTATTTCCTAAGAATATTCTTTCTAAGATTGTGGCCACCGCGATGACAATAATTTGAAAATCTTAACAAGTAGAAGGATATACCAATATGGTGACAGATCGGTATCCGTAGAGTTTTGACTTTTATGCTAGATATGTTATGATTGTTAATGCTGACATTTGTTGAGTTAAATTCTTTTTAAGCCGGAGAGAATGGCGCTGGTTGATGTTTTGTAATCATCGATAACTTTTCTTTTGGAAATTTGAGCCAATTTAGGGCCTTTTTGGGGCAGCTTATTTGTGCGTTTGATGTTTTGAAATCGCGCAAGTGGCATTTGTTTCATGCGTTCAGTCTGCTTATCCCACTCCGTTGTTTCGATTCGTCTATTAGGCGCGGCCTGCGGGATCGACCCCCTTCCCGCATTTTCGATTAGATTATTATTCCCTTACCCCTCTGTTTGACCTTCTTCCGCTCGAGCCCTAGGGTACCCCTCTGTTCGACCTTCTTCACACATAGCAACTTCATGGTTTGAGGCCTTTGCATAAAATTACACCAGAAAAACTGTTAGATTAGTATGCATTCATAGACATTGTCTATAATTTGTATAATTCTGTAAGATTTCTTTCTCTTTGCTTCATCATTACTGTGATCACACCAATCATTTATAGGAGACAAATACAATATATGTGCTTCATCATGCTCATGCAAACTCAGTTTCAAAAAATTTTGATGAAGAGAAATTCAAAAGAAATTTTTTTCACACAGTAACTTTATGATGTGAGTTATTGCATGAAATTGCATCAGAAAAATTGTTAGATTAGTATGCACTATAGACCTTGCCTATAATTTGTATAATTAGGTGAGAAATAGCTTAAAGTTATTTTTTTCTTTGTTTCATCATTGTTATGATCACTCTGATCACTGATAGGAGACAAATACAATGGGTCTGCTTCATCATGCTAATGCAAACTCAGTTTCAAAAAGTAATAGTAAAAAGATATTCTTGGACAAAATAATATGCATTGATAGGGTTGTTTCATCATGCTCATGCAAACTCAGTTTCAAAAAAATATGGTAAAGAGAATTTATTTTCACACAACTTCATGATGTGAGGCATACTGTAGACAGATTAATATGCATTCGTATGCTTTGTCTATAATTTGTATAATTATGTGAGAAATGCTCCAAACTTTTGTTTTCTTTGCTTCATTATTGCTATGATCACTCTGATCATTAATAGGAGGCAAATACAATGGGTCTACTTCATCATACTCATGTAAACTCAGTTTAAAAAAATAATGGTAAAAAGAAATTCTTGGACAGAATAATATGCATTGTTAGGGTTGCTTCATCATGCTCATGCAAACTTAGTTTCAAAAAATTATGGTAAAGTTAAATTCTTTTCACACAGTAACTTCATGGTGTGAGGCATTACATGAAATTTCATAAGAAAATATGTTAGACAGATTAGTATGCATTTTTTATGCCTTGCCTATAGTTTGTATAATTATGTGAGAAATGCCCCAAAGGTTTGTTTTCTTTGCCTCATCATTGCTATGATCACTCTAATCACTAATAGAAGACATACAATGGGTTTGTTTCATCATGCTCATGCAACTCAGTTTAAAAAAAATAATGATAAATGAATATTCTTAGAATAATATGCATTGATAGGATTGCTTCATCATGCTCATACAAATCAGTTCAAAAAATTATGATAAGGAATGCCTCAAAGTTTCTTTTTCTTTGCTTCATCATTTGTATGAGTGTGTCTGTGATTATTGTGGTGTGTATGTGTAGTGGGGGTGGTATATGTGAGTGCTATGCGTAGTTGTGTGTTGGTGGTAGGTGCGAGTGAGTGTGTCTGTTTCCTTGCTTTGAGTAGGTGCGTCATGGTATTGGGTGTTTCTCTCCTCTGGTTGTTCTGAAGTATTACTTTTTTTTTTATTAGTATTGTAATGGTTAAGAGCAAAGAATTCGCTCTATCAGCAATGTGAGATAGAGAAGTCACAATCATATTTTGCAACCTATGTATTAAGAAAATCGAGCTTGGAAATACACCCACCACCTACTTTAACAAAGAAGGGTGGTAGAATATTACGAAGAAGTTTCATTAAATGACAGGAAGAGACCACGATATGTTAAAATTTAAGAGCAAGTGGGATCAGTTGAAGAATGAATGGAAGTTTTGGAAGGAACTGAAACGCAGGTCCACGGGCTTGGGTTGAGATCCTATCAAGTGGATCATTGAAGCTTCAGAGGTTTGGTAGACTGAAAAGTTGGAGGTAATAAATAAACCCCTATATCTATTTGTTGTTCATGTAATATGTTTTAACTAATATACTTTCTCGTACTTTGCAGGCAGTGTCAGTTGCCAAAAAAAATTTAAGATAAGTGGAGGAGAAGTTGGACTTCTTGTTTAATGGAGTTGTTGGCATGCATGCGTTCACCCCAAGTGAGCATTGATTTGCAAGCATACAGGATGACTTGGGGGCCGAACTGATATGTGGGTCAGGTGAAGGCCCCAACCTAAACCAGAGGGAGTTGGAGTCCCCATACCAGTCAAAGCAGCCTAGGGTGGAGAAAAGAGAAAAAGAAAGGAGCTGCTTTCATCATAAGCTCAATAAATAAAATGATTGAAGTATGCAGAGGTCAATCTGGTCTTTCAAATGACACCACTATAGATGACTTTCTTCGACTCGTAGATACATATCCTGAAGTTAAGGCGGATACGTCGTTCTATCAGAACTCCTTGAAGTTACTGAAGAACCCGGCCTGTAGGCAGATATTTATGAAGATACACCCTGAACCTCGTGTCCAATATTTGCGTTTTTTTATGACAATTGATTCCGTGTTTTTATTTTTTGTTGGGTTTTTTTTTTCATTTTTTGAAAGCATTATTTGATTTGAATGTTTTCTCTTTTGTTACACGGACAATCAATATGTTGCTCTGTAATTGTTTCTGTTTTGTAATAATTAATCTTCAGCTTTTAGATGTTCTTTTAATGTTGTTTGATTTGTTCTTATTACCTGTAAAAAACACTTTTTTTAGGATGGATTGACAGCGACTGTGCCATATAAGAATAATTTCGGCGGCTATAATCATCCTGTATGATTACTGCAACTCTATCATTGATCGAACACCATGCTTGACATTGACCTATATTGGTGATAAATAGGTCGGCGAGCTGCTACAAAGACATCCCACAAGGTTCAGTAACATGTTCTGAATGACGGTCCTCATATTTTTGGATCTCCTGGATGAACTTCATAGCTATCATGATCTCCACAGTTCCTCAAGAATAATTATAAGCGTGGTGCTAGCAACAATCATCTACATTCTATCATAGAATGAATCAATGAGAAGAGCGATGAAACGATTCCAGTATTCATCGAAGACAATCAACAAGTATTTCTCAGTGGGATTGAAAGCTCTCGTTAGTTTGTTGGCACATATACTTAAGCCGAAGGATCTAATTTTCAAGATGACTCCTGCAAATATTGCAAATGACCCGTGATATATCAAATTCTTTAAAGTAATTCTCTTTCACACATTACATTCAGACCTCAAAATGAATTGGATGGCATTCACAGCTTTAACCAGTCTGAAAGAACTATTTCGGAGCAATTAACAGACTCCACGTGGATGCACGAGTATCCAACACTCAAAATGTTGCATATATTAGACTATGTGAATCACCCACACAAAATGTGATGACCGTATATGACTTCAACATGTGCTTCACTTTTATGATAGCTGGTTGGGAAGACAGTGCACATGACAATCAGATTTTTCCTTATACGACAAAACATCGTAGATACGGCTTCCCTCACCTACCACCAGGTTCGTTAATTTATATACCACATTCGTTTTTTGTACCAATTATTACTAATTATGGTATTTGAAACAAATAAATATTAATTGGTCGATATTGGATGTCCCTTATAGAGAGGGTATCTTAAACCATTTCAAGATATTAAATATCACATTTCTGATTTCGAGAGATCCATTGGTGCTGCTCCTGGCAGAGAAGAAAATTTTAACGAAAGACTCCTTACGCGGCGTGATTGAAAGAAAGTTTAGAGTGTGGAAGAAGAAATAGTTCATATTATGTAATATCTTGACGTACCTTTTTCCAAAATAGGTGCTGATTTTAGCAGTCATGATGGCGCTGCACTACTACATTCGACGACATCATTCTAGGTCGGATGCAGACTTCAATATGACTAACGATGATCATATGCAGGTCCCGTCGGAAGCATTTGAATTTCACTTAGGACAGTATATATCACAGCCAGAAGTGGAGCACTGGAATTTTACACCAAAGATGGCGAAGGTGCTGTTGAAATGGCCGGATTGAGAACGAATAACGTATGCTATTGTAGAATGTTGACTAGACGTCTCATGTTTATTTCGTAGACTCTATTTGTATTTTGTCACTTGTATTATTGATATTTTTGATTTTATAATTTACACATGTTTGACACTTTTTTTATTTGATTTTTTTATTGTTTTTGTTTGTGGGTTTATGAGGTCTATGATGAGATATTTGACCTTCAAGGTTCTTCTGAATGACCAATTGGTTGCTGTTGGTTCGTGTTGCATGTGAAATCCTAATGAAGACAACCAAGTTCCTCTCTTTTTTTGGTGCATCGATTTTTGAGGACCTTTTAGATGAATTTTTTTTAGTGATATGTACATGTAACACACAGAAGGTTGGTTTTACGTATGTTAAAGACAACCAAGAGTTCATTTTTTTAGGTCTGCTGTCTTCTTGTAGTGACAGATTCGTTGATTGACATAGTTAGTTCTCTGAGACCTCACGCATGCGCGATAGTACAATTAATTATTTTTTAATCAATTTATGCTTGTTTATTCAATATAATATTCGTTTATTTCAATTTCCTTGTATATTTTTTTTTGGAATTTCATCTTTTGTCATGACTAACGGGTCATCTCTTGTATCTTTTAAGGAACATAAGCTTTAGGATTTTAGGGACCTCCCGACGTGTGCTCTGCCAGCTGACGGATTCCTGAGTCTCGCTGCGACGTCGCGTCGAGCGCGTACGCATGGGAGACAACTTACGCGGTGTCGGCGGAGCATCAGCTGAGAAATGTGCGCTTTTTACGTGAGGCGATAGTCCAACGATTCCATCGCTGAGGTGTGATCGGGCTTGGATGGTATCCCTGTAGGAAGCGTAGCTCGAGACATATGCCGTCTGGTTTTTAAAGTTAATATTATCATATTTGTAATTGTAATTTTAATAGTTTTTCTTTTTCTTAGCACACTTGATACTCACTATTAAATGTATCTTTTACGTATGTATCTTTTTTTTTACTGTTCTTAAGTGATTTTTTTGCCTCTCAAGTATCAAATATCTTGCAAATAGCAGTTCTGTTGCAAACAATTGCACAGAGGCAGAATGATCACATATCCAGACAACTGTAAATCAGTTGTTTCAAACAGCTGCAAATCTGTTGTTTCAAACAGCACAAAACAAATAGCTAGTCAGTTTATTTGGATAAGATGCTGATCTGCGTACTTATCATGATCCGCTGCTTATCAGCAGATTATTCAATAAGCTGCAGCTGCCCAAACAGACCCTTAATCACGAACACACACACGCGATATATGCAAAGCTTTGAACCCATGATCTCTTGATGGAAAATAAAGCCAGTTTCACGATAAGTGATAACAAAGGCAGCTTATTGTCCCAAACAAAACAAACAACTAGTCAGTTTATCTGGATAAGATGCTGATTTGCAGCTTATCATGATTCGCTACTTATCAACAGATTATTTAATATGCTGCAGCTGCCCCAAACAGACCCTTAATCACGAACGCACACACACGACATATGCAAAGCATTGAACCCATGATCTCTTGATGGAAAACAAAGCCAGCTTCACGACAAGGTATAACATAACCCAAATAGTATTTAGGGTGTGTTTGGGGCAGCTTATTGCTGTGTTTGTCTTTTTGAAAACGTGAAAATTCTGTTTGGTTTGAGAGTTTATCCGACGATTTGAAACCAAAGTTTACGTTTTCTTAAAGGAAGCGGGCTGTAGGTCCCCGCGTCCCGCCTCGAAGAGTTGCATTTGATCAACAATTACCTTCCATGCCCTTCTCCCTCGTGTGACCGCGCTTTCCCTAGACTGGTTCTCCATCCCCGCTCTCCCTCTCTTCTCCCTCGGTTCTTCCCATCGTTCATCTGATTTCTCGCAGTATTATCCATATATGTTTAATTTCTGTGGTTTTCCTTTTGTTGCTCTCGTTTGCCCTCTGCGGCTTTCGATCCGATGGCTTACTTTGGAAAGTTAGTGGCGATACCAAACATTTGTTTGGTAGATCGAGATTTGTTCATGATTTTCTTAGATTAATTTCTGCAGTTTTTTATTGGGACGCACCCATTTGCCCTACGTGGCTTCCGATCCCATTATTTTGTTGGGAAATTTTGGTTATGAGAATGTGCAAGTAAAGAGAAAAGGAGGAATGTTTAACTGGCTTGATGTGGCTTCAATAGTTTTTTGCAAAGTTGAGGCGACCCTGTTTGATCAGTGACATTGATCTAGGGTGCTTGATCTGTGCAATCCTCTATTTTGGCTATCATGTAAAAAATTTGATTATTTTTGTGTTTTTTTTCATGTTTGGAAAATTCATAGGGTTGTAGCTGTATGGATTCCTACTTTTAGTTTGATTGATCATTCCGCATTGAGCAGTATATAATGGAAGTGAATTTTGAGCTTTTGTTTCAACAGTGATTGTATTTTGGATAGATTGAGTAGTTTATAGTTTGCGTTGGGGCGGCTTGTAATGATTTGATATTCATTTAGCTTGCATCAATTTTTGATATGAGTGCCTATGCTGCTTATAATGATTTGATATGCATTTAGGTATAACGAACGTTTGATGATTTGTTATAATTTTTTATTTGGAAAATTTATTTGTGGTTACTGTGAGTGGTGTTTATGGTGGCTTGTGTGTGCTCTGCTGGCTTTGAGTGTGTGAGATGGTGGTGGACGTGAGCTTTGCTTGTGTGTGATGTCTGTGAGAGCAGTTTATGGTGGCTTGGGTGTGCTCTGTTGGCCTTGGGTGTGTGGGTTGGTGGTGGATGAGCTTTGCTTGTGTGTGGTGGCTTGGGTGTGCTTTGCAGGCCATGGGTGCATGGGTTGGTGGTGGATATGAGGTGTGCTTGTGTGTGGTGGCTGTGAGTGGTGTTTATGGTAGCTTGGGTGTGCTCTGTTGGTCTTAGGTGTGTGGGTTGGTGGTGGATGTTGTGCCAGCGTGTGGTGGTTGTGAGAGCAGTTTATGGTGGCTTGTGTCTGCTCTGCAGGCCTTGGATTTTGTGTTGGTTGTGGATGTGAGGTGTGCTTGCGTGTGGTGGCTGTGAGTGGTGTTTGTGGTGGCTTAGGTGTGCTTTGGTTGCCTTAGGTGTGTGGGTTGGTGGTGGATGTTAACTGTGCTTGTGTGTGGTGGCTGTGAATGGTATTCATGTGATTATGTTGGCTTTCTCTAAGCTCTTCTATTTTGTGTTTATGTTTATTTATTTTTCATTCTGTAATTGTATTTAATTTGATTCTTTCGTTCTCACTCTATAATTGTCTAACATGTTGAGTTTGTTATATGTTAAGTTATTTTGTTTAACTGTCAATTCTTTAATTAGTTCCAAAATAGCTTAGATGGAAGAAGGAGGTCCGTCAGCAATGTGAGATAAGAGACTAACAAACATTTTTTGCGATCATTGTATTAAAGAGATTGAGGTTAGAAATAGACCTACTACATATTTTAAACAAAAAAGGTTGACAAAATATCTCGAAGTGGTTCAAAGAATTGACTAGAAGGAAGTATGATAGACTAAAATTCAAGAACCAGTGGGATTAATTGAAGGAGTGGAAGTTATGGAAGGAGCTAAAACGGGGATCCACTGGGTTGGGTTGGGATCCTATTAAGCGTACCATTGATGCTTCAGAGAAATGGTAGACTGAGAAGTTAGAGGTGATAATGGTGGACTAACATGTATTTTTGCTCATTATCATTTTTGTTTTGTTGTAACTAATATGCACCCCTGCCCTCGCCCCCCAACAACGTTGCAAGTAGTACCAGCTGCAAAAAACTTAAGGTGCGCGGAATTGACCTAGAATTAAAAGATAAATTGGACGTAATCTTTAAGGGGGTTGTCGTGACGGGTCAACATGCGTTCAACCCAAGTGAACTGGGTTTTGCAGGCATCTCAGGTGACTTGCCACCCGAGCGGATTACGAGTTCTGGTGATGGGCCTAGCAAAAACCCGAGGAGATAAAAGGAGGAAAGAAAAAGATCTTTTCGTGAAGAGCTCAATAGATAGACCGATAAAAGTATTTGCAGCCCCGCCACCCGCTGCTACAGCTGACTCCACCATCGATGATTTTTTGGTAGATGCATTTCTAGAAATTTTGGCTGATCCGACCTTTTATTTAAAATGTGTTAAACTACTCGATGACCAGACACGTAGACAGATATTCATGAGGCTACGACCCGAGCTGCGTTTTGAATATTTACATGTCTCGATTGAGAAATAAGTGTTATTTGTTGGATTTATTATTTTTGGTCTTTATTGGACTTTTTTGCTTTTTTTTTTTATTTTCTAGACAATGATTTGTGGAAAATTTTGTGATTAAAGTAGTAGATATATTAGCTAGTTCAGTTAAGAGCTATTACATTTGCCCATTTTTTCCTTTATTTTAAGAAGCAGTTTATTCATAGCTTGTTACACCAACAAATCATTTCTTTAGGATGAATCGATAGCGAGAACGCCGCAAAAGAATGGCTACGGCTGCAACGATTGTTATATTGCTGCTAGAATACTACCGTTCCATCACCGTTCGAACACCAAGCATGACATCGTTCTTTATTGGGGATAAATGAGTGGGCGAGATACTCGCTAGACATCCATTAAGTCTTAGCAATATATTTCGACTGAGCCTACCCATTTTTTTGGATCTCCTTCACGAGCTACGTGGCAACCACGACCTCCAAGGTTTCTCCAAAATGACTACGAGGGAGGTTTTGACAATAACACTGGACATTCTATCTCAGAACAAATCAATTAGAGGTGCTATGGAGCGATTATAGCATTTCTCAGAGACAATAAGTAGATACTTCATCGAAGGTCTGAAAGCACTAGTTAAGCTAGCATCCCACATAATTAAGCTAGAGGATTCATCATTCATTACAACTTTAGAAAAAATTGCTAATGACCCGCTTCACATGTCATTTTTCAAGGTAAGTTTCATTAGTGCATTATGTTTACTTCATAATGTAATTAGTGTGCTGGGATTGACATCTGTAACAAATCCAAACAGAACAATATTGGGGCAATTGACGGTACACACGTGGATGCCCGATTACCCAGCCATGAAAAAGTGGTTTACATTGGTCGGTGTAGTTCAACTACTCAAAATGTGATGACCGTCTATGACTTTAACTTATGCTTCACATTTTTGATGGTCGAATGGGAAGAGAGTGCACATCACAGTCGTCTTTTTGTCTATGTAATAAGGAATATTAAACAACGCTTCCCTCACCCACTCCAAGTTGGTTTATTTTTTTTAAACTATTAGTTTTTGTTATTAATAATCACTAGTGTCTTTCGTAACAAGTAATTATTATTTGATGGATGTTAGACATCCTTTACATAGGGGGTATCTAAAGCTTTTCCAGACACTAAATACCACATTCTTGATTTTGAGAGTTCAAGTGGCGCCGCCCGTTGTAGAAAAAAATATTCAACAAACATCACTCTTTTTTACGCGGGGTGATTGAAAGAACATTTAGGGTTTGAAAGAAGAAATGAGTCATCCTACGGGATATGCTAACATACCCATTTCCTAAACAAATACATATTGTGCTGGCCACTATGACACTCCACAATTTCATTAAACAACATCTCTCTTGGTCTGATACAAACTTCAATATGGCTGACAATGACGAGACGCATATCCCGCCCGAAGCATTTGAATTCCAGGTTGGGTAGTCTATACCAGATGATGTGATGGAATCACATGAATTTGACACCTAGGATGGTGAAGGTGCAGCGAAGATGGTTGGTTTGTGGGAGCGTATCATAGATGCTATATGCAACTGCTGGTTGACCCCATCTTTATTCTGCAGACTATATGTTGTTTGCTTTCGTCGTTTGTTCCGTTGTAAATTTAAATTTTATATATTAACATGTTGGATAAGTTTTTTTGTTTTTTTTTGTGGTTTCTGAAGTTAATGATGAAACATATAACCTTATGGGTTCTTTTGGATGACTAGTTCGTCGTTGTTTTAGTGTTGCATGTGAAATCCTAATAAAGACAGCTGAGATCCTCTCTTATTTTTGGTGTTTCGGTTTATGAGAATCAACGTGGATAGCCTTCTTAGTGATATGCACATGTGGCACAGGCCTTGGGTTACTCAATGGTGTTGCACGTGAATACCTAATGAAGGCAACTGAGGTCCTGTCTTTTTGTTGGCGCATCGGTATATAAAGATATACTGGATGACATTTTTTTGGTGATAAACACATGTGACACAAGACGTTCCCACGTGGGTTAAAGACAACCAAGAACTCATTTTTTTACAATGCCTCTATCTGCATGTTGTGACAGACTCGATATATTTAGTTACTTTTCTGAGATCTCACACCTGTTTTTTTCGATTTATGTTCAATATATTTTTGGATTTGAAAATTTTATGTGATTGCATTTTCTTTATTTTATGTTTGAGTTTTTTATATATTTTTTGTGGGTTTATGAGATACATGATAACATTTTGGACCTTATGGGTTCTCTGAGAACTCACAATTGCTATTTTTTTAATCAAATTTTCGTTTCTTTATTCTATACAGTTCCTTATTTTCAATTTCCACGTTTTTTTTTGTCTATTTCATCTTTTTTTACTCACGTGTTCTCTCTTGAAGCTCCATATTTTCGGGGAACTTCGGGCGAGTACTACGCCGCTTCGGACTGCCGTCTTTATCAGTCACGTCATGCCAATCGCATAGTTACGAGCGGCAGTTCTACGGTGCCTACGATGGGTAAACGATTCAGACAACAGTAATTTCTTCAGGTGGGCAGGCAGTCCGGCCGATTCTACTGCCGATGGTGATCGAGGTTCGACGGTACCCCAACCGGACAACATTGCTCGTGCTTCAATGGATCCCAACCGGGCAACGTTGCTCGTGACTTGTTTCTTCTACATTTTAAAATTAATATTATCATACTTTTGTAATTTAATATGTTTTTTCTTTTTATTTAGGTATCTTAATACTCACTATTTGGTGAAGTGTATATATATTTTTTTGTTCTGTTATGAAGTGATTCTTTTTTGTTCTCAACCATCAAATGTGTAACCATTACAGTTATGTTGCAAACAACAACACTACGCAGTGTCAGAATGGTCATGTTTCCAAAAAAATCTGCAAATCAATTAGTTTTCAAATCGTACAAGCCAAGCAATTAAAGAACTTATCAAGATCAGGTAGAATGATCGTTTATCCGAAACAATTGCAGAATCATTGCTTTCTAAACGCTCGAAACAAGCGATTAATCGAATCTATCGAATAAGTTCTTGATCAATGAACTTTATCAGGATCAACGATTTTCATGATCACTCGCTTATCTGGATCACTCATAATCTTCTCAAACTGACCCTTAGTTGAGCTATAAGAGCAAACGTCTTCATAGTCAATTCCATATGTTTGTGATTAGTCTTTGGCAACCAACCGCGTCTTGTTGTGTTCAGAGGATATCAGAGTTAAATTTGATGCTGAAAATCCACCCGAAATTCACTTCTTCATTTTCTCGAGAAAGATCAATAATATCCCAAGTATGGTTGTGGCAAAGGGCTTTTATCTCATCAATGACTGCAGCATTCAAGTATGAGTGAGCCAATGCCGCGTCAATAATGGACGAGAGATACCAACCCGTCAAGTGGCAAATGCTTTGTAGGTTGGGATAAGCTGTTGAATGAGACGTATTTTGTCACGTGATAAAGAGTGCATGCCTGTTTGCATACCTCAATGAGTGATTTCAACTCCTCTTTTAGAGCTAGAGTGATTCCCGGAAGTTGAGAGAGCATTGTTCTGTGTGTCGTCTGGAGCGGATTCCAAGACATGCAGCGTGGTAGCATTCTGGATTGTAGGGGCATTGAGACGAGTCTCAACTGAGAGTTTGGTATGTGAGTATAGACATGGAGAGTTGATGAAGATGATATCAGTATGCTTGGTGGTGAAACCAGTGGGACTAAGGGTCACTTGGACACAATGGTTGTAGGAGTAGGTAGAAATTCAACGGAGTCAGAAAAGCAACATTCTCCAGAAAATCTAGCTCCCCCTCTTTTGAGGCAGTATTAGTGAACTATGAGATATTTTCAAAAAAGGAGACATTGACACTCATATATATTTTACTGGTGGTAGGATCCAAATACCGAATGCTTTTTTGAGTGGTTGAATAGTCGAGGAAAACACATTTAATTGAGCCGGGATTAAGTTTATTCCATGTTAGGGTTGTGTTCCGAACAAAGACGGTCCACCCAAATATTTTGGGATCTATTGTAGGGAAGATTGATTGGTAGGAAAACACGACATCAAGAAAGATAACGGGGCCCGAAAGTTATGGATTTTTTGGGAACTCTGTTAATGGAATATGTGACGGTAATGATGAAGTCATTTTAAAATCGTTTAGGGACATTAGTTTTAAACTTAATGGAATGAGCCACTTTGAGAAGGATTCGATTTTTCCGCTCGGCTATCCGATTTTATTGAGAGGTATCCGTACATGAGCTATGATGGAGGATGCTCTTACTAAGAATTTTTCTAATATAAAGTTAAAGTACTCACGATGATTTTTGGTTCAGAGGACTTGAATGGAAGCTTTGAATTGAGTCAAATTGAAGGAGTTCAAAATTTTTGAAGGTGACTGGAGCTTCAGATTTGTTTTTTAATATATAGACCCTAGTCATCGAGTGTGGTTATAAATTAGAGTAAGGAACCATCGTTTATTAGTGTAGCTTATATTTCGAGAGGGTCCCTATTAATCACTATGAACCAGTAAAAATGAAATAGTATAACGCTATGGTGGATATAGTACACGATGTTTAGCTAAATGACAAATTTCACATTTAAAAGTAGGTGGATTTTTCAATAAACATTTGAGGGTAAAATTGTTTTAAACAGTGAAAACTGCGATGACCCAAGCGACAGTGTAAAAGCATAACTGGACAAGTAGTAGAGGGAAAAGCTACAATTGTGGGATTGAGTGTCCACATCTTCAGTGTCATTTTCATGGAAGAATTAAAGCCTAGCTACTCGCTTAGCAGTTCTAGTCATCTTTTCGGAACGACAATCAAGGTCATAACTTAACTTACCGACCTATAAAAGGTTATACTTAAGCAAAGTTATGTGTAACGTTGACCCAGAGTCAACCCGACAATTAGTACAACCGACTCTTTACCTGCAATAGAATTATAGGAGTCGTTGGCAATTTGAATAGTGTCTTGTGTGGAGCATGAAGAATATGTCGAAAAGAATTAAGAGCATCTGGTCATGTGGTCTGCGGTACATGAATCAATATTCCGCGGACTAGAAGAAATGTTACCTTGATGAATATGGGAGGTCGACAGGCCGAAGACAAACTTACTGGATCCAAGCAGCTTAATTAAGTGTTCCATCTGACCCTTGATAGAGTCTGGTGATTCAGGGATGATCCGAGTGGGGGCCACCTGAATTGTTGTAGATTCTGAGGTCGTAGCCAAACCTTTAGCAGTAGAAGATTTGGTTCAAGAGTTATTTGTCGGCTTCTTGTGAATCTTCCAACAATTGTCACTGGTATGGAAGGGTTTGTGACAAAAATCACGTGTAGTGATTAGTGCACGGCCTCATGGCAGAGTGTGGGGGCATTGTTGGAGACCAAGGATAAACACTTGGTTGATTAGTGGAGTTGCCTAGCTTGAAAAGTCTCTTGGTTTTCTTTGCGGAGGACCTCGGCGAATGCTACTTGGGTTGAAGGAAGAGGATCACGACCAAGTATACGGCCGCATACTTCTTCAAGCTCTATGTTTAGGCCCGCCATAAATTGGAACACATGATTCTTTTCTAAAATTTTTTGGAAGAGGGAAAGATCCATGGGTGAGTTTCACGTTTAGTCATAATAGAGATTATCTATAAGGCAACCAAGTCATTGTAGTACTATGTCACTATCTTCGATCCCTGTTTTGTCTCGCATTTCCTATTATAAACTTCATAGAGTTGTCCATAATTCTCTACATCCGAGTACGTATCTCAAATGACAGTCTAGAGGGCACTAGTGGACAGAAGAAACAGGTACAAATGACCAATCGAAGTCTCCATGGAATTAATTAGCTATGACATTACTATAGAGTGCTTCACTTACCATGCTGCATATGTTGAGTCAATCTTCGGAGATTCGCGAATCGTACTTGTGAGGTGGCGAAATTTACCCTGACATTTTACATACAACAAAACAGCTTGAGACCATCAGAGAAAATTCAAATTGTGGAGTTTGTGAGTGGTAGTTAGGAAATTCATTGGGTTGTCATGTCCTATGGTTTGTGGAGGTATTGAGGTAGGTGTCGATCTTCTTGTGGACTCAAGGACTGCGTCAGATGAAAGCTCTGTAGTGGAGGAATCTGCCATGACTCTGTAGTGGAGGAACCCTTACGCAGCTGATAGCAAAATAGGGTCTGCAGGGGAAGATTCTAGCTTGTAGGACGGAGGTTCGGCGGCAGGAAAGCTGGCAAGAGAGAGATTTGGCTGTAGAAGGGAGTTCTGACGGTCCTGGAAGGAGATCTGGCCGACAGGAGGCACTTCCGATAGTTCTGGAAGGAGATTTGGCGAGAGGAGAGAGGTTCGGCGGCAGGACAGCTAGTAGGGGAGATACTGACAGCGAGACACTTTGCAGGAAAGGGTATTGGCAGTTGAAACAAACAATGGGAGAGAGCCTATAGGGATGGGATCCGGCGGCTGAAAAACTGCAGGGAAGTTACGACAGCTAGGGTAATGTCCCGGCGGTTAGGGTAAGATCGTGGTTCTAAATAACAAGTAGGTTTTTAGAAATGAGTAGGATAATATTATTGCTATTGAATGGGTATTAATACAATGGTACAATGATTCTAAATAGGAAAAATATAATACCCAAATCTCAACCTAATAACTACTCAATGATGAATGGAAAGTCATAAACTAGGAAATACAACAATTATGAAATATCAATGGAAACTAAATAATTTCTAACAAATAGAAAATAACCGGAAAGGAAACTAAATAATTTCTAGCAATTATTAATGCTGTCATTTGTTGAGTTAAAATTCATTCTAAGGTGGACAGAATAAATGTGGAGCTCAGTTTTGTAATCGTAGATAACTTTTTTTTTTTTGGGAAATTCGAGCGAATTTAATCGCAAATGCACACATGCCTCATATGCAAAGCTTTGAACCCATTATCTCTTGGTTGAATGCAAAGCTCTCATACGCAAAGCTTTGAACCCATGATATCTTGATTGACAACAAAGCTCTCAACCACTTGACCAAGTTGGCTTGCATAATCTTAGATAACTATAAAAGCTTCTTCATTTGCTGTAGTCATTATTATTTTAAGATTAGGATAAAAAATAATTAGTCTATAGCAGAACTGCCACAACATGCCATGTATTGTTTTAATCCAAAAGCCGGTTTGAGAGTTCATGCGTAATCCAAGTATGTTACACTGGGAGGCTTAAACCTGTCACGGGATGATATTTTGGTAGGCCTAAGCTATATTAAGATGCAACACTCATTGCGTTTTTTTTTCCTCTTGTTTAAATGATGGAAATCAATTATATTTAGTATTTTGGGGATTTTATTCGTGTTTATCTTATTATCATAAATGGGTTTTCTTTTGTAAAAATGGTTGATAATTAACACTTGAATAAAAGACTATTTCTTGGATGTAAAAATTTCTTTGTTCCCAGTATAATGCTTGAAGATAAGCCATTGCAAACGACCTAGTCTTGTCAATTTGGTTCTTTATAGTTTTCTCCTTTTTGTATGCCATCTTCTTTGCCTCAATTCCTTTTTTCTCTGTTATTAGCGTTGTGATTGCTGAAGAGCAGTTGGAGAGCAATTGGAATTGAATTCGGATTGACAATTAATTGTTGAATTCATTTCCGCATTTCTTCATACCCCTATTTCAGCCTCAATTCTTTTTTTTCTTCTTTTGCTAGCTCTTGGATTAGTTGTGTGGTATATTTTTTTCATCATCCAAACATATTCAGGCTTTTTATCATGACATTAATCCCATGTTATTGTTCTTTGATGATGTACTCTCGTGTGAATTAATATTGTAATGGTTCATGATTTGGTACTGTTGAGATTTATATCTAGTTTAGAGTCGAAATTGTAAATAGAAAATATAAAAGAAGTCCATGGATTTATTTGTAAGATATTGTAAGGCCCTATATAAAACCCAAGTGGTTAATAAATAGAATAAGTTTTTCAAGAGCAATTACTTCTTTATGGTATCAGAGCTAAACCTAGCCGCTTTCATTTTCTGCGTGTTGGGAGGAGCCCTGAACTCCCATTTTTCTCTTTCTTACGCTTCGTCGTCTCGAAGTGATATCAATTAGAGCTAACGGGGAGGCACAATGGGACTGCGACATGATCCCAACGATCCAGTCGCGATAAGAGCTAGCTAGGAAGGCACTGACGGGATTGCGACGATACTCTAGCTATCCAGTTGCATTTAGAGCTAGCTGGGAAGGCACTGAAAGGATTGCGGATGGACTCTGTCGATACAATCACGATTATAGCTAATTGGGAAGGCATTGACAGGATTACGACCTCCTCGACGACACAGTCACGATTAGAGCTAACTAGGAGGGCAACCACGAGATTGCAGTGTGCCGACTTGGAAAGCAGCGATGGGATCGTCGCCTACAGATGCGAGTGAACAAATTCAAGTGTGATCTTATCTTGTGATTGAAGATGTCAGGAGACAAAGATAATGCAAGAGGTAATGTTTTGGAGATTCTGGGGAAGATTGATCCTGAAGTTATGAAGGGCTTGATTGGGCTCATACAGGAAGCTAACGTTTCGACGGCAGTCATTACCTCAGCACATGCTCTGAAGCAGGTGAAGCTAGATCTCCCTTCTATGGATCTAAAACTTGATGGACCGATCACATACCCGAGTTGGTCTTGTCGAATCGAGATTGTTTTAGTAGGGAAGATACTAGAGGGATATCTGGCGGGAGTCAAGGCAGAGCCAGAGGGTGACTATGCCAAGGGGTGTGAGTGGAGGGCCACACATTCCTTGCTTTATACTTGACTTCTCAACTCGATGGTTCCATCTGTTGCCTCATCAGTGGATGGCATTCAAAAGGTGAATGATATCTGGTCAAAGCTGAAAAGGACCTATGCCGGGGTTGAGAATTACATGAGGGTGTTTCAGATTCATTGTAACATATAGGCAATGATACAGGGTAATAGATCGATTAAGGAGTACTCCATAGAACTGGAGTGACTATGGCAAGATCTTGATCACTTCTCACCTATGTCGAGTTGTAGTGATCCAGAGTGCAAAAAGGGGGAGATTTTTGAATAGATAAGGACTATGGGTCATCTGAACTAGATTTTTGATCAGTGAAGATCAGTCCTTCTAGCCCAGACAACGATCCCTTCACTGGATGAGGTCATCGCCACAATGATACAGGAGGATAGTCGCATGAGGCTACACTCTGAGCCTAGTGTACTTTGAGGTATGCGCTCTGCTTTGGCTACCTTGAGCTTAGGTATGACATCTGCTCAGGGGGAGACCCAGGAGTGCTATAACTGTGGAGAAGTGGGACATTTGAACAAGGCTTGTCCAAAGCCACCCGAGGAGAGAGAGACAGGTGGATGTGGATAATCTAGAGGCCGTGGTCATAGCTGTGGAGGCCAAAGAGGTGGAAAAGGGGGCTATCGGGCCAATCTGATGATTGCAGAGGACGAGAGAGAGATAGGGGTGATCTTTATCGATAAGCATCACGAGTTCTTGGAGATATTGAAGAGGAAGCAGAGAGCGGCAGGTGATGTGATTGCGGATGCAACCTCCTTATTTTTATTCAAGGGCAACACTGCTACTTATGCTCACTCAGCGAAAGATACTTATAATACACTTGCTCTTGCCTCTATATCCACCACGAGAACACGAGAATGGATAGTAGATGCTGGTGCATTTCAACATATGACAGGAAATACTAGAGAGTTTTTCTTCATATACTCATCTAGTAGTTCCAAAGACCATTTAAACCACTGATGGCTCCACACAGCCTATTGTTGGGAAGGGTGCAATGAGGGTACTAATTTCTATGATTTTGTTCAATGTCTTGCACGCTCCTTTCTTTTCAACGAGTCTTTTATCTAATAGTGTCTTTATTCTTCGACTAAAATCTATTGTTTTATTTGATATTTCTAATTGATCTTTCAAGAGAAGGAGACTGGTTAGATATTTGGAACTGTCATGCGGCATAATGGACTCTGGTACTTAGAGAGGGGATGGACTCAACTCTGACATCCATGATAGAGAGTGTTATTGTAGGAGGGTCTGGGAGGTGTGGAGAATGTGATGTTGCTACATCACAGGCACATTAGAAATTCTTCATTTAGTCTATTGAGTCGTTTGTATCTGTCTTTGTATGAACAGACAAATAAACAAAAACTTGTGTGTGCTGCTTGTGAGTTTGTTAAGCATAAAAAGAGCTCTTATGTGAGTTCTAGGAAGAGGAGTTCTTGTGTTTTTGATTTGGTGCATTTAGACGTATGGGGGCCTTATTCTACAGCTTCAATAGTTGGTTATAGATATTTTGTGCCATTCATTGATTATTTTTCTTGTTTTACTTGGCTATGTCTGATGAGGAACAAAAATTATGTGCTTGCTTTAAAGACATTCACAGGGCGATTCAAACTCAATACAATGCGGTAGTGAAGGCATTGCGGTGTGATAATGAGAAAGAGTATACCAACAAGACATACGAGGAGTACATGTCAGCACAAGGGATACAACATTAAACCACATGTTCATACATATCGGCACAAATTGCAGTAGCAAAGAAAAAGAATAGACACCTAGTGGTAGCCCAAAGCATGATGATCTCGATTAATGCTCCAAAGCACTTGTTGGAGCAAACAATTTTGACAGCCGCTCAATTAAATAATAGAATGCCCTTAAGAGTGATGGAGTGGTAATCTCATTGTGAGTTGTTGAAAGGAGGTAATAATGGGATCCTTCCATTGAAGATATTTGGTTGTGTATGTTCTGTGAAGGACGATAGAAAAGTTGAATCCCTGAGCTGCGAGGTGTGTTTTTGGGGATATTCTGCTACGCAGAAGGGATATGTTTGTTGGAGCTTAATAGAGAAGAGATTATATGTGAGTGTGGATGTGACATTAGAGAATTCGAACCATGCTATTCTTTGGAGGTGACCTCACCCTTTGGCAACTTGCCGGATACTGGAGATATGAGGCGAAAGGGGGAGGGTATTAATATTGAGAGATTAGTACATTTGTGGACGATGCCTTGTCTCATTGTGTGGGAAGGATCTACTAAGAAAGAGCCAGACAATGAGATAAATGAAGCTAAGGAAGAGCCGAACAATGAGAAAAATGAGCCCGAAGGTGGTGGGATTCAAGCTCAAGAGGAGCTGAGATTGTATACAAGGATGAGGAGGGAATAGTGTCGGATGTGCTACTCGTGCATTAAATCTCGTCTCGGCCTACCCCAACTTCTGATGCACTTGCACTACCCACCTCATAATCAATTTACACTGGTGATCCGATTCCTCTCCCCTCTTTCCTACTCCTATGAATTTAAGGAGGACCTCTCGAAGTACTGCGGGTCATTGTTCGGATCGTTATTCTTTTGATCGTTTTGGTTTATCACATGATATTACTTAGTTTATCACATACTCTAACATATCACTTGTATATGAAGTATTCATTGCATCTTTGGACACTGTCTCTATATCGAAGTGTTGGCAGGTAGCTAAGGAGAATCTAAAGTGGAAGACTTTCATGCTGAAGGAATTTGGTGTTGTCGAGAAGAATAAGACTTTGGAGCTCACATTGCTACAAACATGAAAAAAGCAGTCGGGTCCAAATGAATCTTCATTATGAAACAGACCTCAGAAGAAAAAATTGATCATTACAAAGCACGGTTGGTGGCGAATGGGTATAGTCAAATATATGACATCAACTATAATAAGACATTTGCGCCGGCAGCGAAGATGAGCACAGTCAGACTCATATCTCTGGTTATGAATGATGGATGGAGATTACACCAATTGGATGTGAATGTGTTTCTTAATGGCTATCTGCTGGAGGAAGTGTACATGGAGATGTCCAAAGCTTTATTACAAACTAAGCAGTGGGCAAAGTATGTAGATTAAGTCATTGTATAGTTTGAAAAACAGTCTCCTTGAGCTTGGTTTGTCGGGTTCAGGAGAGCAATGGTAGGCATGGGCTATCAGCAGATTAATATCGACCACACAATATTTGCTCGGCGAAATGGTGGTCACACCACTATACTTGCCATGAATTTGGATGATATGATAGTCACTAATGATGATGAGGTAGAGATTGTGTTGTAAATGCAAGATTGGGCAAAGAGTTTGTGATGAAAGACCTGGGACAGCTTGGATACTTTTTTGGGCTTGAGGTGGCTCGTGGAGCAGACGAGTTTGTCTTATCTCAGAGGAAGTATGTGCTAGACTTGCTCACAGAGACAAACATGTTGGGATGCAAGCCTGTAGTTTCACCAATTGATCAAAAGGAAAAGTTGATTGCAGTGGTAGAAGGGCCAGTTGATCAAGAGGTATTAGAGATTAGTAAGTCGTCTCATCTATCTGAGTCTTAGTAAGTCATCTCATGTATCTGAGACACTCGTTCCGACATATCATTTGCAATAAGCGTGGTGAGTCGTTACATGCATGATTCGAGGAAGGGCCACAGGGGTGTTGTTTATCAGATTCTAAGGAAACTGAAAAGTGCACCAAGGAAGGGATTGATCTTCAGGAAGAATGGACAAGTAGGCATTGAGCTATATTGTGACTTTGACTAGACAAATTGTTTTGATGACAAGAGGTCCACATCTGGACATTGCATGTTTGTATGGGGCAACTTGGTCTCTTGGAAGAGTAACAAATAGTCGGTAGTAGCGAGGTCAACAGTAGGGGCAAAATATATGATCATGGCCTTTGGAGTTGCCGAGATGATGTGGCTGAAATTCTTATTTGTAGAACTCAAGGTGGGCCAAAGAGCTCAAATGAACTTGTGTTGCGAAAACAATTCAGCGACCAACAACCCAGTGCAACATGATAGAACCAAACACGAGGAGATTGATAGGTTTTTCATCAAAGTAAAGCTGAATAATGGACAACTGGAACTATGTCATAAAGCCACTAGAGAGTAAGTGGCTGACTGTCTCACAAAAAGACTTTAGCTCATTAGATCTGTCTAAGTTATGTGATGAGATGGGCTTAGTGGATATCTTTTGTCCAACTTCAGGGGAAGTGTTGAGATTTATATCTAGTTTAGAGTCCTAATTGTAAATAGGAAATATTAAAGATGTCTAGGGATTTATTTGTAAAATTTTGTAAGGCCCTATATAAGCCCAAGTGATTAATGAATATAACTAGTTTTTCAAGAATAATTGCTTCTTTAAGTACTACTTCATAGAGTTGAATTTCCATCATGATTATTAAATGATTGTTTGAGTTAGTGTGCTCCAAGATAAAGGATTTTCAAAATTGTGGAGACAACCTTATGGCTTTTTGAGTTTCATTCTAGAGTATGAGTTGTCTCCATCATTGCAATAGTTTCATTTACAAAAATCCTTGTTTCTGATGGCTTTGCTTCACTTTTGCATTACTTTGACTTGACGCTGTGACATGCATCACCTTGAGATATAATCAACTGATTTTATTAGTTGATATGCTAATTTTAATTAGAAAGATTAGAAATCTAGTACTTTTGAGTTAAAGAATCAGACTCAGTAGAAATTCAGTAATGGATGTCTTTAGTTCTTTGGTTTGATTTTCCAAGAGTGTGAAGATATTATAACCGTGTGATGAAAATGATATTAATTTGTTTCGTTAGAAGGGGATGTATGTTTCAAGTTTATCTCGCTGCTTAGGCTGAACTTCTATTATTTTCTTAAAGATTTATAATTGGCATCAAATATGAAAGATAATACTTCAACAGTAACATATTTGTGAAACAAGAACTAAGATGGCTATTCATGACACCTTGTGGCTTCTCTTAAATTTGGAGATATAAATTTAGTTTTAATTGATAATTTTAATTTGGAGATATAATTTTGGGCTTATTGCATAAAAAATGATCTTAATTTATTAGAATTAAACGAAAATTTGACACTAAATAGGACGCAATGGAGAAAAAGGATTCATGTAGCCGACCCCACTTAGTGGGATTAAGGCTTTGTTGTTGTTGTTGTTGATAATTTTAAAATAAAATTATAACTGAATATAGCATCATCATCTTTTTTTATTTGCTATTGCGATGTATCCTGTAAGATTTCCTTATTATCAAAAAATTTAGATAATCTTTTCTTGCTTCCATGAGAAGGATGACTTGTCTTACTATTGTTTTGTGCATATTTTGTAAATAAAATCTGAAGTTAAGATCCTTTCCTAATTTCATTTCAATGTATCAAATGAGTTGGGCCGTGATTTTTGGCAATCTTTTTCAGCTCAAGGAGCAAGGTTCCTGTATGGCCGTTCCTTTTTCTCTCTATCTTTGGCGGTGCATATGCTCTCATCCCCTATTTTGTTCTTTGGAAGCCACCACCACCAGCCATTGGAGAAGATGAAATTAGAAAATGGCCTTTGAATTTCTTGGAATCAAGGATAAGCGCATCGGTAAACTGGAAACCCTCAAAACTCTATATTCCAAAACCAAAATTGTGTTTCTGTTATTTTTCTTGAACGACCTTTGAACTCAATATATAAACTTTATTTATTCTTGAACCTTTCATCTATGCATGTTAATTGGCTTTAGCAAAAACAATTCAACCCAAACATTGAAATAGTAAATTAAAGTCAATCCAAATTCATACACATCCCTGTGTAGGCCATGTTCTACCAAACCCATTGGTGAACTGTTTATTCATGCTTTTCTTATTCAGGTATGGAGTTGCAGAATTCATGGTAATTTGTATTCCTTAAACTTTCCTTAAAATTATACTTTGAATTAAATTACTTAAAAACTCATATACACATATATGACTTCTTTTGCTATACATTAGTATGATCTCTGTTTCTTAGGGCAAAAGTAACTCCATTTCCATTCAGGTTGTGCTTGCTGCAGGTTTAAGCTTGGTGGCATATGCTCTCTTAGCTAATGGAGATGTGTGGACAGAATTTTACCAATACTTCAGAGAGAGTAAATTTGTAAGTATGCTTTTAAAATCAATTGAGGCAGTCTACTTCTCTTATTAGCATATATATGTAATATGTTTGTTCAATAATTAATGTAATCTAGTGATAGGCTTGTTTAGTTGGGCTGGTGCTTTTAAACAAGCCTGTTAAAAAGCTGATTTTACAAAAGCCGCTTATTAAAATATGATAGAAAACAGAAAATGGAGTTTTTTAATAGGCGTTTCTAAAAAAGCATAATAACCAAAAAACTCATCAAATGAAGAAATGACTTTTTATGAAACGGAAAGCAGGAGAAAAGTTTCCTCAAACGAGTCCATAGGTGTTGTGTACGATTTATTCTAGCAGCTTAAATTTTATGTTTTGCAGATTCATGTTATGAGCCTCGATTTTGTGCTGCTCTCATCTTTCGCACCTTTTTGGATTTACAATGACATGACTTCTAGGAGATGGTGAGAATGGCAGAACTTGTATTTATCATCACCACAGAATAGAGCTAGAAATAACTCAGAAATCTGGCAATTCAATTTTTTCAATTAGGGAGATTTATATACATACCACAAAATTCTTATGTATTTACATATCTAACACCTAAACTTCAATTTTTACATATATTTCACCTTACCTATGCATGAAATATGCATCACTTTTTATAATTTAAAATAGTGGTATTTTAGATGTAATATGAAGATTTTGGGTGGTATAAATGTAAAAAGGCAATTTTTAAGTGTTAGATATGTAAATACATAAGAATAGGTGGTATGTATTTAAATGGCCCTTTTAATTATCAGCCTAACATTGAATGGCTCATCTCATTTTAGTTTTCTGGCAACAGGGTAGATAAAGGTTTATGGCTTCTATTTTTGTCACTCATTCCTCTTTTGGGGCCAGCGTTGTATGTTGTTCTTCGTCCGCGGCTTGCCGAATTACCTACACGTGTTTTCCCGGACTCGATCGAGAATGATTAGGCGGAACTGAGCGACTCCATTCTCTTTAATCTCTGGGGTAGATATTTCCAGGCAAGCCCTATTCTGGTACATATGCAATTTGAATATTCTCCTCCATTGCAGCGGCTGGTCTAATTCTGCTTCCTCTCGAGTTTTGATTAGTTCATAAGCTTTAAAAACACAAATGTACCAAGCTTTATAAAACTTGAGTTTTCAATTTCGTTAGCAGAAAAAAAAAAAAAAGACCTGCAATTTGGGACGAGTTCCTTTAGAAACTAGACACTACGTAAGTTTTAGCCGGTTTGGCCGTTTACTTGAAAAGTCTAGAATTTGAAGTTTCAGGTCTGAGTTTTCAGCATGGTTGTCTTTTGTCTTCTTCAAATTCACTTGATGGAAGAAAATCCTATGAAAATTTGTTTTTCTGTTTTCCATAATTGTATAATTAGGAAGATTTAAATACATACCACTCAATTCTCATGTATATAATATCTAACGCCTAAATTTTAATTTTTGCATATATACCACTTTACTTATACATGAAAATGTTTATTTCACTTTTTAAACAAGTTAAAATGGTGGTATTTTTTATGTGAAATGAAAGATTTGGGTGGTATAAATGTAAAAAAGCAAAGTTTAGGTGTTAGATATGTAAATACATTGGAATTGGGTGGTTTGTATGTCAATGCCTCTTTTTTTTATCACATTAATAGAAATTGCTAGAGATGTTTCTAGCATAAATTATGCTGTATATGCTTCATTTGTTAATTTTATCTTTTGTTACTTTATTGGAAATGAATTTCTCATTTTTGTAGTGATGGGTGAGTTGAATTGTATGTATTGTATGTCATCGATGATGGATTACGTGCATGTATAGATGTATAGTATTTTTTTAATATAACAAATGTGAACTATCTATTTTATATGAGTTCATATTAACAAAATTTGATGATTTTGTTGTAGATTTCACCAATTTACCTGATTGGAATTTTTTTTCCTTTGAATAGGAGGATATTATGTTGAATTTTTCAGCAACTTTTCATCAACTTTTTCGGCTAGATAAGATTAAAAAATATTGGAATGTTTACATTCTCACAATTCAATTCCTATGCACTTACATTGCTAGCACTTAAATTGCATCCACTTTTAAAAATGATATGTTTGATGTGATATGAAAGATTTGAGTAATAAAATTATGACGTTTAGGTATTTGAATGTGAAAACATAGGAATTGGATAGTGTGTAAATATGGTATGGTATGTAAAGGGCATGTCTGGTAATGGATTTAGAAGTAGTATTCAAGTTAGATTTAACTTGAATCTTGCCATGGTCATTTTGAAAAAATAATGCTGTGAATTTGATGAATTTGGGTTTGATGAATTTTGGTCTTAAATTCTGGATTTACTATATTCCATGAGTTGCTAGATTTACTAAATCTTGGATGGGCTCCCACGCGAAAACAAAGATGTGAAGTTACCTTTTGGTAGGATAGCGAGGGTTTGATCGTGAAGGCGATGATTTTGGGCGAAACCAGGAAGCCGGGACGGGGAGTGAATTTGGTCAGGGTTTCAGGCAAAGACCGTGAAGGGTTTCGAGTTGACTAATTGCTATGTTTATAAACACTTCAAAGAAGTGAGGATGTTTTTGTTTAGTTTTCTGAGTTTTCGTTTAGCTTTGTTTAGTTCACTTGGCAAACTTTAAAAAACTAAATATATCTTGCAAAAATTACAAAAAGAGAATGCAAGTTTCAGCCATTGGATGATGAAGGAACTGCAAGAATAGGACGGAATTTATTCAGTACTAACGTTAAAAAAAAAATTGTTAGAATAACCCTAAAAGAAGTGACTAGGACACAAGGCTAATGACAGGGGAATCCAACGACTTTGATATTGTTAGAATCGTTATTGTTATATATTAGAATCATATTGTGCAGTATAAGTCCTAACTCTTTTAGGATTTCGAGGTTGGTTGTTCGGTACGACGTAAATTATTTCATCTTCCTAGCCCATTTGTTCGATAAGATATTTTGTAAGTGTAAGTCCTAAATTTTAAATAATTAGCATGAATAAACGTTAAATAAATATCACTTTTAAATTGTAAAGCCAAACAATAGAATAGCTTGGGGTTTTTCTCGAGATCCGTGACATCACCAACTTCTCGCTCCCTTGGTTTCCAAAAATAATTGTTACTTTCTTATTTAAATTTTTCTACAAGCGACTGTGGATGGTAAACTTTGAATTTTTGAAAATGAAATCCCTGATCTTGATCGAGAGTTTTCTTATGTGATTTTGATTGTCTAGGATGTAATTAAGAAGTCATATATTTCTTAGTTTAAATGGTTGAGCATACTGACAAGCAATATGTTTATATCTCAGAATAGTATATTACTTGTGGTATTGTGCTTAACTATCTAAACTATTTAATGAATGAGATCAATCTGAAATCATTTTTCAAAATTAAAATTTTATTTTCAAGAAAAATTATATATATACATTAAATTTAAATTATTTTCTAAAAAAATTGTCTGGCAGTGGCCCTAGGGTCCATAGGTAAGTTTCTAGGGTTTTGGGGTTTCATAGGTGATCAAGGGCAGTCTTACCCATGGGGTGCTTGGGCCTTTCATCAGGTCAAAGACCTAAACCAGCCCAACCAAAGGTTGAGGTTTTGGACTTGTCCTGATAAGGCCTAAAGGAACATAAGCCTAGTCTGGGGGTTATGTGCAAGTGAGTGGGTAAGTTCTCAAAAAACTAAGTTCAACACTTAGCAATAGACCTCAAGGAACTCTTCCTAGCAACACTGAGATCAAACCTAAAGAGAAGAGTGAACACGTGAAGACAGTCAAGTTTAGGAGTGGAAGAGAGTTGGAGGAAGTAGTCTAAAAAGATTAAGATGCGGAGAAAGATAACTTGGAACCTGAAAGAACTATGGAAGACCCTTCTAAATATTCAGGAAAACTAGTCTCACCCGTTAGGAATAACTTAGAAAGATCACCACCACTATTTCCTTTGAGACTCCAGAAATAAAAATTGGATCAACAATTTTCTCTGTTCTTGGAAGTGTTTAAGAAGCTGATGATTAATATTCAATTTGTTGTGGCCTTGGAGCAGATGCCTAGCTATGTGAAGTTCATAAAAAGTATTTTTACAATAAGGAAAAGTTTGAATATTATGACACTGTAGCACTTAGGGCCTGTTTGGCGCAGCTGCAACTTCCCAGGAAGCAGCTGGGAGGAAGCAACTGTGGGGAAACTGGTTATCTGTTTGGTTCAGCTGTGTGAAACAACTACCGGGCAGCTTTTTCTGCATTAATGACCAAACTGCCATTATTTGTTAAAACTGTTAAAATTTTTTTATATATTTATGTGTATGGAGGTTTAATATTCGTAAAATTTTTAAAAATACTATGTATTAAATTTTCATATGAATTAAACTTAAGTTTTATATACGTGTTTAGGTATCTTTTTTAAATTCTTATAAAACATATTTAAAATAATGATATTTTGTGTTTATAAAAAATATTTAAATAAAAGTATGTTGTGTTTATAAAAAATATTTAAAATAATGATATTTATTAAATTTAAAGGTTTGATTGATTTACTATGACAATAAATTTGCAAATATATATGTTTTTAAGAATAATTTTAAAATTTGTAAACATGTAAACATATATTTTTACTTACATAAATAAACATATATAAAGATATCTCAAACCAAATACACTAGAGTTTTTATAGATAAATACATCTCAAGACATATAGTTTTGGCATTCCAAAATAGTCCAAATGTATATGAAGACATCTCAAGCACTAGCTAGTAGGAGTAGAGTGAAAAAAAATTGTAAAACTATTACATCTACGAGTAATATAATAATAATGTTATTTTTAATAATGACACGTTGTAGCTCCCATGTCAGCCCGTCCTCAAGTGAAGCTTGCCACTCCCTACTATCGTCATCCTGAGAATCCGCCAAACTGTCCTCTCACCGGAAGAATCTACACTGCTCGGCAATGTTCTGTGTGCAGCTATAAAACTTACGGCCATAACTGTGTGGCTGTCGTGATGTCAGAAGCGTTGTTTGCAGGCCACAATGACATAACATTCGTCGAAAGGTGGCTGACATCCTCGAGCTCATATTTTTTTGAAATGCATGTCAAGATAAAACATATTTAGTGACATATTTGCTAATCAAAAAAGGAATGTTCATTAACCCATATAGAAACATAATTCAGAAATGGTAGTTACTGCTAACAACAGTACTAACCTCAATAAAATGAAAATCTTCTTTTCAAAAGAAACATTATTCTAAATTTTAATGTCATTACAGCAAATCAGAAAGAAGACAATCACTATCCAACTAATATGGTGGTTATCTGCTCTCGAAGGGCTGCCATTTCATTTGCACCCTACTCTCCCCATCCTTTGTGCAAATGGTGGCATTGCCGTTCTCCTCCCGTGACAGAGATTGTCCAAATGCGGTGTTCAAATGCTTCTACAGACACCCTCTGCATTCTCCTCGGCAGGCTGGAAATCAACATCACCTCGAGCTGGATGCCGTCTAATATAGTTATGGAGCGCCATCGTGGCTAACACTATGTTCACCTATTTCGGAAACGGATAAGGTGACATATCTCAAAGTATGACCTACTTCTTCTTTCAAACTCCAAATGTCCTCTCAATGACGCCTCACAAGAATGAATGTCTTTTGTGGAAGACCTCCTTTCTGCTTCTTGTAACATTGCTGGCTCTTTAAAAAATCTGGTATATGATACCTAGTGTCAGGGTAGGGTTTCAGATACCCTCGCTGCAATTGGTAGCCAGCATTCACTAAATAATATTTTCCTGAAATATGATCAACTTTCAATTAAGCATACTAAAAAAATTAGGAGTGATCTTAGGTATGCAACGTACCTTGCGGAGGGTGAGGGAAGTTATACTCTGGATTCCTCGTTGAACTTTTAAAATTTATACTATCGTGAGCGCTATCGTCCCAACCAGGCATTACAAAAGTGAAACACATGTTGGAGTACATACTGCCATGATATTTTGCGTTGACGTTCCAGAACGTACCGATAAATGCAATTTTCTTGTTGTCTGGAATCATTGCATCTACGTGCGTTCCATCAATTGTACCGATACAATCCTAAACAAAGAACACCAATCATTTCATTACTGAATTCATATAGAAAGATATATCATGCAAGAATCAATCTGTACCTTGAAAATGGCATGTAACAACAGTCGTGCCGAATCTCCTTTGGAGTTCATGTAAAAGTTAGATCTGTGGGTTGTATGATGTGCTGTGATAGGCTCATAAGAGCACTCAACCCTACTGAAAAATACCTGCTTATTGTCTCCGACGAGTGCTGAAAGCGTTTCATCGCCCCGCACACTGACTGGTTCTGTGATAAATATATATAGTGTGATGCCCAGTACCTCGCGATCAGTTATCCTAGATGACCCGTGGAGTCCATGAGATGTTGTTAGTTCTGCTAAAAGGTCATTGAAAACATCCTGCAACATGCGAAAGATGTTTCTAAATCTCGTTGGGTGTCCTGTAAGCATTTCTCCTATCCATTTGTCCCCAATTTTAGATGATGTGTAACAGGGTGAATGGTCGATGTATGTGCTATAATAATCTACAAGTAAATTTATAGATGCATTTCTCCTTTTGCGTCGTGCTACCTCAAGGTCAATGATGATATAAACTGTACATGGTCAATCAAATGCATTCAGAATCAATATAAGAAAATGCGTTAACTCGAATCACTAAAATCACTGAAATAAATACTGAGATACAAATGTCCGACACAACCACAGATGAAATATAAATGTCCAATACCAAATAACATATAATAACAATTCCAAATCATAAGTTTCGTCGATAATAATTATATCGTATATATGCCACCCTTTGCTCTATACTAAGTGCTTCAAAGAAGTCTCTATGGACCGAATCATGGAGGAGGTCGAAAGCAAAGTATAAAATGTCAGGTTCCCCTGAAAATTTTGTATCTGCTTCAAGAAGTCGAACTATCTCAATTGTGGAAGTTTTTTGAACTCTGTTGGGGGGGGGCATCATTAGTTGATTCGACATAGCTGATTCGACAATGTGACAGCTGGTTTCTTATAGAAGGAGCTCTAGTCTTTCTCTTGCTTTCAGAACAAGAGTCGCTTTGTACGGTTGGTGGACTGAATTTCAGGTGGATCCAGGTCGAGGAATTCTGCTGAATCATTTGATAAAGTGACCGCCACATTCTCAGGGGTTTGACCAAAATCTGTCTGGCTAGGCGCGCATGCATATTTCCCTTTAGCAACAATCCCACCAAACATCCGGTTTAATTTTTCCTCGAAGTCGGGTTCTATTCCGACCATTTTAAACTTCTTTGCAGCTGGCACAACCTGTAGGAGGAAATGAGAGATATTTCAGTTTGAATGAATATACTGAATGACATCATATGTATAGAATGAAAATTATTTTACCGCAAGCCTTTCTCGCCACCACTCCTCTGGAGCATCAATCGTTCGCTTGACTGGATCCCATCCCAATCTGGTCGAGCCTCGCTTCAAATAATTTTAAATTTTCCAGTCTTTTTTGAGCTGGTGCCATTTATTCTTAAACCACAGTCTTTCGTATTCCCTGCATGTAGCCTCCATGAATTTTATAACTATGTTTTGCCAACCTTCCTTATTGAAAAAGGAGTTCGGCTTATTTCCCTTTTCAAGTTCAGTTAGGCATAAGTCGCAGAATATTACCTTTGCTTCCTTCTCCCAAAGTACAGGAGTTGCAACCTCTTTGTTTTTATTAGCCATACTATCAATACGACAAAGATAAACATTCAAAATGAATTGAGATAACAAATGCCAAAACAAGTTCTCAAATTAAAGCATGGATACATATACATTGCAATAAACCAAAGAATAGAAATAAACACAGAGGGACAAAACAATTTACGTGGTTCGGTCAAATTGACCTACATCCACGGGAAAGGAGTGATATTTGTTTATTACTGGAATGGAAAACATATACATAACTTTCAATTTACATAACATTTCAAACAGACCAACAGGAACACCCAACTCCAATTTACTGTAGGTTATAAAACAAACTGCAGCTTACATTTCAAACCGACAAGGACCCCCTAATTACAGCAGGTGTTACAACAAGCCGAAGAAGCAAAGTGCAAGTTACTCCCAAACTGCAAATACATGTTCATTTGCTGTTGATTTGCTCTTCATGACCGAAAAGTACAAAGGTATTAAATCTGTTCTAACAAGCAAAGTATATTCCCGCCATAACAATTCCTTAACTAAAAACTCTTAAATGCATTTGAACATTTGGGAATAGAAACATAAACAAAAAATATAAACACTTCTAATGGCTATTACACTAGTTGGTGCACTAAAGAAATTAAGCTTCTACTTTAAAATATTTTGAACTTGTGGCCATGCCAAAGTGGGCAAATCATACTCATTGGACTGTGAATTCCACCATAGTAAAACATGTGACGACAACTTTAAAAAAAGGAAATGCAAATTTCTTTCTATCTGGACACTCAAAGACATGCCTCCTAAATGAAATTTATTATAGTAAAGCATTCATGAAAATGATAAACCCTTCTTATACTCTCTTTGATAGAAAGTTTAAAACATGTATAAATCCCTACTTTTGTCAAAATGACAAAGAAACAAAACCGACCATGCTTGTCATATGCTTTGCATAGGAGAGAATTATGCACTGTGATCCCTTCTAAATGAAAATAATTCTAAACTCATTTGATTCTAAGAAATGGTGAATATATCCAGAAATATAACAAGGTGGGACTGTATCACATTAACATATATCCAAGAGCACATTAGAATCAAATTCTATAAGTAGGAAATTTCGATTAACATTGGCAACCACTTATAAAGCCACCCTAACTCCATAGAGCTCATCCTTCATGGCAGGAACAGATAGGTAATGTAAAGAAATGGAACACAGAAATTTCCCTTAAAACAGGACCAGAAAACTCCCCCTGCACCTGCCCAACCATTCGTAACTCATAAATGGTCAATTTAATAAATGAACACATTAGAGAACCCTAATTAAAATGATCAAAGTTACTGCTCATAACCAAGAGGAATGCATCTTTTCAAATTCACTTCTAGGAACTAAAAGTTTATGAATTTGCATCACTCTCATGAACCTATTATATAGATAAAACTAATCTATAAAACTAATTTATGAAACTAAAATAAAACAAAGAATGTTTCTAAGAATTAAAACAAATTTATAAAACTATAGTTAACCTACCAGTGTTAGAAGAAACAAAAAATCATTGTAGAAAACAATGGATGCCTTCCCTCCAGGCTACAGCTTGGTTCAAGAATTGGCTTCAATGCCTACCTTCTTATTTGCGATTTTAGCTTTTTTTAGATAAAGTTTATGAATTTGTAAGATTTGCATCACTCTCATTGTCGAAACCCTACATCCCTAAATGCAAACCCGATATGAATTTATACAACAAGGCCTTCTTCAGCCATGAAAAATAAGAGAAATGAAAATTTTCTTAAGAAAAGGAAAGCCATAAGAACAGGGTCTTCTTCAGCCATAAAAAAGCCATTCGAATAGATCAATAAACCCGCATTAGTTCATTATTTGATGAACTAGTTTTCTAAACAAGATTTGCATCACTCTCACTATCGAAAATGTAATCCCTAAGAGAAAAATTGTGCAGGGGAGAAAAGAGGTTTGCTGCAGGGTAGAAGACATTTCGTACAGGGGAGAAGAGAGAACCCCTTTTGGAAGAAGAGGAAAAGAGGTTGAGATTCATTAAAACACGCGAGGAAGAAGAGGGGCATTACGGTTTACCTTTGAGCTTGGTTGAGAAAGAGGAAGGCGCAGGCGACTCGCGAAAACCTCTAGGGCGAAAGAGGAGAAGCTCGTGAGGGCAAGGGTAACAAAGTGAAATGTTCGCGGCACCGCAGTGAAAGTTGGGGCCGGGGGATTTTTATCGCGGCCCGCTTTCACCCCAACTTCACGGTCACTTGCCGCGAAGCTGAGCCACACATCCCCGCGGCGAAACAAATTCGCAGTACCTCACCGTGCCATACCCTAAAAAATCGGAACCAAACGGGGCCTTAAGCTCTGTTTGGTGCAGCTGCAACTGCTGCCCAGGAAGCTGTTGTGGGGAAGCTGCTGCGGGGAAGCTGGCTGCATGTTTGGGGCCATTGTGTGAAAACAACTATGGGGCAGCTGTACCTGTAAAAATGATCATTCTACCCCAATTTTGTAATGTTGTGAGTAACAGAATTGTGATTGCCATATTTTAATAATTTTAAAGCAAATTTTAAAGTTGTTCGTGTTCTATGATATGAAAGATTTGGTTGGTATATGTAAAAACATTAGGTAAGTTCACAGTTATATGCTAACAACACTCAACTAATCAATTCAGTATATTCAATCAAATATTTGAAGTAGTGTTTTTTGATTTTTTTTCTCAAAACACAATAATCATGTCTCTACTACTATATTATGAATCCAGAGATGATAAACATACACAAATCTATTTATACACAATCCAAAAAAATACAATCTATTAATTAATTTTCAATGTCCAGATTCAGGGAAAATTAATTTTCATAATTGCAGAGGCATTCTCCATAGTTACTCCTCCGAATTTCATTACCTGAGGAGATCTCTTGGTTTATATCGCTGGTAATACCAGTTTACTGAGAGATGCTTAGCATCTCCTTCTCCATCTTGCATCCCTGCTTCGCCATTAGATCACCATCGAGCAAGTTCATGAATCCATTACCAGAGAAATTGGAGAAGAAGATAGAAGACATGTCTGCAGAGGCGTTGATTATAGGAGAAGCTTGAAAGGAAGGGTTGAAGAAGTGGAAGAGCTTAGGGTCTCGAATCTTTTGGCCCTCCATCGCGTTGGAGAAGCAGGTCACGCGAGCTTGTTTGTCCATTAATGGTTGTGGAGTTGGAGTCGAAGTAGGAGTAAGATGTCCCATTAATGGCTGCGGAGTTGGAGTCGGATTCCTCTGCCGCTATCCTGTCCGCTGCAAGGGTTCTATGTGAGATAAATTGTTCATGTTTTGTGAATGATTTGATCAATCTTCAATCATCGACTCATCAGAAGGTTCGATCAATCACTAGCTTCTTCTATGATCCCTATCTCATTCTCTTTCTCATTTTGAGGAAGAAGGATTGAGATGCTAGGGCAGAAGGCGTACGACGCTTCGCACGGAGCGTTCGCGAGACACCAGGATCGCATGGGTAACATGTAATATTAGCACCGCGAACGCGGGGCTGTGGGGCTTATCCCATGGCTCGCGTTTTCTTTAAAACGCAAAAACTTTTGCCGCGAGTCTTTGCCTTCGCTGCTCCAAATGACGTAAAATCGTGTCAGCCTGCTGCGCCGCCCTTCGCCACTGCCCCAAACAGGTCCTTAGTGATGAGTGTAGTGTTATTAGTTAGAAGAAGCTTCCTCCGAAACTTAAGGATCCTTGGAGCTTTTCTGTTCTATGTGCTATTGGAGAGAAGTTTTATGAGAAGGCCTTATGTGCTTTAGGAGCCAATATTAACCTTATGTCATTGTCCATTTTCAAGAGGTTAGGACATGCAGAGGTGTCTCCAACTACTATAACTCTTCAGCTTGTTGATCGCTCGATCATTTATTTGAGAAGGGTTATAGAGGATCTCCTCATGAAGGTGGATAAATGTATCTTCCCTGTTGATTGCATTGTATTAGACATTGGGGAAGATAAAGAGATCCCTGTCATAATAGGTAAAATTTCCTAGCCACTGGCTGAGCGATGATTGATGTTGAGAAAGGAGAGTTGACTATGAGGATGAACGATCAAGCGATTACTTTCAATGTATTGAAATCTATGAAATTTACTTTCAATGTATTGAAATCTATGAAATTCCCTTTTGATTGTAATGAGGATTCATTTTATAGGATGGATATAATAGATCAACTGTTGTGCCATCAATTTCTTGAGAGTTGTAAAGTTAAACGATGATATGATCGATTTTAAGGTTGAATCAACTCTACTGGTTGAGTACAATCTTAGGATTTGTAGGGAGAGGTTGGAGTTATTGGATGCTACTAAAAATTTAAAACCTCTGATCCCTTCTATTGAGGAACCTCCTGTACTTTAGATGAAGGTGCTTCCCAAATATTTGAAGTATTCTTACTTGGGAAGACATCTACATTTTCTGTGATTATATACTAAGAGCTAAGTAGTTTACAAGAAGAAAATTGATGATTGTTCCGAGGAACTTTAAAAGAGCCTTCAGATGGACCCTATCAGACATAAAAGGGATTAATCCTTTGATATGTATGCATAGAATCCTTATGGAGGAAAATCATAAGCTTCAGGCATATCCTCAATGGAGATTAAACCCTGTCATGAAAGAAGTTGTTAAAAAGGAGATTGTGAAGTGGTTAGATGCAGACATTATCTATCCCATTTTATATAGTGCCTGGTTAGCTCAATCCATTGTGTTCCTAAGAAAAGGGGAGTGACTATGCTAGTAAATGAATGAAATGAATTGATCCCCATTAGACATGTCATTGGGTGGTGTATATGTATTAATTATAGAAAATTAAACCTAGCCACTAGGAAAAATCATTTTTTTATTGATCAGATGTTGGATAGGATAGCTAGTCACCCTTATTTATGCTTTTTAGACGAGTATTCAGGGTACCATCAAATTTTTATTGCTCCTAAGTATCAAGATAAGACCACATTCATGAGTCATTATGAAACTTTTGCTTTCAGGAGAATACACTTTGGGTTATGTAATGCACATGTTATGTTTTAGCGATGCATGATGTTCCTGATTGAGAAAGGAATTGAAGTATTCATGGATGATTATTCAGTATTTGGGCCTTCTTTTGATTCTTACTTGGACCATCTAGCCAAGGCATTGAGACAATGTGAAGAAACAAATCTTGTTCTCAATTAGGAAAAGTGCCAATTTATCGTTTCTAAGAAATTGCTTTAGGACAGAGTTTCTGAGAGAGGTATGGAGGTAAATCCAGCCAAAATACAGGTGATTGAAAAACATTCCCCATCCACTTTAGTGAGGGAAGTTAGAAATTTTCTAGGACATGCTAGATTTTATCGGTGATACATTCAAGATTCCTTCAAGATCGCTAAACCTTTATGCCATCTGTTAAAAAAGATGTCCTATTCAATTTTGATCGGGATTGTCTAGCTGCCTTTAACACCTTGAAAGAGATGTTAATCACTGCTTCTATTATTGTGTCACCTGATTCAGGGAGGCCATTTGAGTTGTTGTGTGATGCGAATGACTACGCTATTGGGGCAGTCATAGAACAAATGCACGACAAGATGTTTCAGGCTATATACGATGATAGTATCACCCTTAATGAAGCTCAAATTAACCACACAACTACTGAAAAGGAGCTTCCGGCTACAGTATATGCATTTAGGGCATATTCGATTGGTACCAAGTGTATTGTTCATATCGACCATTCTACAATTCAGTTCCTGATGTCGAAAAAAGATGCTAAACCATGATTGATTAGGTGGGTTCTATTGCTGCAAAAGTTTGATATTGAAGTGGTGGATAAGAAAGTTATTGGAAATCAAATAATTGATCAATTTTCTAGGCTTGATCAGAGAAATTCTTGTGCATTTGATGAGGATATCACTAATAATTTTTTCTGACAAGTAACTTCTTGCTTTTACGGAATGGAACACTCCATGGTATGCTGACATTGTAAACTTCATAGTTAGTAACATTTTACCTTATGATCTGACATACCATTAACAGAAAAAGTTTGCACTTGATGTCAGATATTATTTTTTGGATGATTCATACCTTTATAGGAAGTGCAAAGACTAAGGGTCTGTTTGGGACAGCTTGTGCATTTCAAGATAAGCAGCTTATCTTGAAACACCCTCTGCGGGTTGACCGCGATGTTCGACCTGTGGCCTGCGTGTAGTGTAAAAAACCAAACCGCGGTAGGCGGTGTTTTCAAAAGCGCGTGAATCAAATGATTAGACAGCGTTTTCAAAAACTTCGCCGCACTTATAAGCTGCCCCAAACGGGCCCTAAGTGATTAGGAGATGTTTACCCCTAGAGGAGATTCAGGATGTTATTAGGAAGTGTCATGATTCTGAATTTGGGGGATATTTTGAGATTTCGTAAAATTACTACTAAGATTTTACAATCTGGATTTTATTAGCCTACTATGTTTAGGGATGTGAACGGTTTTTTAAAACTTATGACAGATGTCAAAGGGTAGATAATATTTTCAAGTGAGATGAAATGCTCCTAAATTTTACTTTGGAGATTGAAATTTTTTATGTTTGGGGTTTAGACTTCATGAGACCATTCATATATTCTTTAAAGAATTTATATATTTTGACAGTTGTGGATTATATCTCGAAATGTCAAATTGTAAAGCTCAAAGTGTATATAAATTTTTAAAGAAGAATATATTTTATAGATATGATATGCCTAAAGTTATCTTTAGTGATGAGGTGAGCCACTTAAGAAATAGGGAGATTGAGTCATTGGTTGAAAAAATACAGAATAAATTATAAGATATCCACAATGTATCACCCTCAATTAAGTAGATTGGCTGAAGTGTCGAATAGGGAAATCAAGAAAATTTTAGAAAAGACAGTCAACCCTAACAGAAAGGATTGGGTTTTGAGACTTAATGATGCTTTATGGGCCTATAAGTCTGCTTATAAAACACCTATAGGGGCTGTATCCATATAGGCTCATATTTGGTAAAGCCTATCACTTGACAGTTAAATTAGAACACAAAGCATATTGGGTTGTTACGAAGTTCAATTATAATATGGAGGCAGGTGAGTAACGCTTGTTACAGTTAAATGAATTTGATCAGATTAGAGAAGAATCTTATGAAAATGCTAGAATATATAAAGAGAAAAATGAAGAAATCACATGATCCAAAGATTCTTAGGAAATATTTTGAGCCCGAAGAAGAGATTTTATTGTACAATACACGATTGAAATTATTCTCAGGAAATCTAAAATCCAGGTGGTCAAGACCATTTATTGTAGTAAAGGTTTATCCTTTTGGTGCAATTGATATTGAAGATCCTAAGAGTGGTATATTGTTTAAAGTAAATGAACATAGACTTAAACCATACTTAGAGGGAGAGAGACTCGTGCTTAAGGAGGTTTTGATCTTTTGTCATCTTGATTAGAATATCTGGCATTGTCAGGCTGAGCACATAAAGCTAAGTGCTTCTTGGGAGGCAACCCAAGGTTGTTCAAGTGTGTTATTGTTGTGTTGTGTGCTTGTATCTGTGTTGGTATGATTGTGTATGTTGTTGTGATTGATTTCGTGTGATTTTTAGGAGGATTAAGTGACTAAGGCCAAGTTGAGGTGGGCGCTTAGGCCCCACTTTGTCGGGCACATAGGCGCCACTATGCAAGTATGGGCACTTAGGCGCTACCTATACTTGCATAGTGGCACATAGGCGCCACTATGCAAGTATGGGCACATAGGTGCCACTATGCAAGTATGGGCTAAATTTTTGGATTTTTTTCTTGAGGAGGGAGCTAGGGTTGAGGTTTTGGGAAAAATTTTGGGTGTTGTTTGATTCTTCTTCCTAATTAGCATATTGCTTGAATCTACCCTTATGTTAATCTCTATTTTTTGCAATCTCAATCTCTTGTCTATCTCAATGACCCCAAAGACTAAGGGCAGAAAATCCAAATCTTCTTTCGATAAAAAGAAGATTGTTAGCTCTAAAGCTGAGGAGTGATACAATGATTTCTTAGTATCGAAGAAGTCAATTGCTGAGCGTCAATTCCTAAGCCCTAGGGATGCCGTTGAAAGCATGATAGTAAGTTAGCATTGGGAGGATTTTTGTTATGATACAGGGGTAGCAGTGATTCCTGTGGTGAGGAAGCTTCGCTCTAATCTTACGGAGGCTTTCGATGGGTTAGCTTTGTGAGAGAGAAGTGGGTAGACTTCTCTCTTTCTCACATTAATGCATTGCATTCATTCAGAGATTTCCTTGAGAGTTTTTATTCCAACTTCACTCCTGTAGATTTTGATAGAGGAAATTATCTAGTTTCTGACTGATGGTAAGGGGATATGGAAGGTCAAAAATGAAAATAAGATTAATTTCTCTTCTTACACCTTAATTGGAACATCAAAAGCCTGACGTTATTTCATTTCAGTTAAACTGTTTCACTCCACTAAATAGAGCGACGTTACCAGGAATAGAACTTCTTTAAAATTTTGTTTCCAAATGATGAAATCCATAGACATAGGTTCTCTTATTCATCATTCTATTCTAAATTCTACAAAGAGCTTGGATTAGGGCACCCATCCACTGTTTTCTCGTTGTGCCTGAACTTAGATGTATCTTTCAGTAGTTGGGAGGAGTAGCTTCATCCTTTAAATCCTATCTCCAAATCCAACATTGGATTATACAGGAGACATGCAGTGTTTGAAACTAGGCCCGATCCTGCTCAGCCATCAACTTCTTCCTTCAGACCTCGTCCTACTACTACGATGGCTTCTATTGTACATAGATTGGAGAGGCTGGATGAAGACACCTCCATTGTATAGGCAACAGTTTATGACCTTATGGACCAGGTGGCTCATATGAATTGAAAGAATAAGAATCAATTCGATCAGATTGCCAGCTTCCAGTTTGCTCAGTTGGAGATGTATCGAAGGAACCAATGGATTAGAGGTGATAATCCCATTGAGTTCCCAGTGTAATCTCCTAACCGGCCTTTTGAGATCACTTGTCAGCCAATAGAGGAGGACTCAGAAGAAGAAGATGAAGAGGAGGAAGAAAAAGAAGACGATGATAGTGAGGAGGATGATGAGTGATAGTTATTTTTTTTTTGGATGCTATGATTTTATTGTATTTATCGTTGTTATTATGATGGACTTGTTGACTTGGATACTTCCCTTGTTGTACTTTTTATATTCTCTCTGTCAATGTGTGAACTTTCATGTGTAGTTCTATTCGACCATGTGTTTTATTCAGTTCAATAGCACTTTCCATTGCATAATTATTGAATATAAGCATGCAGTAGGAAGTATTATTGTAATTTGATTCCCCATCCAAATTCATGTTCAAATTGCTGTAAGTGTTTGAAATTAAGGTTGGGAGAAAAATCATGTGGTGCTTTGATTTATGTTTATGAATTATTAGTAAATGACCTATTAGAAGCTTAGATCTTTACATTTTCCATCAAAAGTGCACTACTTAACATTTATTATTTCCTTTTTTTAAATATATATGAAATCACATTTTATTTGATTAATCCAATGCTTTTTAAGTCCTATGGTATAAACTTATTCACTTAAAAATTTATTTTCTTAACTATGAATCTTTTGAAGCCAAATTGTGGATAGCTTGGTATGAAACCCACTCCTTATAGTTAATTAAACCAATATTTAAATTTTGGTATTACTTGTGGATAAGTAGCTTTTAAGTTTGGGAGATTTTAATGTATAGAAAAGTTATCTAGTAATCTGGTTGATACTATACATGTTTATGGATGAAATTACATTGTAAGAAGGGTGTTTTTGGTGTTTATCTTGTAGGTAGAATAGGTAATTGAAGTGAGGAATGTAGGAGAGGACATGGAGGTAAAATGTGCAAAGTGGTTTTTGGGCGCCTTGGCGCTAGTCCCTGCTTCACCAACCCAAGAGCGCAACATTTAGGCACCAAATCATGGGCTCCTAGGTGCCGTAATACTGGAGCCTTGGCGCCAGACCATTGGGTGCTCAGGCGTCAGTTGGGTGCTTAGGCACCAGAGCAATGAGCGCTTAGGCGCCTGACCAACATTCAGCAAACAAAGAGACTGACCGCTAAGCGCCAGACCCTAGGCTTCTAGGCGCTAGCAACTAAAACCTGTAGTTTCTCCAGTTAGAGACTTCATAAGTGGAGGATCGTATGGGGGATCATGTAGGGCTGTAGAGGAGTCGTGGAAGCCAAGTTTAGGAGATATAAAAAGCAGTGCAATGCAGGCTTTAGATGATTGATTCTCTTGGGAGTACTTAGTGGGTTTTTCTTGGAATTCCCTGTTCTTCTTCTAGTGCAGTAGAAGAGGTGGAGTTCTCTCAGTGTAGAAGCGTAGGAAATCAGGGAGATTGTTGATTTATTCATCTTCTGGTCATTGTAAAGGATAAATAACTAAGTATTTTTAGATTTATTGTTGTATTTCTATTGTTGTAAACAGTTAGTGGATTTCTCTTTGATTCAATGAAACTATTTGATGTCTTCAGTATGCTTCTTGGGTAGACTATTTACTCTTCCTTGTGATGATTTAGTTGGATGGATGAAATGATAATTGCTAAGTAAATTTATTAATTTTAATGGTGATGGTTAACCTTCAACACTTAATTTATTTTTATTCTGGCCTAGTGAATTGTTAAAACATGTTGTGAATCATAAGTCTTGAGAATGTCTATGATATAATGAACTAGGTTGATCACATTAAACTATGGGGTGTAGATGGATATGCTTTGTAGGGAGATGCAAATGTTAGGGAAATATGCTATGTTGGGTTAGTTATGGGATTTATGAGAATAAAGTTATTTCTAACCAAGCTTTTTTATTTCACTCAGGAGAGGGTAAAGAAGACTATTGCTTTTATTTGTCACTAAAATTTTCTACTTGCAATTCTCATTTCATGAAATCTTCTCAACAAATTATAAGGAAGATCCATTAAGTATTTGAAGTCTCAATATAATCTTGATAATTTAGGATTCTTTTATTAGGACTTAAACTTTTATTTGCTTGTGATATTTTAGGATTGTTTCATCGGAGTATAAGAAAACCCAAATTTCTGGCTAGGACTAAAACCAGTAGGCTAGAAATTTTCCTAACAAGAATTCTCTCATTTTTTGTGGGATCAACATCCCAAACTCAAAAATCTAATATTATTGATACAACACATGAATTTGCGTCAGTCCCCTGTGTGTTATAACACCTGTGATTGGTATTACCAGCGAATGACTCAATCATTTCTGACTGTAACGTGTTGAACCATATGAGATCCGTCTCCCTCGATGTGATGAATAAGAGATACTATTTTAGCATGTTGGTGATCCTCGACAGACACGTTCAACTCGAATGAGCTTATATGGTCTGTGGGATTGGCCTTGGACTTATAGAACTCCAATGTAAGGATCTTGAACCTCTCCGGGGACTTAGCATCAGAGATTTACCGAGATAACACATCCCCTTGGTGTTAAGGCGCTCCGGTATGCTCGAACTGATGTTTGTCAAGTGGTACCAACCCAACACTATCTAAGTGATACCACATTTCTGCCCTTGCTTTAATAGAGATTTTACTATATATTCTATCTACTTTCCATATATGAGCATATTGCCCGAATTCTCTCTCGCTTGATCGGTTCGGCTAGTATGGCTTCGACTCGATAAGGCCAGTTCGGTCGGCTAAGCTAAGGACATTGCCGATCAATTGAGCATGATTGAATTCGAGTAGGTAGGATCGATTTCATCGACTAGGCTTTAACTATCGCTTGATATAATCTCGCTGTCAACCTCAATCTCTAGATGAGGAGCTTCTATCAAAGGAGCGAGACTTGACTTTTGGGCAGAGAGTGAGTCACCGTAACCCAATAGATAGTTTGTTCATTAATAATGAGAGCTTGTGGGATGACTATATGACTCTGCTGTATTTTCAATTCTTGATCCCTTTTGAGGAGTCTCGAGAGTTCCGTGCAATGGTTGGTGATATTGAGAATTTGGCTCTTCCTCGGGTATGATCCATGGAAAAGTGGGTTGCTACCTTCGGTAAGCTTTCTTATAGTTGTTGGCCCGAATGCTTATTTGTCTTGTTTTAGTTCATTTAGTTCAGATTCAGATCAATTGGTCGTCCTCTTCCTCGTCCTGGCTCAGTCGGCCTTCAGCTTTGGCTTGGATGACTACATTCGGTCGGCCTTTAGCTTTGGCTTGGGTAGTTGCATCTGGTCGGATAAGTGGGCCTCCTAGTATTCTGTCGATGAGCCATCCTTTGTCTTACTTTCTTTCTTTGTGGATTGCTAAATTTCTTTGGGATTAGCACTCATATTTTTCAATGTACAACATCACGTAAAAAACAATGTTATTTCACATTTTCATGTTTAAGTAAGATTATATAAATAAATACACAAACACATGCACACACATATAGATTGATATATATATATATATATATATATATATATAAAGAGAGAGAGAGAGATATATATATATATATATATATATATATATATATATATATATATATATAGAGAGAGAGAGAGAGAGAGAGAGAGAGAGAGAGAGATTTGGAAATATCACCAAAAATTGAGATTTTGCAAGTGCATTTGAATGAAGAATTTCCATCCTTAAAAGAGGCTAAGATGCTCGGCCAAAATGATATTTAATGCAGCAGTGTCATATTTTTGTCCTTGAAAAAGTTTAAAATATAAATATATCAATTTTCCCCATTAAAACACACTTCTTTTTCATCATTACTTTTTCAAAACAAGTTTCCCTGGTTTTTATTTTCATTAAATAGGTAAAAACTTGTATCTATATTAACTAATAATTAGCATTAATCTTCTTTTGTTCTACTTAGGGGAAGGCTACATTTTTAAGGAAAAACAATTCAAGTAAATATTGATAATAACCAAATAATAGTAATATAAGATTAGAAGTTTTAATTAAATTTATTATATTTTGTGAATTTTAAATATAAAGTAAAAAAGGATTCGAGCTTGAATGCATAGTATTTTGGTTAAAAATAAAACGACGAACTATAATGCATTGGATTCACTCAATTACTTGCAAGAAAAAAACATAATATGGAATTCACTTAAAATCAAGTTTAATGTTATGAAATTGTTAAACTCAACATCTATAAAAATCATGAAAATTTAGAATAACTGCATGAAAAATATTTTACGAAAGATAGCATATTTTTCATATAAAAGAAAAATGTCAGTACAAACTTTTAAGTGATCAAGCAATTTGAAGAGACTCCACAATTTTTTATCCGAATAACATACAAAAGGTTATCAAGGCAACGACTAACTCAACACACTTGTCAAAACGAACGATAATCCCATCAGACTTAAATGTGTGATTGAGGGTTTGTTTGGGGCAGCTGCAGCTTATTAATAAGTTGATGCGCATGAGTTGCACCAGAAAACTGCTGCGCAGAAGCATATTCATATAAGTTGATTGGCTATTTGTTTATAGCTGTTTTGAAACAGCTGCAACACAACTATTTTTTGACAAATGATCATTCTGCTACCGTGTAGTAATGTTTGCAATAGAACTGTCATAATAATATTTTGATACTTTAGAAGCAAAAATCCACTTCAGAACAATGCAAAAAATAAGATACACACCTTACTAAACAATGAGTATCATCATTACTAAAATAGAAAAAAACTATTAATATAACATTTAATAATATGATAATATTATTTTTAAATGGAGATGATGTATGTCTTGAGCCAGGCTATTGATCCATAAAAAAATACCTATTTTTATGCCTTAATTTTTATTAAAATTTTAAGAATATTATGCTTTAATTAAAGGTATTTTTTTATGTTTTTGGATGCAGATGATGTAAAAATGTTCAAAAAGAAAAAAAAGATGAAAAATGATGAAAAAGGAGCAAAAAGGAGCAAAAAGGAGCAAAAAGGAGAGCAAAAATCCAAAATTGCCAAAATAATGGGTCTGGCGCCTAGGCTCCAGAATCCGGCGCCTAAGCGCCAGCTCGATACCAAAACAGTTACGATTTTGTAACTACTTTGGGCAGTTATTTTGACGGTTAGAGCGGTTATTGGGCCTTCTAGAAGATTGACAGTTATTCCTGGATTATAGGACATGTGATACATTGTATCTAGACGCTTGGAAACGGTTTGGATCGCGAAGAGGTGTGATCCAAAGAGAAGAGGTGCGAAGAACTAGACGAGGAGTCCGGCGCCTAGGCGCCAGACACAGTTTCTAGAAGATTCATTGAACTTGGACACATTTTGAAGAGGTGCTTGAGGCAACCCTTGAAGCCTATAAATAGGAGGCCATTTCTACAGAAAAAGAGGCCCGCAATCAGAGAGATAATTTTAAATATAGGGCCACACTTTTAGTTTACTTTCCTTCATAAATTAGTGAGTTTATTTTATTTAGAGTTTGTATTAAGAGTTTGGAAGAGTTGGTGCTTTTGAAGTCTATTTCACTTTGGAGTCCGTAGGAATCGAGAGGTTCAACCTGGAGAAACACTCGAGATAAGTATTTGTAATTTGATTCAAAGTTTTATTTATATATTTTGTTATTTAAATTCAATGTGTTCTGAGTAGTTACTTTTCTTTCTCATTACAATTATGAAAAGATAAATAAGATAATATAAAATTCGTTGGAGAATTAAAAACTAAATATGTTTAAATATTGTGATGATATTAATACCGGATCTTAATTTACTATTTAAATTGGCCATTTAAATTAAAATCTATTGAAGAATTTTGAGACCTAGAAGGAGATGACTTCTTAACTAGTAGATATCACATGAATCCTTATTCAAGGTGAAGTGCAAATAAATAGGAAAATATTATTCAATGGGCGTAGAATTAATAAGTTTTTAGAGTGACAGACTAAATTATTTTAATTTGGTTTATAGAAAGGAAACGGGTCACTAGTAGGGCCGACCATAGCCACCCTTGGACATCTAGTAGTGTGAGCCTAGATTAACCCATTCTACTAACAATACATCCAGACCTGATCTATAGATTAGCCAATGTTCTTTATACTATCGAACGAAGGTAAAGAATATGAATGCTTCTATTTGACATAATACCATAAATTTATATTCTTCACGAATATTACATTATCTAAAAAGTTTTGGATTAATTGGAAGGAAGAAAGTTGTTTGCTTATTATCATTTACATCACTCTTTATTTTAGTACTGCTTTATTTCTGCATTTAGTAAATTAAATATTAAATTTATAACTTTAAAAGAAATACATAAAAATTAAATTAAAATATTTAAAAATCTATAAACCTCCTCATGGGATTGATACTGGGGTCTTTATTTACTTGAAACGATGCGTATACTTGTTTAGTACCTCTAGAGTGTAAAATATTTTCCATAAAATTATATTTATATACACTAGCCGATATTATTATTTGGGTCAAACTATTGGCTATAACATATTTTTGGAAGCATAAATTACTGCGTTATTTGCGGCGGGTCAAGTTTTTGGCGCCGTTGCCGGAAGGCATATTTTTAGATTTTAAGTATTTTTTTATTTTATTTATTTCTTTTATTGTCAAAATACAAAAATATAAAATACAAAAACATTTATAAAAACAAAAATAAAAAAAAAGAAGAGATTTTATTTCTTGCTATTTTATTTTACTTTTTATTTGCTTTTTATGAGTTGTTCTGGATCTGAAAGATTCTTACCTTTAGACTCTGAATTAGAAAGAACTGTAAGAAGAATTAAAAAAGGAAAACAAATTCAAAAATATCAAGAGATGGCTAATTTACATAATGTTTACAAACCATTAAGGGATTATGCTAACCCTACAGCTGATGAACTTCATATTAGTATTCAAATATCTGTTGTTGATGCTAATTCTTTTGAGCTTAAACCGTCTATTATTCAAATTGTTCAAAATAATCAATTTGGGGGAACACCAAATGAGGATCCAAAATTACACCTTGCTAGTTTTTTAGAACTTTGTGCTACCTTTAAATATAACAATGTTTCGATGATGTCGTTAGACTCGGACTCTTTTCTTTCTCTTTAAGAGATAAAGCAAAGATGTGGCTGAACTCATTAGCAACAGGTTCTATTAAAACATGGGCTGAAATGACACAATAATTCCTTGCTAAATATTTTCCTCCTTCTAAAACTGCGAAATTAAGAAATGATATTACTTCGTTTAGTCAATTTGACGGGGAGACAATTTATGAAACTTGGGAAAGATTTAAAGAACTTTTAAAAAAGTGTCCTCATCATGCTTTACCTGATTGGTTAATTATTCAAACATTTTATAACGGACTTATTGGATCACTGAAATCAATTATTGATGCTGCTGCTGGAGGTTCTTTAATGGCTAAATCATTTGAAGAAGCCTATACTTTAATTGAAGAAATGACTAACAATAATTTTCAATGGCCTTCTAAAAGGGTTAATCCTAACAAAATGGCAAGTATTCATGATAACGAAGCCTTTCCTATCTTAGTTTCACAAGTGGCTGCAATATCTAAGAAATTAGATAATTTTGCTATCAATGTATCACATAATAACTCGCTAATATCAAGATTCTCAAACTATTGAAACTTTACAAGCTATTGCTAGTAAAAATAACCCTTATTCAAATTATTATAATCCTGGATGGAAAAATCACCCTAATTTTAACTGAAATAATTCACAACAACAATGGGGTAATAATCAATCTCATCCAACTGGAAATTGAAACAATCAAGTAAATTCAAACTATAAACCTCCTGGATTTAATAATCAACAAAAAAAGTTATCTATAGTAAGAATTAATTTTACAACTAAGTAATCAATTACGTAATCCAAACACTCGCTATTTGTAATATTGAGAATCAAATGAGACAAATCGCTAATTTAATTAATTACGTACACTCCAGAACACTTCCTAGTAATGTTGAAATCAACCCAAAAGAAACTGGAAAAGAACATAAACATGCTAAAGCTGTATAACTTAGAAGTGGAAAGGAATTAAAAGAAAGAATTCAGGATGAAATTGAAAATAAGATTGAGGTTGAAGAGATTGAAAAACGTAAAGAAACTTCTTCTCCTAGTAGAGATCAGGCTGTTATTCCTATTAATGTGGAAGTTTAAAAGCCACCACCACCTTTTCCTCAAAGACTAAAACAACAGAAGCTTGATCAACAATTTTCTATGTTCATTGAAATTTTTAAGAAACTTACCATTAACATACCTTAGAAACTTAAAGATCCTGTAGTGCAATAAATTTGAAGCTTTTGAAACTGTAGCATTAAGTGAAGAATGTAGTGCAATAATTCAAAATAAATTACCTCAGAAACTTAAAGATCCTGGAAGATTCACTATACTTTGTGCTATTGGAGAAAAATTTTATGGTAAAACTTTCTGTGATTTAGGAGCAAGTATTAATCTCATGCCATTTTCTATTTTTCGAAGGTTGAATTTAGGAGAGATTTCTCCCACCATTGTAACCCTTCAGTTAGCTGATAGATCTATTAATTACCCTAAAGGAGTTATAGAGGATGTTCTTGTTAAAGTGGATAAATTTATTTTTCCTGTGGATTTCATTGCACTTGATATGGAAGAAGATAAAGAAATACCTATTATTTTAGGGAGACCTTTTCTAGCTACTGGACGGGCTATGATTGATGTGCAAAAAGAAGAATTAACTATGAGAGCTAATGATCAAGAGATTAAATTCAATGTCCTTAAATCAATGAAGTACCCTGACAAAGAAAAAAGCTATCGAATAGATATTATTCATTATATAATTGAAAAACATTATCAAGAAAAATGTAAAGTCATTTCTGAAGAAAAAATTGAATTATTAACTGACGAAAATGAAGAACTAAAAGAAGATGAATTATCTAAAGAAACTCATTATATTAAAGATAACTGGGAAATTTTGGACATAACTCAAAATGATATACTTTTACCCTCGATTAAAAAAGCCCCTGAACTGGAATTAAAAATGTTACCTTCACATTTAAAGTATGATTTTCTTGGAAATTTATTAACTTTACATGTTATTATTTTTTCTAAACTAAGCTTAGATCAAGAAGAAAAATTAATAGGAGTGTTAAAGAATTATAAGAAAGCTTTTGGTTGGACTATTGCTTATATAGGAGGCATAAGCCCTTCCATCTGTATGCATAGGATTTTAATGGAAGAAGATTTTAAACCTACTATTGAACCTTAAAGAAGATTAAATCCTATCATGAAAGAGGTTGTTAAAAAAGAAATTTTAAAATGGTAAGATGCTGGAATTATTTATCCTATTTCGGATAGTCAATGGGTGAGTCCTATTCATTGTATTCCGGAGAAAGGAAGAGTAACTGTCTTTGTTAATGATAAAAATGAACTAATTCCTACAAGACAAGTTACTGGATGACGAATTTGCATTGATTATCGAAAATTAAATAATGCCACTAGAAAGGATCATTTTCCTTTACCTTTCTTGGATCAAATGCTTGATAAATTAGCTGGACACTCATATTTCTATTTTCTGGATGGATATTCTGGTTATCATCAATTACCTGTCGCTCCTGAGGACCAAGAGAAAACAACATTTACAAGTCCTTATGGAACATTTGCGTTTAGAAGAATGCCTTTCGGCTTATGTAATGCACATGCAACTTTTCAAAGATGTATGATGTCAATATTTTGTGATTTGATTGACAAAGGAATTGAAATATTTATGGATGATTTTTCGCTTTTGGAACTTATTTTGAATCTTGTTTGGAAAATATTTCCAAAGTTCTGAAAAGATGTGAAGAAACAAACTTAGTTCTTAACTGGGAAAAATGTCAATTTATGGTCATAGAAGGCATTGTACTTGGTCACAAAATTTCATAAATAGGGATGGAAATTGATCAAGCAAAAGTGAAAATTATTGCTGAACTGCAACCACCTACTACTGTTACTGATGTGAGAAGTTTTCTGGGACATGCTGGATTTTATAGAAGATATATAAATGATTTTTCTAAAATTGCTAAACCTCTTTATCAATTATTGGAAAAATAAGCTAAATTTGAATTTAATGAAGACTGTGTTAATGCTTTCAATATTTTAAAAGAAAAATTAATACTGCACCTATTATTATTGCACCTAATTGGAATAAACCTTTTGAGTTAATGTGCGATGCAAGTGATTTTGCAATTGGAGCTGTATTGGGACAAAAATATGAGAAAATTTTCAAAGTTATATATTATGCTAAGTAAAACTCTTACCGAAACTCAAAGAAATTACACTACTACCGAGAAAGAGATTTTAGCTATAGCTATGCCTTCGATAAATTTAGACCTTATCTTCTTGGTACCAAATGCATAGTTCATACCGATCCTTCCGCTATTAAATATTTAATGTCAAAAAAGGATGCTAAACCTAGGATCGAAAAGATGGGTTTTACTTCTACAAGAATTTGATTTTCAAATAGTGGATAGAAAAGGAACTGATAACTAAATTGCTGATCATTTATCTAGAATTAAGAATGATATTATTATTGAAGAAAATATAAATGAGAAATTTCCTGATGAACAGTTATATGTTATTCAAGGATGCTAAACACCTTGGTATGCAGATATAGTTAACCATTTAGTTAGCAATATTCTACCTTATGGATTGAATAACAAATATATTAAGAAATTTAAAAATGATGCTAAATCTTATATTTGGGATGATCCTCATTTATTTAAATTGGGAAGAGATTCTGTAATACGAAGATGTGTACCTTTTGAGAAATATTTGCTATTATTCAAAAATGTCATGATTCTAAATTTGGAGGACACTTTGGAGTAGATAAAACTGCATTTAAAATTTTAAATTCAAAATTTTATTGGCCTACCTTGTTCAAAGATGTGAGACAATATGTGAAAACATGTGATCAATGTCAAAGGATGGGAAATATATCTAGGAAAGATGAAATGCCTTTAAACTATATATTGGAAGTTGAAATTTTGATATATGGGGTTTAGACTTTATGGGACCATTTGTACCATTATATGGAAATATTTATATTTTATTAGCAGTTGATTATGTTTCAAAGTGGATTGAAGCTGTAGCTTTACCTAACTGTGATTCCAAAAGTGTTTCGAAATTTTTAAAGAAAATGATTTTTCAAGATTTGGAATGCCTAAGGTAATTATCACAGATGGTGGAAGTCATTTCAGAAATATAAGAATTCAATCATTTCTGGAAAAATTTGGAATCAAACATAGAATTGCAACTTCTTATCACCCGCAAACAAGTGGAATGACTGAAGTATCAAACAAAGAAATTAAAAGAATTTTAGAAAAAACTGTTAATCCTAAAATAACTGATTGGGTTGATAGACTTGATTCTGCATTATGGGCTTATAGAACAGTTTATAAGACACCAATCGGAATTTGACCTTACCGGTTAGTTTATGGTAAACATTGTCACTTACCTGTTGAACTTGAACATAAAGCTTATTGGGCGATAAAGGAGTTAAATTTGATTTGAATACTGCAGGAGAAAAACGATTATTAATATTAAATGAGATGGATGAAATATGAAATGAGTCATATGAAAATGCAAAGATTTATAAAGAGATAATGAAGATATTACATGATAAAAAGATTTCAGGAAAAATATTAGAGCATGGACCAGAAGTATTATTATTTAATACTCGTTTAAGACTTTTTCCTGGAAAATTAAGATCTAAATGGATGTGAACATATATAATTGAGAAAGTGTACCATTATGGAGCTGTGGATATTAAAGACCCCAAAATGGAAAAAATATTTAAAGTTAACGGATTAAGACTGAGGCCTTATTTGGGAGACATAAAAATGATTTATAAAGAGGCTTACGAGTTGAGTCTACTTGATTAAAGACTTAGTTAGGTCGGGCTGACGACGTTAAACCAAGCGCTTTGTGGGAGGCAACCCATAGTTATTTTTGTGTGTTTTTACATCTTTAATGTAAGGTTATGCCTCGGTCTTGACTAAATTTTATATACCTTTAGAAAATTGGATGCTAAGAAGTCTTTATTGACTTAAGCTAAAGATTATCTCGAAGTATATAAAGTTTGGACTTTGGATCACTCCATTTTGTATGTGAGTAAAAAGGAGATCAAGTTAACCTTCATTATGATTGTTTATAATTTGAGTTAATTTTAACTACTGAGTTTTTGTTGATCTTACCATTCTAATTTACCTATTTTTGAGATCAAAACTTTGAAATTTGACGTTAGGCGAAACGGAGTCGAACATGGTTTCGGCGCCTAAGCTCCGAAATGTGGCGCCTAAGCGCCAGAGTAGACTGTGTATCGATGGTTCCGGAGCCTATGCGTCAGTTTTGGTGCCTAAACACCACAGTTACTGGGTCGTGCAAAAACAAAAAATTTTCAGTTTTTCACATGATTTTCTCCTATAAACTACCCCATCTTCGTCCCCAATCCCTAAGCAACCATAGATACGACCTTTACACTTCATTCTTGAGGAGATAAGAGAAGATTTTGAAGAAATGGAGAGAAGAAATTATGGAGAAGAGGCTAGAGACATTTGTTCTAAGGATCCTCAACCTTTCTTAAATTGTTTTATTAATGTTAGTTTGGAGAAGTTTTCGAGTCGCTTAGATAAGTTTGAAGCGGAATTCAAAAGTATTGGAGATCACCTCCATGAGATGTATCATCAAATCGAGCATCTGGAATGGTAGGCAAAGCTTCAATTCAATCATCTAGCGGCCTATCAAGATGCTCAAGTGGATATGTATGCGAAGAACAAAAGGATCGACGAGAAAACGACTAAGGATTTTCCAAGGGTGTTAGTGTTCTTCCCAAGTAGGCCAAGTAATCTTCATTGCGATGAGAGTGAAAATTTCAAATTTGAAGATTAGATAGTAAATGTGGTTAGATCAAGGCTTTATCTAGTGTGTCGTTGCATCGATTTGGTAAATCAAATGTGTTGTTTGTGTGTTTGTTTTATTGTTCAATGTGTGTTGTATTTGCTTTGAAATTGTGTTGTTTGATTGTTTGTTAAGACTTAAATCTTATTATTATACTTATCTGTAATTCATTAAGGCCGAAATTGAAGATTATGAAATGGAATTAGAAGAGTTTGACTTAAACTAGTGTTGGATTGGTGGATTTAATGTATAATTTTTCAAAATTTTTGGAAAATATTTTGGACATTGGAAACTGAAGCAATACTCTTATATGAGTAATTGAAAGTTGAAGTTGTGAGTTTTGGTGGAAAATTAAATTTTTAAAACGATTTTTGTGAAAGGCGAGTCTGGCGCCTAGGCGCCGGTTCGGCCTGCTAATCGAAAATCAGGATTTAAACCCTCATTAGCCATTGCCGACGCCTAAGCTTCATCCCCTTCCTCTTTTTCGCAAAAACCTACCCCCTAGATCCATCTAGAGGCCAAATCTTCACGTTTTGAGCCCGAAATCACTCGATTTCTTCATCCCGAGCTCAGATCTACCTTATAATCCATTTATTTTTGATTTCTACCATGGATTTTCCTATTTTTGCTAAAAACCGAAATTTTGGAGAAAAATATTAATTCTTAGAAATTTTTCCATGGATTTTTAAACTCATTTTAAGTTTCTCAAGCTTAAAAGAGTTTAGTTTATTTGATTCCTTAATTTATTTGTATTTTCTTTCATGTTTAGATGACACCTAAATCTAAGCGCGGAAAAGAACGAGAAAATTTTGATCGCAGCAAGTTCGCTACTGCAGCAGCGCACTTTCGTTACCACGAATTTGTAACATCGAGGAAATTTATCTCGAAGCGCAGTTTTTACAGTCCTGGAGAGATGATCGAGAACACGATCGTTGCACACAACTAGCAGCGATTCTGTTATTTCACTGCCATTGCTGTTATTCCTGTCGTACGAGAATTTTACGCCAACTTTATGGATGCGAAAGACTATGAAGTCTTCGTTAGAGGTGTCAGAGTGGGATTCACTCCGGAGCTGATCGATATTTTCTACGGCGTACCACCCACCGTCGAGTGCTACTATTCTGATCTATCTCCATTTGAAGGAGATCTAGAGATGATCATTGTGTATCTGACTGAAGGAACTGGAGCTTGGAAGATCCGAAACAACAAACGAGTAAATTTAACTCTTCTAGGCTGAATGGTATTTCAAAGGCCTGGCCTATTTTATTTCTGCTAGACTACTTCCTTCCAAACACCTGAGTGAAGTTACTAGAGATAGAACTATCCTGAACTACTGCATTCAGGAAAGGAAGTCGATTGATGTTGGCAGCATTATCTATGATTCTATAGAATCAGCTGCACGATCCAGCACTTCTGTGGGATTAGGATTCCCATCTTTGATATATTCTTTATGCGTGAGCGATGGAGTTATTGCTGATATTTCTGAGGGGAAGCTGAAAACAACAAAGCCTATTGGGCAGGAGAGTGTTAGTATTTATGATCGTCTTCGCGGGAAGAGATCTACTGCTCCTTCTACTTCTGTACCTACTCCAGGTAGTGCCTCTACTTCTAGTCCTTCTACTTCTGCTACACCACCACCTAGTTTTTGGGAGACTATAGATGAGAGATATTCAGAGCAGCAGAATGTGTTACATTTAGCTCATTGTCGCATAGATACGATCGATGCGAAATTTGATCATCTTGCTGATTTTACCCATAGGAAGAGCAATTATGATGCTGATTATGATGAAGCTCTTGTTAGATTCCTGAAGGGAGAACAGTCTGTTCAGTTCCCTACTTGTCCTAGATTCACACCTTATGATCCGAAGAAGACTGAGGATTTTTCTTTTGGTGACGATGATGATGATGAGGAGGAGATGGCAAGTGATGATTAGATTGTCGAGATTATGTTCTTGTTTTATTTGTCTGTGTGTTAGACTTAGTAGTATGATTGGTTTATGTTTGTTTGATGTTTTGTTGATGTTAGCTGTACTGATGATTGTCTTACTATTTAGTTATTGATATTGTTCTGTTTCTGTTATTGTGATTAGTCTAATCGTTTAATTTAGCTACTGATATAAAAATTGAACCTGCTTACTTTTATATATGCTTCATTATTTCAGTGATATTCATAAAAAGCATGTGTAGAAGTAAATTTTTCTTCGTAGATCGTTTTTACATACTTATAAAATTCTTTTTTAAATTATGCCTTTCTTTCTCTCATACTTTAAAATTTTTCATGATATACCAAAATTTAAGTTTGGGGGAAGGGAAAATACATGCAAATTTAAATTTTATTTGTCCTTAAGTGCTAATATTTTCTCTAAAAAAAATATTAACATAACATAAGGAATGAAAAATCTATTTAAGATCACTTAATTTTTTTGAAATTATAAATAATTTAGTAGACTTAACCAAAATCTTAATAACTTTGATTGATTTTAAGAATAGAATTATTCAACTTAAAGAAGAGTAAGATAAAGAATTTTTTCTATTCATGGTAGAGATAATTGAATTTTAGAAGTATTAAGAAATCAAGAATTATAACTTGAAAAAGAAAAAGGTTGAAAGTCTTTTTGAAAACTATTCATGTTATAGTAATTAAGTGAAGATGTATAAGTTTGTAAATATAAGTTAAGGATAATGAAGTTCAAAATCATTAACAGGCTATCCAGACACAGTAATCCTCACTGTGAAAAAAAAAAGAGAAGAGAAGCTTGAGGAGATGCCTAATCAAAAATTGGCTTCACTTGAATTATCTTATAAGAAGAAAACTACATATTTTACTTAATTTTTATGCATGCAACTTTATTAGAAAAGATTTTCATGAAGATCTTTTTCTTGTAAATAATTTATGTGATCTTAATATAATAAACTACAATTATTTTCAATATGGATGAAAAATTTTGAAGCCTTACGATTTGGTAGTTAAATATTCTTTAAATTATTAAAATTAAACTTACTTAGTGAAATTTGGTTAATGATTTACTAAAGCCTTTATAAAATCAAAAATTACAAGGAATCTTAAATATTTACCTTTTATTCCAATTGTTATACATTTTATATAGTAAAAAGGGTTACTTGAGGACAAATAACGTTTAAGTTTGGGGGATTTTTGATCCATGAAAAAAATACCTATTTTTATGCCTTGATTTTTATTAAAATTTTAAGGATATTATGCTTTAATGAAATGTATTTTTGTTATGTTTTTGGATGCAGGTGATGTAAAAATGTTCAAAAAGAAAAAAAGATGAAAAAGGATGAAAAAGAGCAAAAAGGAGCAAAAAGGAGCAAAAATGGAGCTAAAACGCAAAATTGCCAAAATAATGGGTCTGGCGCCTATGCGCTGCATCCGCGCCTAAGCGCCGACTCGATACCAAAACAGCTTACGATTTTGTAACTACTTGGGCAGTTATTTCGACGGCTAGAGCGGTTATCGGACCTTCTAGAAGATCGGCGCTATTCCCGAATTATAGGACATGTGATACATTGTATCTAGACGCTTGGAAACGGTTTGGATCGTGAAGAGGTGCGATCTAAAGTGAAGAGGTGCGAAGAAATGGACGCGGAGTCAGGCGCCTAGACTTTAAAAGCATAAATTACTTGCGTAGTACCTCTAGTGTGTAAAATATTTTCCATAAAATTATATTTATATACACTAGCTGCCATTATTATTTGGGTCAACGTATTGGCTATAACATATTTTTTGAAGCATAAATTTCTGCGTTATTTGCTGTCGGGTTAGCTATCCTCCAGGGATACTATTTATTCCCGATTACTTTCGGCGGTGGAATATGCCAGCCTGTCTGCTCATCGGAAGAAGTCACACTTTTCCATGCTTCTCCGCATACACCTGTAGAACTGACTCCCTTAGCTATGTAGTTGGTGTGACATCAACATGAAACTATGAAGTCCACAGTGGCATAACAATCCCCGGGAGGTACCAGAAATCTTTGAGCTCATCTTTTCTCAATGCTTTAAAAGAAAATCTATTAGACACAACAGAAGCAAAAATTTTCTTCAGAAATAATTAATTAAGTATGTGTGAGGTCTTAAACAATTCAATATTCCAATAACGAGTCTGTCACTACAAGAAGAAATCATATATTATCAAAAAAAAGTTCTTGGTTGCCTTTAACCCATGTAATACCAAGCTTGTGCGTGTCACGTATGCATATCACTAAAAAAGATCATCCAGAAGAACCTTAGGAATCGTATCGCTAAAAAAAAAGAGAGGAACTTGGTTGCCTTCAATAGGATTTCACAAGTGACACAAACCAATATTGACAATCAAGCAATCTAGAAGAACCCATAAGGTCTAACGTGTCATCATGGACCTCCCAAACCCACCAAAAAAAAACAAAAGGAAAAAAAGAAAAAAAATAAAAAAAACCCAAAAAAATCATAATTAAATATATAAGGAACGAAAATAAGCATGAACCATATAAAATAAACAAGTATAAATTGATAAAAGAAGTAATTAGTTACAGATTTTTGCAGGCGGGAGGACTTAGAGGACAGTAAACTAACCAATGAATATATCACTATGAGAAGGTAGCAGAACTTATAAAACAAGGGTTCTTATTTACCTTTAACCTACGTAAACCAAGCTCGTGTGTGTGCCAGATGCAGATCACAAAAAAAGCCATCCACAAGAACCACAAAAACCGCAGCATCGAAAAGAAGAGAGGAACTTTGTTGCTTTCATTAGGATTTCACATGTGACACCAATCAACAGCGACTGAACGTCTCATCATGGACCTTACAACCATACCAAAAGAAAAAGAAAAGACATGGAAAAAGAGAAAAAAAATACAATTACAAACAGCGTAAATAACCTCAACAAACAATATCAAATATACAAAGAATAGAAAATAAACATGTATTGTATAAAATTAACAAGAATCATTCAATCAACATCCAACAATGATATATGCAATTCGCTCTCTCAATTCAACCATTTCTCTGGTACCTTCACCATTCTGTGTGCAACCTTCTTGTGATTCTACTTCTAACTGTGGTATAGATTATACTATGTGATATTCAAAGGCTTCAGGCATGACGTGTAAATAATCATCGTCTGTCATGCTGAAGTCAACATCAGCTTGAGAATAATGTCGTTAAATGTAGTTGTAGAGAGCCATTGTAGCCACTACAATATGCACCTACTTCAGAAATGAATATGTCGTCAAATCACGCAGTATGACACATTTTTTCTTTTAATCTCCAAATTCTCTTTCAATTACATCGTATAAAGAGGAACTTCTCTTGTTAAACATTTTTTTTCTTTCCCCGAGCACATCGTTGGATCTTTTAAAATTAGGAGTGTGATATTTCATATTCGGAAGTGGCTTCAGATACCCACTTTGTAAGGGATATCCAACATTGACCAAATAATATTTATCCATAAAAAATACATTAATTAGTAATTAGCTTAAAAATATCTTAATATGATTAATAATTGGACAACTTGGAGGTGGGTGAGAGAATTGTAATTTCAATTTCTTATCTCAAAAGTAACGTGTGCACTGTCTTCTTAACCAATCATAATAAAAGTAAAGCACATGTTAAAATCACATACGACCATCACATTTAGTGATCCTCACTACCCAATGAATATGATCTTTTCATTATTGGATACACTTGCATCCACGTGGGTTCCATCAATCTCTCTAATATAGTTTTACCAAATTAAATAAGGTTGTGATAATTATTCTACTTGTATTGACTTCTGATTATAATGAGAAATAATTTAGCTTAAAAAATGGCATACACCGCGGGTCATTTATAATCTTTTTTGGAGTCCTCTCAAATGTTGGATCCTCTGGCTTGATAATCTGTGACGACAAACTAACAAAAGCCTTCACCCCACTAAAAAGTAGATTGTCTTCGATGAATGTTGAAAGCGTTCTATCGCTCCTCTCATTGATTCATTCTGTGATAAAATGTGGAGGGTTATTGCTAAATTCTCTCTCGCTGTCATTCGTAAGGAGCCATGAAGTCCATGATTCCTATGTTGTTCATCAAGCATAACCAAAAATGTAGACTGTGTCATAAGAAACATGTTGCTAAATCTTGTAGGGTGTCTTTCTAGTAGCTTGATGCGCCCCAGGAGTGTGCTATTTTTTTGCTTGTTTTATGATTGTATGTATGTGCACACACTAGAGGTTATACGCAAGTATACGTATCATTCAAGTAATACAGAGCTCTAGTGGAGTCCCGTTTATCGATCCCACAGGAAAGTGAGGTAAGAGTTCCTTAGTCAAATTCTAGTATACTATTATCAGACTTTAGTTTGGAAGGGCGATATAAGTGGTGTTTTATCTAGAAAATACTCCTAAATACAGATGATTATATGTAAGGATAATAACTATTCCTAAATGTAAATATTACTTCTATAGATAGCCCTTTCTGGATAAATTAGTTTGGAGAATTTTGAGATAATAAAATCTACTATTCTTATGTAATGAATTGGATAATATAAAGGAATGAGATGTATTAAATATTGTATGTGCCAAATAGGAGCAATCATATTCTTTTCCCTCTTCCAAGTGCATAAAGAACGTTGGCTAATCCTAGATTTAGTCCCTAAATCCGTAGTTTGGCTGGGAGGATACTGGTCTCACTCCAGAGCTCCCACTTCCCTTCGCCTGAAGGCTAACTCTCGCTTTAGTTTCCAAACACTAGGACCAAATTGGAGATTTTAGTCTGTCACCCTAAAATCTCCAATTCTACGCCCATCAAAGTATATTTCTCTATTTATTTGCACTCAACTACCATGAACTTCCCCAGAATTTGAATGTAGTTCCACTTTGTTGAGAATTACACCGCCCTTTCGGGCCTTAATGCAATTACAACGAATTTTAACACTACAACGAGCTCTTTTTGTAATATAAATGAAGCGCAAGTAAAAACCATCACATTTATAATTAAACTTCTTCTAGCATGCATCCCACTATCCTAAACATGTATCTTACTCATTATAAAAGAAAAGTAGAATGAAAACAATGACATAATCTTCTCATGCCACTATTTTCAAATAAGAAGAAAGAGTAAGAGAAACACATCACAAAGCTCGAAGAAAATAGAACGGAAAACTTCATTTCAAAGCAAATCCACAAAATAAGTGTTTACAAAATCATAAGATAATTAAAAACATAATACTTAGCTTTTTCCCCTAAAAAGAAAGATGAAGATCTCTCTCACAAAGTCTCCCACTGATTCATGCAATTCTAATACCATCCCTTACAGATTATCTCAAAATCCGCTCTCCAATCTCTCAAGATAAGTAAAAATCTACATTCCTACTCCTATTCTAATATCTCTAAGAATTCTCCATGTTTTTCCTAAATTTCCTATCACTTTTTCCGATATAAAAGCGTTCTAATATAGTATAGGGATGAATTTCCCAAGAGGTGCTACAAGAAACCTTCCAAAAAGCGTCCAGATTCAATTTAAATGGCTAATAATCACTTCTGGTGCCGCCAGCGTCCTATTTTCGTCGCTCTCGGGTTTCTGGCACTGCCAGCGCTCTAATGGGCGCTGCCAGCGCTCTAATGGGCGCCGCCGGCGCTCTAATGGGCGCCGCCGGTGCCCATTCTACGCAACTCCACCATTTTGCTTCATTTGGCTCCATTTTAGCTCTGATTTGCCTCATTTCAGTTGCGTTGCGTTCCTAACAGATAGCCTTACAAAATAAGCATGAAGACAACCTTCCTTTAAATTCTAATCTTATTCATAAATATGCCAGAAGTGTAAAAGAGAGTAAGCATAGAAAGATTTATCGAAATGTGCCAGGCCAGAATTTGCTTTCTTGCTTGTTTTTGCTCCAAAATGCACCGTTTTTGCTTCTTTTTCTCCAAATGTCTATTTCTTGTACCTAACACCAAAAACTTACAAAATACCTTCCTTTAAAGTACAATATCATTAAAATAAAACATAAAATGTATATGTAAAATTAGGCATTTTTTAGGGTTATCAACTCCCCAAACTTAACTGTTACTTGTCCTCAAGTAATACCATAACTTTAAAAACAAAATATGTTGACTTATAGTTGTGGGTTTCAGTAGAGTTTCTTATAATTTTTTCTCAGAAATGTTATAGTGTAACTTAGGAGAAATTCTAGCAAATCAATCTAGGACTAGAGTGTAAGAGTATCTTATATTCAACTTAAGAATCCTGATTTTCTATTTACTTCAAAAGTTATTGAAAATTGTCAAACTAAAGATTCATGGAAAGTATAAAAACAGAATTTAAGCACCTTATCTATACCCATTTAACCAATAGTTTTTGAAATAAGAATAAACTTATGATTGTTTTTAAGTATTCTCATTTAAAAGATTCAAGTGAAACTAATTTTTTATTAGGCTTTTCCTCAAGCTTCTCCTCACATATTTTCTTTTCACTTCTCTTTTTCTTTTCCTTTTTTTCTTTTTTCTTTTCTTTCTTTTGGGATCATTTTCAATCCTTTTTTTTTTCTTCTTTTTCTTTTTCATGTGAGGATTGCTATATTTGGATAGGCTTTTAATAATTTTGAATTTCACTATCGCTTTTCTAAAGTCTAAAACTTAAAACTTTCTCTCACTTTTTAAAAGTGTAAGTATTAGTTTGAAAAAGGCTTCAATAAAGGTTCAATTCTCAATAAGTATTGTCGGCACTATTTTTAGGTTGTGTGTTATTTTAAAAAGGGGTCGCCTAACAGAAGTTGTCGGCAAATTTTAAATTTAGTTTAGATAAATAATTTGAAAAAGTAGTATTTGATTTTGAAAATAATTTTAAATTTGAAGATTTTAAGATATGAAATCAAACCGATCTCACATCCCAAATAGTTTATATAAACGAGCACCGCACCGCAAACCGTGTATCTATCCCTAAAGATGTATCACTAATCGCTCGATGGTGGGGCTCGTTAAATAAACTAGAAGATTTGTGACATCCGTTTGGTCCGCGAACCAATTTTATAAGCCGACAAATTCCCTCGCTTAATATGAAAACATTAAACAGTGGTTTATATTACTCGGGTTCTTTAAAATTCCCTATAAGGGCAAGCCCCTATAGTTAATTACATCTTAAGTGACGGGAATCACCTAAGAAAACTCTCGATAATAATCAATAATTCTCGCTCTCAAGAATTTCAAAGTTTAAGTTTTCAAAGAATTGAATTTTTGAATCTCAATAGGAATGGATCAAGTTTGGAACATTTTATTTTGGGAATTCAAAGGAAGAAAAGTAGGAGAAATTACGGATTCGAAGTGAACTTCGATAATCTCCCGACTATCCTATTGTTCGGCTTCGGATTTAGGAAAGTCCTAATGTTTATTTAATATTTTAATCTCGCCAATTTTAGTTAATTAGTGGCTTATATTTATATGATAGAATCATACAAATAGCTCGGAAGATGTGAGGGTTTATATCGTATCTGACGACTACCTCGGAATCCTAAGACCTGTTAGGGCTTAATTTGCAATGCAAATGCCTAACGAAGAGTTGAGGATTTATGTCGCACTAGTGCAAACTACCTCGGAGTCCTATGGCTTTGTTGTTTAATTCTAGGAAAGTTTTGTCGAAGTAGATTCAAATTTTGCCGACGACGATGGCCGTGCCGCCCACCATGCTCCGAGCTCCTTGTTGTTGCAGAGGTTTAGTTTTAGAAATCATAAATCGTGGGATGAGAAAAGTGTTTTGGTTTGGAGAAGTCTTGATTTCCAAGTGTTTTTTGTGTTTTAATTAAAACAAATCTTAAAGTCGATTATAACGACACCGGCTAAGATCCCACGGCTCCATCCTTCCGCATCATTATTTTTATCGGATTCACTTAGTCCGTATGAATTTGCTAAACTCAACCGAATGAGTTCCACACTTTCATTTAGACCGTGGAAATCCCGTTAGCAACACGTATGTTACATCATCCGAGGTATTCCCGATCATCCAACGAGACGTTTTAATTTAGTTATAATTGTAGTTTTGTGTTCGTTTGTGATTAAATTTTGAGTTGTCTTATATTTTGAAATGTCGTGGAGGTGAATTTTATCTTGTAGTGTCTTTTAATTTAGTTATGGGTTTCAGCTTTGGTTTCTGTCCTAAAGGTGTAGGTTTTCATGCAACCGTTGTTTATCATGCAAGAAAAGTATGTGCGATGCAATTAAATAAATTGCCGTAAAGTAAATCGCAATAAAATAAAAGCGTACTCGGAGGGTCTTCCCGTCATCCCAAGCCGCACTTAAAACACGCTTAGAATATTTAAACAAGTTCCCAGTAAAGCTAAGGGAAAGGGTTATGGTTTTCTACCAAATTCCTAATCCTATAGCCTAGTCATTTCCTATGACGTCTAGTGTTCTTTGTGTTTTTAGTTCGAAGACGATTTTCTTCATCAAAGAAAAATTAAGTTCAATTGTTCTTATAAATATCCTATCATATCGAGGAAGTGCTTAAGAAGAATCTTAAACATCTTTTCAATATTCTTAGGATTGTTTTAAGTCCAAATGAATTTAATCGTGTAAGTGAATCGATCGTCCGAGGTTTTCAATTTTTGTTAACTTGCTCAGATGAATCTATGACATTCGAATATCCTATAAGTGAAGTAACATTTCATTTTATATTCTCGTTTAGAGTTATGATAACTAAAGCTCTCGAGGGTAAATTGGTGTTCAAATGGTTTGCGATTCAAATTTAAGTTCAAATTAATGATTTAAGTTTGGAATAGTGTTCAAGTTATTTTAGATTCATTTTTGAGTTCTTTATGTCTTAGGTGATGTTATTTAATTCAACTTAATTTAATTTAATTTAATTTTTAATTTAATTTAATTTAATTCAATATAATTCAATTTAGTTTGATTTGATTTAATTTAATTCAATTTAGTTTCGATTTGATTTAATTTTTAATTTAATTTAATTTAATTTAATTTAATTTAATTTAATTTAATTTAATTTAATTTAATTAATTTAATTTAATTTTATTTAATTTAATTTAATTTAATTTTATTTATTTAATTTAATTTATTTAATTCATTTAATTTAATTTAATTTGTTTATTTAATTTAATTTAATTTAATTTAACTTTTAATCTTAATTTAATTTAATTTAATTTTAATTTAATTTACTTAATTTAATTTAATTTTTAATTTAATTTAATTTAATTTTAATTGAAATTTTTGAAAGAGTTTAATGATTTAATTTTAGTTTAATGATTAAGTCTTTTAATATTTTAAATTTGAGTTATCATTTTAATTAAGAGTTGAATATTAATGAGATGATTAATTTAGGGATTTTTAAATTAAAGAATAAATCTCTTCCTAATAATATCCCTATTTTAATAATTCCAATTTTATTATTCTTCCAAATTTAATCAATTATTTAATTAAGGTTTAATCATTTTAAATTGCTCAATGGGTTTCTACCCTTTAATTATTTAAATTTCAATCATCCAAATCAGATTAGGATCAAATATTTTATTTGTTAATTTTTTATTAAACCTAAAGTTTTAATTAAGGGTTAAAATTTAATTACCATTTTACCCTTTAAGCTTAATAATTTTATAACTCACTAAATTGAACTCAAATGAACTTGAAATTTTTATGTGACTTCACTCATATGTCAATAAAGACATGAGAGGAGAAAATGTGATTTTTTCTGTATTTAATTTATTTATATAATTATTTTTAGTAGAAAATAGAGATTTTCAAGGAAAATTTGATAACATGACCAAGGGAAAGTTTCTGTCCTTAAGAAAATTAGGGGACATTCCTAATGACCAGAGGACCACTTGGACTAATTTTGGTGATTTTTTGAATTATATTATTTTTATTATAATTATTTTAAGTTTTAGAATGTTAATTAATTTAAAAATAAAATAAATGTTGAAAAATGAATTTTATATTTTTCAAAAATCTCTCTGATATCAAAGAAATCAGAGAATCAGATTTTGCAATTTTTTGATTTTTATATGATTTATTATAATTATTTTAGTGAAAATGCTAGAAAATACATTTTTTAATTTTAAAATTACCCTAGAGCTTTAAAATTTAATATCTCACTAAATAGGCCTAGGAAAAATATGGGATTTGTTCCTAAGTGATTAAAATTCAAAATGTGACATTTTGGTGAATTTTATTATTTTTGTGATTTTTATTATTTTTTAATTATTAAAAATATTAAAATAATATTAAAAATCAACTTTTTTAGAAAATTGAAATTTTAATTTTCTTAAACTCCCCTGATATCAGAGAGACTCCAAAACAAATTTGGTGAATTTTTGAAAGATATTTTGAAAGTTATGAATTTTTAAAGTTTAAAATGACTAAGTGGCTTAATCATCCCAATTAGTAGGGCTAACCAAGTCCAATTGACCTCAAATTTTTATGGTGGGTTCCTCTGATCCTAAAGGTCAGTGGAGAATTGATTTCAAGTCAATTTGATGTATGGTTAGCTCTAATTAATTAGAGACCTATTTTGGGTGTTTAAGCCAATTAGGGTTGTCTAAAATGAACTAACTCAAAACCTATTTTTCCTAGGATTCTCTGGTCATAAGGAACATCACCAAATTTTCCTAGAATTTATTTCACAACATGCTAATTTTTGGAATTAAAATACTCAAAACAGCAACATGAACTTGAAAAATCAATAACTCTTCATAGGGATGGCCTCCTCGACTTTGGAAAATTCGGGGAATGTTCCCAAATTCGGAGGCTTCAAAAGCCCTATGGTCTCATGCCATGGTGAATTGTATACATGTATGGAGAATTAAATGTATGCAGAGAGTAAATAAATTACTAAAAATAAAATACTTGATGAAATTAAATGATTTCTTTTCCACATTATTCTCCTCTGTTCACTGAGCAAGAGGGTATTTTTCTTTTATTTTTCTGATTTTCCTACACAAAGTTATGAATTTTCCAAGTTTAGGGAATTAAATAAATAGAAAAATACCCTATTTTTCTATTTATCCACGCGGCGCCAGCGCATCCTCGGCATCTCCGAACTCACACGCGTCGCTCTCCCATTCGACGCCGCCACTTGAGTCAGCAGCCCGGGCCCCGCGGTTCTCGTACCGTCTCCTGGTCCGACGCCATCTGAGCCGTCCGTCCGCGCGTGTATTAAATGGACGGCATCCGTTCATCGTCCCCGAGCGTCCTCACCCGAGAGCCGTCCACACTAAATCCCTAAGATCTCACTCGATACTCAACGGATTTTTATGTTCTTATGCTCTACGGATTCGTCTTCAAGAGACGAACACATCTATACTGGTTATCATGCATCGAAATTAAGGCATTTGAAATGGAGAATCTCCGAAGCTCGGGATGAAGAATTAGTTCATACCTTTGCTCGTAGAAGTGTGGCTTCGATCCGAGGGTTGTTGCACCTTCGATCGGATCCCGCAAGCTCCGCATGAAGTCTCCCGGTCCGGTGAATTGTCTAGATGTGATTTCGACCAAGCCCGATCACAAAGCTTGGAGGCCGGAGCAATTGGGTGGCCCGGAGATGGGGCTTTTGCTTGCGTGGACACCTTCCCTCGGTTCCGGTGAAGGTGTAGGACCAATCAATTTGAGGATTGATCCACCGTGGAGAAGTGTCCCGGTTTTGCGTGGAATTTCAGCTCGAGAAATCGGATTTTGTCGCAGGGATTAGCAGGCGAATCGACACCGGGATCAACTCGCTCTAAGGGTGGAGAAGGGTTCGGAACAATTTTGCGCAGTTTCGGCAAGGTTTGTGCAACTCTTTCATGGCCGAGAGGGGTGGAGTTTAAATCAGGAGAGGGTGGAGGGCCTCCTGTGGGGAGTTAGGGCTCGGGATCAGCCTGCTCTCGGTGAGGAGAAGAACAGCCATGGTGACCACTGAGCATGGGGCAGCTCAAGCAAGGGAGAATTTCAATGTTGGCTCACATGTGAGCTCTCGGCCATGGTGTTTTCCGGCGGCTCGGTGGCCGGCCGGCTGTGCATTGGTCACCATCTTGGTCGTGGAAGTCGGGCTCGGAGCTTAGTGCAATCAATTGAGCATTGGCCATGTGTAAAGGGTTTGATTTAGATGGAATGGGGGCATGGCTAAATTTGGACCTAAATGGGTCAACCCCCCATTCGGGCTAGGTGCACCACCCAAGGCCTGGTTTTGGTCGAGGGAAAAGTGATTTGGCTCAAGCATAATCGCAGGGGTCAAGTCACCATCCAAGCACAATTAGGCATAAGCATGGTTAAGGAGAATAATGGGAGTGGTTAATCACCTTTAGGAATTAAGGAAAGAGTCTCCTCCTTTTGCCCAAAATGGCATGGTGACATGTAAAGAGGCTCTCATGGCTTGCATATGGCTTGTGCATGGCTCCATGGCTCCATTTGGCTTCGGGAAAAGGTCGGGTCAATTTCATAAAAATGGGTTTTAAGAATTTTGGATATTTTGGTGAAAATTTGCATGAAGCTTGATTTGGAATGGTTTAATTGATGATTTTGAAACTTAGGGGTGATTTTGATTAAATGGATGATGAAAGGAAGTGTCATGTGGGCTTTGGATGAATTTGGGCTTTTGAATTTGAAGGGAGTGGGCTTTTAGGAAAGTTTAAGGGAAATGGGCTTTTTGATTTTAGGATGGGCATTTGGGTAAAGATTTTGTGAAAGGCCTTGTCAAATAAATGTCATAATTGGTTTATGGATGTTCTATGAAGGGCTTGGTGTCAATTTGGTGTGATTTGGAGTTGAATTGGTTTGAATTTGGGTTTATTTGGTAAGTGGGCCTATATGGGTCCAAGTGGGCCAAGTTGGGCCAATATTGGGCTAGGGTTGAAATTGATGTAAAATTAATGTTGAGAAATATTTATGGGAGTGTTTCAAAGAGGTTTTGACTTTGGTTGGGTTTTGATTTTGGGGTTTGGGCTCATTTGGGTTAGGTTTGGGTTTAGGTCAAAAATGGGCCTTTTAGCTTGGGGTTGAATTTGAGTGGGATTTGGGTCTAATTTTTGGGCAAATCATGTTAGTGTTTTGTTTGTGGGAATGTTAAGGAAGATTTAGAAAAGGTTTGGGGTTAATTGGAGTTGAATTGGGTGAGTTTCGGGTTAAGTTTGGGTCATGGGTCCAAATCGGGCTTTAAGGCCAAAAGTGAAATTGGATCCAAATGTCAATCAAATTAGACTTGGATTTGGTCTAGATTGGTGTTGGGAATGTTGAATTGAAGTTTAGAATTGAATTGGACCAGAATTTGGGTCAATTGGGTAGGTTTGGTTTGACATTGGGTTCACTTAGTGGTTAAAATGGGTCAAATCGGGGGTTTTGACAAAAGTAGGGTAAATTGACAAAATTGGCCCATGGTGTAGTTGGACAAAATGAAATTGGGAATATTTGGGATTTTCTGGAATTTTCTGGGAATTTTCTGAATTTTTGGATTTTTGGATCAAGAGGGGTATTTTGGGTATTTGGAGGGTATTGGGAGGTTTTCTTGGAATTTTTGGTATTTTTGGGTATGGATGATCAATTTAAGTGATGTGGAAATTTTTGGGATTGATTTTGGAGAATTTTGGGTAATTTGGAAATTTTCGAGAAATTGGGTAGTTTCAGCGGTTTTCGAGTAGCTAAGCTGTGTAGGGTCCCGGGGGTCAAAAATTGAAAATTTGGGAAATTGAAGATTGGGTGGATGTAAGTGGAATAAAATCATTTTTGTTGAGCCATGAAGCCATATCAAGCCCATATGAGCCATGAAGAGACTCATTTGAGGCATCCACTATGTTGTTCCTAACCCTCTACCAAGGGCTTAGGGGTTAAGGACCATCCATGTGAATCACCTACATGAGTCGGGAGGTCAAGTTGGGTATGGGTGTGTTTTTAGGAAGTGTGTGGAAGTGTAGTGTGTAGGTGTAGTGTGTGTGCAAGTCAACCCTTCACTGCACTGTGCCACCTAGTAAGGCGCCCTAAGGCCAAAGAGTCCTATAGGAACTCATCCTTTAAACTTCCACATTTGATTTCAACCCTCTAGGTGATTAGGGGTCTATAGTCAAGTTTGTGGGGTTTGCAGGGAGTTTAGAAGTGGTTTGAATTTCTAAAAGGTGGGTCCCAATTCTAATCCTCTAAGATAGTCAAAGGGAAAGCCTAAGACTAGATCCTAAGTACTAAAGAGAAGAAGAGAAGACCTCATCAAAAATGAGGTCAACAAGTATAAATCTAAGAATCTTAGATTTTCAAATATTCAACTCCTTTCTACCATAAATAACAAAATTATTTCTCAATGTTTCCTACAAAATAACTTAACTCTAGAACGGTTTCATCACATAGGATTTCAACTAAGTTATTTTTCTAACATTCCTAAAATAAAAATTATAGTAATCTAAAGGTAACACCATATACCACAAGTCATTTTAAAATTGATATCAAATTAAATACAGGCTACTGAGGACAAATAAAGTTTAGTTTTGAAAATTTTTTTCCTCCCAAACTTGAATTTTAAAATATTTTGTAATTAATTCCATAAAATGTAGCAGGAAGAAAAAGTAATTGAATTTACTAGCTACTACAACATTCTATCAAATTCATATTCATGCTTAATCAGAATAGAATGACTGTAGGAGAAAGTAAATCTAGCCTAAAACATGCTTGCAATGATATTAAACTAAAAAGAAGTGTACTCACTTTAAAATTTTATTTTTCTTCCTCCCCCTAAACTTGATTTTTAACATATATATCTTTCACTACAGAAAATATAAGAAAGAAGTAAAACAGTTCAGAAATTCTATCTACCACAAATGTTTATCAGAAACATCTACAATTATTCATCAGGACATAACAATATATAACATAAAGTAAATCATAACTAAGCATGCCAGAATGAAATTAACTAAATAAAAGTTTAACTAGCATAACATGTATCAGCATGGGAATATAAAAATGTTCTTCAAGTCTTATATAAAGTTGTAACACACAAGCAAACACATATGATAAATGAGGTCAATTCTTCTATTAATTCATCACATCTCACTAACTAACATCCAAATTCTAACAGAATCACTACAATAAAAAATTAGGTACTTTCTAAATGATTTTATATATTATAATCCCAAAGATAAGATTATCCCTGATAAATTGGCTTACATGCACCAATCTCAGACATCACCTAATCCCCTTAATTAAGCACCTCTAACAGTTATAAATCGTAGTGTAAGATCATCCTCATGTTATTCATCAAATAGGTTCATGACTCCTATCAAATGAAATCAAAGTCAGAGAAAGGAAGTAACAAAATTGAGATGAATCTGTCACTGTTGAAATTCAAGATGTCTCTTGTTAAACTCATGTCCGGGTGAGACCCGAGTCATACTGGACTCGTCAATCCAAGTACCATAAGAGAACATACAAGTTTGACCATAATAAGAAGTTAAGGAACCACCTCCCTCATGACAAACAAAGATCAAATCAAACCACTAATAATCCAAACATCCTCCAATCAACAATCAAACTGATCAATCCATAATGACACATAAAGATCAAGTCAATCCACTCTAAAGCAAACACAATACAACACTAACAATCATGACTCTCAGGCATACTGAATCAAAGCACACTGATAACTATGGGTTGCCTCTCATAAAGCATTTGGTTTAGCGTCGCCAGTCTGACAAAAGATTCCTTCTGGATCAAAATTCCAAATAAGTAATCCTCGATCAATCGCCCAATCCTTTTCAGATCCAGGGATTCCTACAAAATCCTCAAATTTTAATTTTTCATTCAACTCTTCCTTTTCATATTGGTTCATATCATTGTTCCTTATATTTCTTTCTAGATCCAATATTCTATTGATTTTATGAATTTACATATTAATATCATCCTTGAAATTTATAAGAAATGGGTCTCTATAAGATAATTCAAGATCTCCCAAATTTTGGATCAGATTCTCTCTACATAATTCAGATTCTGGATCAAAATCTTCTATGTTACACTTCTGTTTCAAGTTATCTTCCAATTCATCCTCTTGGTACTGAGTAAATGATGGAGGTGGTTTTTATATATTTATCTTAGTTGAGGAAATAGGTTTTTCTAATTTCTTAGGAATTTCTTCCAATTGTCTTTCAATATCCTTATCTTATTTTCTCAACTCAAAGTTCTTTTGAAATATATTCTCAAATTCTCTTCCAAGTCTTAGTTCAATAACTTTATCTTGTTCATCATTCAATTCAGGTTTTTCTTGTGATTGAGTCGAATCTAAAGATATAAATACCGGTGATGTAGATGAATTCCCTAAATATGTAGGCTTTAAAATTGTATGGGGTACATCCATCTTAAGTTCATGAGATTTTTCAACACATGGAATTAAAAGTTCACTATTTTAGGTAGTGTCTATCATTTTACACCTCTCCTGAACATACATACAGTTTTCTTTAGATAATATTTTCAACATCATTCCGAACTCATCTGTTACCTTACTTTCAAATTTTTTTTTGGAAATGGTATTTACTTAGATAATCAATTTCATCCATCCAAAAATAATAATCGTTTTTTCTCTGAGCTGGATATTTCATAGTCTTTAACACATCAAAAGTGAATTCCTGATCATTAATATTCATAATCAACTCTTCTTTTTGCGCATCTCTCATAGCTTGTCCAGTAACAAGGAAAGGTCTTCTCCAAATAATTGGAATTTATTTATCTTCCTCAATATCTAATACAATAAAGTCCATAAGAAAGATAAATTTATCCACTTTAACAAGAACATCTTCTATAACTCCTTTTAGATAAATGATAAACCGATCAACTAACTGAAGGGTTACAGTAGTGGGAGAAATATCGACTAAACCTAACATTCTAAATATAGATAAAGGCATCACACTAATGCTCGCTCCTAAATCACATAAAGCTTTTCCACATAATCTTTTTTCAGTTGCACAAATAATTATAAAGCTATAAGGATCTTTAAGTTTTTTAGGAAACTTTTTCTGATGTATAGAGCTGCACTCCTCACTGAGTGCAACTGTTTTGTAATCCCCAAATTTCCTTTTCTAGTTTATTATCTCCTTCACAAACTTTGCATAATTTGACATCTGTTCTAAAGCTTCTGTGAAATGAATATTTATCATTAACTTTTTAAATACTTCTAGGAACTTTGAAAATTGTTTATCCAACTTATGATGTCTAAGTATTTGAGGAAATGGAGGTGGTGGTCTTTTCAAATTAATTTTAGTTGGAGATATTAATTTTTCTAGATCTTTAGAAACATGTTCTTCAGATCTTTTTGTTTTCTATGTTTCTCTCACTTCTTTCTCTTTTCGAACCACATCCTCTATCTCTCTTCCACTTCTTAATTGGACCCTTCTACTTGTTTATTATTTTTCTCTTTAGGTTTGATCTAGGAAGTGCTCATTGGGGTTTATTGCTAAGTGAATTAGCAATTTATCCCAGTTGATTCTCTATGTTTCTAATCACAGAATTTTGACTTTTCAACTGGTTTCCCATTTGCAATACCACTTCGTCTATAAACATCTTCTTATTCAAAAATTGTTGATCATTGTTAGGGTCAGTGGATAAGAAAGTCTATAGCTTGTGTTCCCATGATTATTCCAACTTCCATTAGGATTTGCATGATTATTTTCCCATTGTTGGTTTCCACCCCCAATAGTATGATTCCAGTTAAAATTTGGATGGTTCTTCCAACCTTGGTTGTAAAAGTTAGAATATGTGTTGTTTATGGTATTTAAAGTCTCATATAATAAGTTGAAATCAATTATATGCCCTAATGAACTTTCCTCACTTACAGGAGTAAATTGAGGCTGATTCATTCCAAGTTGGTCCAAGTTCCTTGATATTGCAGCAACCTGAGATGCAAGAATTGCAATCACATTTGTTTCATGAACACTGGCTAACTTTTTCAGATTTACCCTTGCAGAGGGCCATTAAAATTCATTTGTAGTCATTTCTTCAATTAATGCATACACTTCATTAAATGATTTTGACATTAATGAACCACCACCAGCAGCATCAATATTGGACCTAAGGGATCCCACTAACCCATTATAAAAAGTTTGAATGATTAACCAGTCTGGCAGAGCATGATGTGGACACTTTTTTAGGAGTTCCTTAAATCATTCCCAGGCTTCGTATATTGATTCCACTTCATATTGACAAAATGAGATAATATCGTTTCTAAGTTTAGTAGTCCTTAAAGGTGGAAATACTTAGCTAGGAATTTTTGAGTTAACTCCTCCCAATTTTTAATAAAACAGGTGCTAATGAATATAACCACATTTTAGCCTTATCCCTTAGTGAGAAAGGAAAAAGCCTTAGCCTAACAGCATCTTCTGACATACCGTTATAATGAAATATAGCACAAAGTTCTAAAAAAACTAGATAAGTGTAAACATGAATCCTCCAAAAGAGTTCCCACCAAACTGATTGTTCTGCACTAGTTGGATAATTGTTGGATTTAGTTCAAACGAGTCAGCTTCTATGACAGGTTTTTGTATACTTGAGTGAATTTCATCTGTCGTAGAATTTACATAATCCCTCAATGATTTATGATGATTTTCCAAGTTACGGTTTTGAATGTTTTTCATTTCCAATTCTAGTTTTTCAAGTCCTTTCTATTTTTTGATTTTTTTTCCATTTTTCTAACTCGGGATCATAAAACACAAGTCCTATAGATCCTTTATTTTGTATACGTAACACAACACACAATACAGTAACAATAAGCAAATAAAATAAAAAATATATTCAACACAACATAACATTTTCACAAACACGTTGCTTTTCACACAAACAATTTTTTCACAACACTTTTTCATACAAAAAAACACTTTTAACACAAAAACAACTTTACGACACTAAAGTTTTCCAATTCTAAGCCTAATTACTTCAACAAATATTATCTTAAAATTCTTGCCGAACCTTCCCCAGCAACGCCGCCAAGAACTTGATGCTCCCCAGGCGTGTGCTATTTTTCTGCTTGTTTTATATTTGTATGTATGTGCACACACTCTAGGTTATAGGAAAGTATATGTATCGTTCAAGTAATACAGAGCTCTAGTGGAGTCCCGTTTATCAATCCCACATGGAAGCGATGTAAGATGTCCTTAGTCACATTCTAGTCTACTATTATCAGACTTTAGTTTGGAAGGGCGATATAAGTGTTTTTTTATCTAGCAACTACTCCTAAATGCAGATGATTATATCTAAGGATAATAGCTATTCCTAAATGCAAATAGTACTTCTAGAGATAACCCTTTCTAGATAAATTGGTTTGGAGAATTTTGAGATAATAAAATCTACAATTCTTATGTAATGAATTAGAAAATGTAAAGGAATGAGATGCATTAAATATTGTATGTGCCAAATAGGAGCAATCCTATTCTTTACCCTCTTCCGAGTGCATAAAGAACATTGGCTAATCCTAGGTTTAGTTCCTAAATCCGTAGTTAGGTTGGAAGGATACTGACTCTCACTCTAGAGCTCCCACTTCTCTTCGTCTGAAGGCTAACTCTCGCCTTAGTTTCCAAACACTAAGACAAAATTGGGGATTTTAGTCTGTCACCCTAAAATCTCCAATTTTACGCCCATTAAAGTAATATTTTCCTATTTATTTGCACTCAACTCCCATGAACTTAAGCATCCATATTTGAATGTGATTCCCCTTTGTTGAGAATTACATCGCCCTCTCGGGTCTTAATGCAATTACAACAAATTTTAATACTACAACGAGCTCTTTTTGTAATGTAAATGAAGCGCAAGTAAAAACAATCACATTTATAATTAAACTTCTTCTAGAATGCATCTCAATATCCTAAACATGAATCCTACTCATTGCAAAAAAAAGTAGAATGCAAACAATGACATAATCTTCTCATGCCACTATTTCCAAATAAGAAGAAAGAGTAAGAGAAACACATCACAAAGCAGGAAGAAAACATAACGAAAAACTTTATTTCAAAGCATATCCACAAAATAAGTGTTTACAAAATCATAAGATAATGAAGAACATAATACTTAGCTTTTTCCCCTTGAAAGAAAGATGAAGATCTCTCACAAAAATTCTCCCGTTGATCCATGCAATGCTAGTACCAACCCTTACAGATTCTCTCAAAATCTTGTCTCCAATCTCTCTAAAAAAGTAGAAATCTACATTCCTACTCCTATTCTAATATCTCTAAGCATTCTCCACGTTTTTCCTAACTTTCCTATCACTTTTTCTGACATAAGATCGTTCTAATATAGTATAGGGACGAATTTCTCAAGAGGTGCTTCAAGAAAATTTCTAAAAAGCTTCCAGATTCAATGTAAATGGCCAATAACCGCTCCTAGAGCCGCCAGCGCCCTATTTTCGTTGCTCTCAGGTTTCTGGTGCCACTGATGCCCATTTTGCGCAGCTCCACCATTTTGCTCAGTTTGGCTCCATTTTAGCTTCGATTCACCCCATTTCAATTGCGTTGCGTTCCTAACATATAACCCTACAAAATAAGCATGAAAACAACCTTTCTTTAAAGTGTAATATCATTCATAAATATGCAAGAGTTGTAAAAGTTATTAAGCATAGAAAGACTTATTGAAATGTGTCAGGCCAGAATTTGCTTTCTTGCTTGTTTTTGTTCCAAATTGCACTGTTTTTTGCTTCTTTTTCTCCAAAAGTCCCTTTCTTGTACCTAACACCAAAAACATACAAAAATCTTCCTTTAAGGTGCAATATCATTAAAATAAAGCATAAAATGTATATGTAAAATTAACCATTTTTTGGCATATCATAGCTCCCCAGCCCATTATCACCATTGTAAAGTACAAATATAAGGTGGTGTAATGCGCGGAGTACGGTCAACATATGAGTTGTATTGTTCATACAACAGACAAAGTGTTATCACAATTTTCCTTCTGTGATTCTCTCATTGTGAATCCATACTAAACATGTGCTTTGTTCAGGTAATACATGTGAATAAAAGAGCATTAATAAACATCAATAATCGAGTCACAAAGTGTACAATAAGAAGACATAAATACATAATAACATATAGATTGTTCATACGAGAAAGAAAAACATCCAAATCAGAATCTGATTATACTATAGGAAAATAAATGCAAATAGTACAACAATGATTGCATAAAATTAAACATCGTTATTGTAAATAAAATGCAAATAATTGACCCTACGATCATGGGCCGTCTTCATGAAGATAAATCTGCGATTCGGGTCCTCCAACAACTTACAGGGGTTTAAATATAATACATATCCTCATAAACATCTAGAGTTGCCTCCATAACTCAGATAAAGTAGTCTGTGGAGGTCTTATGTGAAGGTCCAGGCTCACTCATGCATAAAGCCACCGGTTTTGAGATTCAGCTTCTACTGATAGTAGCTCCTTTTTTCCTTTTCTCCACCTTTGAACGTTTTGACCTACATATGGACTCCAGTCAATTTTGGTTTGGGCTTGGGCATTCACCGGAGCCAGTTACTTGCTCAGCATCTAGTTCCTCTGGTATGCCTGCAAACCCATGCTGAATAAGGGTTAAGGCATTAATCTTTGCTACCACAACCCCACCAAACATACAATCCAACTTTTCTAGCAGATCAGGGTCAATTCCACTGACTTCAAATTTCTTGGCAGTTGATACTACCTACAATATACAAGCAAGTGGATTACTTCATATAGTTTAGGAAGAGAAAGTAATGAAAAAGAAAATCTTTCGTGGATTAATTGACCTCCAATTTCTCTGCATATCATTCCTTTGAAGCATCAATAGTTTGTTTGATTGGATCCCAACCCAAGCCCGTGGATCCCCTATTAATTCTTTCCATAATTTCCAGCCATTTTTTAACTGATCCCTGAACCGACCCCGCGAACTTAGTGTAATCTTAATATTGTAAGAAGTGTATAATATATTGAATAATTATAGAGTACTTTTATCAACGCAAGTATACATATCGCTCAAGTAATACAAGGCTCTACTGGATTCCTGGATATCGATCCCACAGGGATATTTCAGAGGCTGCGGACTAGGATTATATAAACCAATTCAGAATCACAACTTGTAAATCGAATTGCCTATTTATCACTAATATGCAATCTTAAATAAGATGGAATTTTAATAAACTAATTCTACTAACAATTAACTACTTGTACTAATAAAGTGAGGTTCAATATATAAGCAAACATCCTTCTCCTTTGTTAAGAAATTTAAGTGAATGGATAATTATAATTAGTTTAAAACTGTGTTGTGCCAAATAGGAGCATACCTATTCTTTACCCTTTGGTCCAGGCATGAAGAACATTGATTAATCCTATGCTTGGTTACTGAATTTGTGGCTAGGCTAGGAGGATGCCGGCTCTCACTTCGGAGCTCCCACATTCCCCTTGCCTGAGGGCTAACATCTACACTTCAGCACCCAAACGATAGGATCAAATTGAGGATTTTAGTATGTCACTCTAAAATCTCTAATTTTATGCCTGATAAATAATATTTCCCTATTTATTTGCACCCTACTTTCAAGGACTTTGACCTCCCTGAATCTTGGATGTAATCTTCATTTTAGTTGCTAAACTCAACATATTTTTAACAAATCAATTTGCCAGATTGAAAGTAAATAAAGATTAAAGTGAAAAGATTATCACAACTTCTTTAACATTCTCTTGACACAACTAATTCAAATCACCATTTCACAAAAATCTCAACAAGGAGAAAGGCAGAGAAACTATTCAGATTTCATGGAGAAGATACGACAAAACTTGGATTTCATATATAGAAGCAAATTTATACAAACTACAATAAGTAAATACAACTTATCTTGAATTCCTACCCAAGCAAACTCCTTAAAGTTCTTCTGAATCTCTTCCTTTCTTTACCGCACACCGAATTCTCCTTCGAAGCGGCAAGGAGGAAGAAATCTCTCACTTTCCTTCCACTCTTACAATCTCTCAAAGAATTCCTCACAATTAACACTAAATAAACTAACTCTCTAATACTCTAATGGCACCACCAACACTAATAGACATAGTGAACACACTTTTAGACTCTCTTCTGGACTCGATGGACACATGGTAGACTCGGAGTGGACACGTGGTGTACACTTTTTTCGGCCTCTAAATATTTCTTTTAAAGTAATTGAAGAGTCTCCAAGAATTACCCAAGCATCCCTTCAAAAATCGTCCACATTGAATGCACCTCGTGAGATAACCGACTTACTCGCCGTCGGCGGCCTCGATCTCGCCGTTGGCGGCCTTCTAGAATTCTTGGCTTTGGACTCTCTCTCTTAAGGCTCGTTGTTAGCGGCCTCGATCTTGCCGTCGGCGACCTTCCTTGTAATATATTTTCTGAACTCTCGGGAAAATTCCGCCGTCGGAGCTTCGATCTCACCGTTGGCGCACTAGATCAAATCTTCATATTTTGGTCCTTTTTGCTCAAAATTCTCTCATTTTTGCATCTTTTTGCTCCAATGTCCATAAATCTACATATCTGCAACAAAACATTAAAAATACCTCTCTTTAAAGTGCAATATCATCAAAATCAATATAAAATATGCTTAAAAATCTTAAAATATTTTTAGTTGATCAAAATCCCTCAAACTTAACTATTACTTGTTCTCAAGTAATTTTTAGTACTACATAAAAGTTATGATTCATTGTGATAAAATTATAATTCAGAAATAATATAATTTTGATTTAAATAAATATCATAGTAAGATTTCTTAGAAAGATTTTCAAGTAATTAGATTAACTCTGTAGATGTAAGGCTATCTAGTCATCAAGTCTAAGAGTTCTAGTCTTCTATTCATTTCAAGAATGATTATATGTTGCATATCAATTCACTTAGATTATTCAGATGATAGGAAATTCATGAGAACACTACTAGTAAAAATACTACTTCATAAATATAAATTCATAAATGTATTGAGTTTTCCCTTCAGGTTAATCCAAGTGAAGCCAATTTTTGATAAGGCTTCTCCTCAAGCTTCTCCTCACTTACTTTTTTCTTTTCTTTTCTTTTGGATTGCTTTTCAATCCTATATATATATATATATTTCTTTTCTTTTTCAAGTGAGGATTACTATATCTGGATAGCCTGTTAATAATTTTGAACTTCAGTTTTCTTTTCCTAAATTTGAAACTTAAAGCATTCCTTTACCTTATATCTAATTTATAGTCTTTACATCATTGAGCCCCAATCTTTTCTTTCTCAACTAAATTCCTAAGATTCTTAATATGTCAAAATATAGTTTTCTTTACTTTAAATAGTTAACTATAGTCTTATCCTCTTATACTAAATATCTTAACCTACAAAATTAATTTTCATTACAAAAAATGTTTCCTTGAATCTTCTACAATATTTAAATAAAATCTAAATATAATTAACTGAATTAAATTTTATCACAAAAATCATATTTATAAATTTTGAAAATATTTTAATTGAGAACACATAACAGTTAATATTTTTCTCCCCCCCAAACTTAAAGTTTTCAATAATAGAAATAATACGGGTGGAAAGAAAAATTCTAAATATAAATCATACCTTTGCACTTTAGGCATTTTCGTCTTTCTGAAATTTTGCAGGTTCTTCTCGAAAATTTTTAACTTCACTGGCCTGTAATATTAGGAACTTTTCTACACATATAACAGATTAGAGAATTTGCTGGGGCAATGAAATTTTGAAATAAGTACATAAAACAAAACATTTAACAACAACAATTATATTACACAGTACAATATCAAGTAACATTTGTATTTCACAACACAATAACACACAGTCTATTATATTTTTCTTAAATTTCACAATTAAAATTACAATCTACACATCACAATCCATCCAGAAATAAAATACAAACTACAAACAAAATACATATTTCAGAAAATAATACAGTACACAAAATACAAACAATAGAATAAAAATACTACAACAAAACACACATATATCACAATCTCAAATTTCAGATCAGAAAACAAAATCCCATACTCTGTCTTCATCTCCCTGGTCAGCAGGTGGATTAGGTTGATAACGAGTATATCGGGGGCATTCATGAAAAGTAACATCAGGCTCACCTCTATAGTGTCCAGCCTGAGCATCATAATAAGCAATCTCAAAATCAAAATGTTGCTAAAGATACTCACTATCATGATTGTGTCTCCGCTCTAATCCTTCAATCATTTGATCTATTCTCTCAAGTTTTTCATCTAACTTTTTAAATCTTTTCCGCTGTAGGGTCATCTCATTCAACAAATCAAAAAGAGTAGGAGAGCTAGATGCAAGAGGGTCATAACTAGTAGAGAGGATATCTCTACTAGTAGAAGGTGCTTTACTCCTACTCCCAGATCTCCATTATTCATGGGATTTGTATGTCTTCAGATTAGCTTTATTAATGGGTTTCATAGGGTACACCCATTCTTCATTATCTCTAGCTTCCACTCCAGATAATTGGCAAAGTGCATAAATGAGGCCAGAATGTCCTAGACCTCCACTTGTTTCACTCTTTGTTGTGGCCAAAATATTCTTATAAATTATATTCCTCACATTTATACTTCTATTGTTCTGAATACAGAAATTCAAAACCGCTCTATCTCTCGATACTTCACTATGATGATAGGTAGGTAACAGAGTCGAACATATGAAATAATGCCATGCTTTAGCTGTGGCATTCATCATGGAAAGAGGAAAGTTTATCCGTTCACGCTATTTCATTTTCCATGTCCCTTTCCCATCAGTGAGAAAGTCAATGATATCGTCTAACGGACCTTCCATAGTTCCAAATGTTTCATACTCGCTAGAATAAAAAATTGTGAGGTTCGTAAAAGGAATTAATGCAGGCAACATTAAAATCAACAGAAAAACCTCTTACTTTTACAGGCTCGTCTTCAAGCTGAGTCAGATTGGAATAGAACTCTTTTACAACTTCTTGAACCACTCCGTGCACTTAGCGTAATTTTAATTTTTTGTAACAAGTATATAATATATTCTATAATCGCAGAGTTACTATTCAACGCAAGTATACGTATCGCTCAAGTAATACAGGGCTCTAGTGGAGTCCTAGATATCGATCCCACAAGGAATATTTTAGAGGCTATGAACTTGGATTATAGAACCCAATTCAGAATCGCAACATGGAAATCAAAATTGCCTATCTGTCACTAATATGCAATCGACAATAATATGAAGTTTTAATAAACTAATTCTACTAACAGATAACTAATTCTACTAATAAATTTAAGTTCAAATATTTAAGCAAGAATCTTTCTCCTTTGTTAAGAAATTTAAGTGAATGAATAATTAGAATTAGTTTAAAACGGTGTTGTACCAAATAGGAGCATACCTAGTCTTTACCCTTTGGTCCATGCATAAAGAACATTGACTAATCCTATGCTTGGTTACTGAATCTGCGGCTAGGCTGGGAGGATACTGACTCTCACTTCGGAGCTCCCATGTTCCCCTCGCCTGAGGGCTAACATCTACACTTCAGCACCCAAATGATAGGACATAATTTTTTAGCCTGTCACTTTAAAATATCCAATTCTACGCCCGATGAATATTATTTCCATATTTATTTGCACCCTACTTCTAAGAACTTTGACCTCTCTGAATCTCGGATGTAATCTTTACTTTAGTTGTTAAACTCAACATATTCTAACTAATCAATTGGCCAGATTGAAAGTAAATTAAGATTTAAGTAAAAGATTATCACAACTTCTTTAAACTTTTCTTGGCACACTAATTCAATTTACCATTTCACAAAAATATCAAAACAAGGAGAAAGATAGAAAAACTACTCAGATTTCATGGAGAGGATACGATAAAACTTGGATTTCATATATAAAAACAGAGTTCTACAAACTAAAATAAGTAAATACAACTTATCTTAAATTCCTCCCCAAGCAAACTCCATGAAGTTCCTCTGAATCTCTTCCTTTCTTTATAGTACACAGAATTCTCCTTCGAAACGGCAATGAGGAAGAAATCTCTCACTTCTCTTCCACTCTTACTATCTCTCGAATAATTTCTCACAAATATCACTAATTTGAACTCACTAACTAACACTTTTAACTCTATGGGCTCACTAGACTCACATACTTGACTCTCTAATGGATTAGATTGACACGTGGTGGACACAAATGGACGCTTGTGGACACTTTTTCTGGCCCAAAATTGTTTCTTTTAAAGTAGTTGAAGAGTTTCCAAGAGTTTTCCAAGCATCCCTTCAAAAATCTTCCACATTTAAAGCATCTTGTGAGAGAATCGACTTTCCCGCCGTCGACGGCCTTCTAGAATACTTAGCCTTGGACTCTTCTGCATAAGCCCCACTGTCAGCGGCTTTGATATTGCCGTCGGCGGGCTCCCTTGTAATAGTTTTCTGAACTCTCGGGAAAAATCCGTCATCAGCACCGTCGATCTCGCCGTCGGCGCCTTATATTAAATTTTCATAATTTTGGTCCTTTTTACTTCAAATTCACTCCTTTTTGCATATTTTTGCTCCAATGTCTTTAAATGTTCATATCTGCAACAAATAATTAAAAATACCCTTCTTTAAAGTGCAATATCATCAAAATCAATATAAAGTAGACATGAAAATCTTAACATATTTTCAGTGGGTCAAAATCCCCCAAACTTAACTATTACTTATCCTCAAGTAATCATTAGTATTACATAAAAGTTATGATTCATTGTGGTAAAGTTTTAATTCAGAAACACTATAATTTTGATTTAAATAAATATCATAGTAAGAATTCTCAGAAAGATTTTTAAGTGATTAGATTAACTCTGTATATGTAAGGTTATCTAGTCATCAAGTCTAAGAGTTCTAGTTTTCTATTCATTTCAAGAATGACTATATGTTGCAATATCAATTCACTTAGAATATTCAGAAGATAGGAAATTCATGTGGACAGTACTAGTAAAGAAACTAGTCATAAATATAATTTCAGAAATTTTTTTAGTTTTTCCCTTAGGTTAATCCAAGTGAAGTTAATTTTTGATTATGTATATCCTCAAGCTTCTCCTCACTTACTTTTTTTTTCTTTTTTTCTTTTGGATTGTTTTTCAATCCTATATATTTTTCTTTTCTTTTCAGGAATTTTTTTTCAATCCTTTCTTTTTTTTTCAAGTGAGGATTACTATATCTGGATAGCCAGTTAATAAATTTGAACTTCACTCTTCTTTCCTAAATTTGAAACTTTAAAACATTCTTTACCTTATATGTAATTGAAAGTTTTTACATCATTGAGTCCCAATCTTTTCTTTCTTAACTAAATTCCTAAGATTCTTAATATTTCAAAATATAGTTTTCTTTACTTTAAATAGTTAACTATATTCTTATCCTCTTATACTAAATATCTTAACCTACAAAATTAATTTTCATTACCAAAAATATTTCTTTGAATCTTCTACAATATTTAGATGGAATCTAAATATAGTTATCTGAATTAAATTATATCACAAAAATCATATTTATAAATTTTGAAACTTCTTTTAATTGAGAACACATAATAGTTAATAATTCCCCCCCCCCCCCAAACTTAAAGTTTTGAATAATAGAAATAATACAGAGTGGAAAGAAAAATTCTGAATATAAATCTTACCTTTGCACTTTATGCATTTTTGTCTTTTTGAAATTTTGCAGGTTCTTCATGAAAAGTTTTACTTCAACTGACCTGTAATATTAAAAACTTTTATACAAATATAACAGTTTAGAGAATTTGCTGGGGTAATGAAATTTTAAAACAAGTATATAAACTAAAACATTTAACAACAACAATTAACTACACAGGACAATACAAAATAACATTTACATTTCACAACACAGAGCAAACAGTCTACTATTTTTAACTTAAAAGTTCACAATTATAATAATCCATAAATGAAAATATAAACTACAAAACTAAACAAATATCTCAGAAACAAAACATAGTCCACAAAATACAAACAATAAAATGAAAGTACTACGACAAAATAAACAAACACATACATCACATCACATCACAAAGATCAGTCTCAGACCTCAAAATACCATGCTAAGTCTTCATCTCCCTGGTCAGCAGGTGGATTGGGTTGATAATGAGTATAACGCTGGCATTCAGAAAAATGACATCAGACTCTCCTCTAAAGTGTCTAGCCTGAGCATCATAATAAGCAATCTCAAAATCAGAGTGCCGCTGAAGATACTCACTATCGTGATCATGTCTCCACTCTAAACCTTCAATCCTTTGATCAATTCTTTCCAGTTTTTCATCTAACTTTTTAAAACTTTTTCCGCTGTAGGGTCATGACATTCATCAAATCATATATAGTAGGGGAGCTAGATGCATGATGGTCATAACTAGTAGAAGGGATGTCTCTACTAGTAGAAGGTGCTTTGCTCCTACTCCCAGTTCTCCATTTCTCATGGAATTCATAAGTCTTCAAATTTGCTTTACTAATATGTTTCATAGGGTACACCCATTCTTCATCATCTCTTGCTTCCACTCCATATAGTTGGCAAAGTGCATAAATTAGGCCAGAATGCCCTAAATATCCACTTGATTCACTCTTTGTCATAGACATAATATTCTGATAAATTATTCTCCCCACATTTATACTTCTATTGTTCTGAATACAGAAATTCAGAACAGCTCCGTCTCTCAAGACTTCACTATGGTGATAGGTCGGTAGCAGAGTAGAACAAATGAAATAATGTCATGCCTTAGCTGTGGCACTCATCACAGAAAGAGGAAAGTTAATCCGTTCACGATGTTTAATTTTCCAAACTCCTTTCCCATCAATGAGAAAGTCAATAACATCGTTTAACGGACCTTCCATAGTTCCAAAAGTTTCATACTCGCTAGAATAATAATCGTGAAGCTCGTAAAAAGAATTAATGCGGGCAGCATTAAAATCGACAGAAAATCTTCTTACTTGGTGATGTGGCCCGACCTTTACTAATGTAAGAATTTATGATTTTATATTAAAATATTTTTAATAATTTTTGTAAAAGTCACAAGTTTAAACGCAAGTATACGTATCGTTTCAAGTAATACAGGGCTCTATTGGAGTCCTGGTTATCGATCCCATAGGGAAGATTAAGTGAAAATAAAATTTAAGAAATATATTAGATTTTCAAATTAAAAGTAATTATTATTTTTATTTCTTTTCAAAATTCAGATTTTTAAGTTTAGTTAAATTTATACTAAATGTAAATAAGCAATAATAAAGTAAAATGTTAATGCAAGTATAAATAAAACAACTTTCTCCTTTTTTTCAACTAATCCAAGATTTTTCAGAATAATTATCATTCGTTGAGAACTTGAAATTATGGTATTGCGCCAAATAGAAGCATTCATATTCTTTACCTTCGCTCGATAAGTATAAAGAACATCGGCTAATCTATAGATCGCTTCAAGATGTATTATTAAGTAGAATGAGTTAATCTGAGCTCACACTTCTAGATGTCCAAGGGTAGCTATGGTCGGCCCTACTAGTGACTCGTTCTTTTCTATAAACTAAATTATTAGAATTTAGTCTGTCACACTAAAAACTAATCAATTCTACGCCCAATAAACAATATCAGCCAATTTATTTGCACTTCACCTTGAATAACCCGCATATAACCTTCGATTACCCAAGGATTCATGTGATATCGACTAGGATATCTACTAGTTAAGAACTCATCTCCATATAGGTCTCAGAATTCTTCAACAGGTTTTAACAATTTAAATGGTCAGTTTAAAAAGTAAATTAAGATCAGATATTAATATCATCGCAATAATTAAAAAAATTTTAAGTTAAGTTCTCTAACGAAATTAAATTATCTTATTATCTCTTCATAGTTGAAAGGAGAAAGAAAACTAACTACTCAGAACACATTGAATTCACACACAAAACATATTTATAGAACTTTGAACCAAGTTACAAATACTTATCTGGAATGTTCCTTCAAGTGATCCGCTGACTCCTACTAACTCCAATGCAAAATGAAAGACTTCAACAACAACAACACTTTCAAACTCACACTTATTACTCTAGGAATTGAGTAGTAACACTCAAAATAACTAAAATAAACTCACTAATTACTTAAAAAGGTGGCTCCCTAAAATTATTTTCAAGCGTAAGAGAACTCTAGGGTGCTTGGGGGCTCTTTTCTCTGTAGAATTGACTCCTATTTATAGAGCTTCGAAAATGACCAGGGGTTGCTTAAGGCACCTCTTCAAAATTCGTCCAAATATAATGTATCTTCTAAAAGTATATGTGGCGCCTTGGCGCCGGAATTTGGCGCTTAGGCGTCGGACTCCGTGACCAAGTCTTTGCACCTCTTCACATTGGATTGCACCTCTTCGCGATTAAAACTGTTTTCACGTATCCAGATGCATTCTATCACATATCTTATGTATTAGGAGTAATTTCCAGTCTTCTAGAAGGTCTGATAACCGCTTAACACCGTCAAAATAACTGCCCAAAGTCGTCAAAAATCTTATCTGTTTCTATATCGAATGGGCGCTTAGGCGCCGGATTCTGGCGCCTAGGCGCCAGACCTAAAATTTTGGCAACTTTGCTTTTTTTTTTTAGCTCTATTTTTGCTCTTTTTTGCTCTTTTTTCCTTCTTGAACTCTTTTTTTAGCACCTACAACCAAAAACATAAAAATACCTTTCATTAAAGCATAATATCCTTAAAAATTGAATCATAAATAAGGCATAAAAATAGGTATTTTTAAAGTGGATCAAATTCCCCCAAACTTAAATGTTACTTGTCCTCAAATAACTCTTTTAATTACATAAAATGTATAACATTTGGAATGAAGTTTAAATATTTAAGATTCTTTATAATTTTTGGTTTTAATACTCTAGCAAATCTTTAACCAAATTTCAGTAATTAAGTTTAATTTTAAGAATTTAATGAATATTTAACTACCAAATCATAAGTCTTTCAATTTTTTTCATTTATTTCAAGAATAATTGTAATTTATCATATTAAGGTCACATAGAATAATTACAAGAAAAAGTCTTTCATGAAAAACTTTTCTTGTAAAAAGATATTTGTATACAAAAATTAAGTTAAAAATGTAGTTTTTTTTTTCTATAAAATAATTCAAGTGAAGCCAATTTTTGGTTAGACTCTCCTCAAGCTTCTCCTCACATTTCTTTTTCTTTTCTTTGCTTTTTTCTTCTTCTTCTTTTTTTTTCTTTTAAGAATATTTTTCAATCCTTCATTTTTTTAATTTGTGAGGATTACTATATCTGGATAGCCTGTTAATGATTTTGAACTTCACTATCCTTAACTTATATTTAAAAACTTATACATTTTCACTTAATAAATATGACATTCTTAATAAGTATTTTTCAAAAATTATTTCAATCTTTTCTTTTACAAGTAATAATCTTGATTCCTTAGTATTTCAAAAATACAATTCTCCTTACTATTAATAGAAAAAAATTTTAATTTTATTATTCTTTAAGTTAAATAATTCTATTCTTAAAATTTAAAATTATTGGAATTTTAGGTAAGTTTACTAAATTATTTATAAATTCAAAAATTTAAGTAATCTTAAATAGATTTTTCATTCCTTATATTATGTTAATATTTTTAAAGAAAATATTATTACATTAAGGACAAATAATATTTAAATTTAAAAATGTTTTCTCTTCCCCCAAACTTCAGCTTTAGTATAAAATGAATCATAAAATTTTCTAAAGCATGAGAGAAAGAATAAAACAGGAATTTATCTAGTTACAATGATAATGTAGTAAGGAAAAACTCATTTCTACTTCTACACATGCTTTAATATGTATGTAACAGAAATGATTAAGCATATATAGAAAAGTTTGCAGAGCAGGAGTTAATTTATACAACAAATTTTTTTTATTATTTTATTTAAAACATGCAAAATTACTAACTATTTAGGAGTACTAAATAGTAGGTTGAAACAATAACAAACATTTATCATAGAAAATAAAAATTCATCCATACTTCAGTCTTTAATACATAACACAATAGATGATCTAGAACAGTTTAAACATTAAAAGTTCACACAAAGTTAATTAAACAAATCAAAACTAACAAATAACAACAAAATCAGACTCAACAGTACTAACATACTAGAAAGAAAATACTAAAAACAATATCAATACATCTCAGAAGGTAAATCAAACTACTAATCACTAGCTGTAGCCTCGTCATCGTCGTCATCAAAAGAAAATTCTACATCCTTCGGATCTACATAAGGTGAAAATCTAGGATAGGTAGGGAACTGAACATCATGATCACCCTTTAGGAATCTAACAAGAGACTCAGAATACTCAGCATCATAATCACTCTTCCTTTGGGTGTACTCAGAAAGATGATCGATCTTCTTATCGATCGTATCTACTCTACAATGAGTTAGAAATAACTCATTCTGCTGCTCCATAAAATTATCATGCATAGATTCCCGTAAACTAGATGATAGCTCGACGAGCGAAGTAGAGGGTCCGAAGTAGAAGGTCTACTGAAGTAGAAGGTCTACCAGAAGTAGGTAATGAACTAGAAGGTGCGGTAGAACTCTTACCTCGGAGTCGATCATAGATACTGACACTTTCTCGTCCAATGGGCTTTGTAGAATTGAGCTTCTCCTCTGAAAGCTCAGCAACAACTCTAGCATTCTCGCATAGAGAATAAATAAGAGATGGGAATCCCAGTCCCACAGAAGTACTAGAACGAGCAGTGGCCTCTATAGAATCATAAATGATACTCCAAACATCAACCGGCTTTCTCTCCTGTATGCAGTTGTTGAGTATAGCTTTGTCTTTGGCAACCTCACTCAAATTGTTGGATGGAAGGAGGCGAGCAGAAATAAAGTAATGTCATGCCTTAGAAACACTATTTAGCTTAGAAGACGAAAAATTTACCTGTTTTCCGTTCCGGATCTTCCAAGCTCCAGTACCGTCAGTCAAATAAGCAATAATCATCTCCAGATCTCCCTTAGATGGAGATAATCCAGAGTAATAACACTCGATGTTCGACGGTAGGCCGTAGAAAATGTTGATTCGCTATGGAGTAAATCTGACTCCAACTCCTCTCACAAAGATCTCATACTTTTCGGCATCCAAGAAATTTGCATATAACTCCCTAACGATAGGGATAACAACATTAGCAGTGAAATAACAGAATCATTGCCAGTTGAGTGCAACGATCGTATCTTCAATCCTTCCTCCATGATTGTAAAAACTTCATTCTAAAATAAACTTTCTTGTCGTAACAAAATCGTTGTAAAGAAAATGTATCGCGGCAGTAACAAATTTGCTACGATCAAAATTTTCCCATTCCTTTCCTCGCTAGATTTAGGTGCCATCTAAATGTGAAATAAAAACGCAAAATAAATTTATAGAATCAAAGGAAATGAACTAATTTAAGCTTTTCTAACTTGAAAGAGCTTAAAAATCCATGAATTTAACTTTAAAAATCAATTTTTTTCAAAATTTCTGTTCTCTTCAAAGAGAGCAAAATCCATGGTGAAATTCAAAAATAAATAGTTTAGAAGGTAGATTTGACCTCGAGATGAAGAAATCGGGTGATTCCATGCTCAAAAACTTGAAAATCCAGCCTCAAAATGGATCCTACAGCTCTATTATTGCGAAAACGGGAAGAATAGGGAGCTTAGGCGTCAAAAATGGCATTGGGGGGTTTAAGAAGATGAAATTTTGGGTTCAGGCCGAACCGGCGCTTAGGAGCCAAATTCTGGCGCCTAGGCGCCAGAATTGCCTTTCCAAAAATTTGATTTAAAAATTATATTTCCACCAAAATTTAACAAAATTTAACTTCTAATTACTAACATAAGAGTATTACTCCAGTTTCTAACTTCCAAACATTTCCACAATCAATTAAAATGATAAATTAGATCCATGTTTCAAACTCAAGATATAACCAAACTCTTCAATTCCATTTCATATTTTTCATTCCAAGCTCCATAAATTCCAGAAAAAGACTATAACAAGGTTCATCATTCTATAAACAACACAACCAACACTAATTCAAAGAAAATTCTTAATCCAACAACACTCATTGAACAATTAAAGCAAACACACAATCTAAACATTCGACTCACTAAAACTTGACTCAATCACACTTAGAACATATAAAAGATCTATTCAACACCGAACTCTAATTTCCATCCCTCTCGCAATGAAGTTTGCTAGGCCCGCATGGATAGAAAACCAACGCCCTTAGAAATTCCAAAGCCATCTTCTCATCAATCCACTTGTTCTTCGCATACATTGCTACTTGAGCATGTTGATAGGCCACCATATGATCGAACAGAAGTTTCGTCTGCCGTTCCAAATGCTCAATTTGATGATACATCTCATGCAGATGATTCCCAATGCTTTGAAGTTCTGCCTCAATCTTTTCTAAACGACTAAATAACCTCTCCATACTAACTGCAATAAAACCATTAAAATAAGGTTGAGGATCTTTGGAAGATTTGTCTCTTACCTCATTGCCATGATTTCCTCTCTCCATTTCTTCCAAACTTCTCTTTTCTCCTTCAAAATGAATTGTTCCGGTCGAAAATAGATTTGTTTAGGGATTGAGGACGAAGATAGTGCAATTTATAGGGAGATTTCGTGTGAAAAACTGAAAATTTTCAGTTTTTACACGATCTGTAATTGGGGCGCTTAGGCGCTGAACTCTGGCGCCTAGGCGCCGGACCATCGATAACATTGGTTATGCTGGTGCTTAGGCACCGAATTTGGGCACCTGGCACCGGAACCACGTTCGACTCTGATTCGTCTATCGTCAATTTACGAAGTTTCGGTCTTAAAAATAGGTCTATTAAAAAGGTGTGATGAACACACAAACATCGATAAAGATAAATTCAAATCACAAACAATCACAATGATAATATATGGGTTGCCTCCTACAAAGCATTTGGTTTAACGTCATCAGCCTAACTTAATCAGTTGTATTAATCGGGTAGACTTAGTTCGTAAGCCTCCTTGTAATTTAGTTTTATTTCTCCCATATAAGGCTTCAGTCTTAATCCGTTAACTTTAAATATTTTTCCTGTCTTGGGATCTTTAATATCCACAACTCCATAAGGGTATACTTTCTCAATTATAAATGGTATCATCCATTTAGATCTTAATTTTCCAAGAAAAAGTTTTAAATGAGCATTAAATAATAATACTTCTTGTCCAGGCTCAAATATTTTTCTTGAAATCTTTTTATCATGCAATTTCTTCATTCTTTCCTTATAAATCTTTGCATTTTCATAGAACTCATTTCTTATCTCTTCCATTTCATTTAGTTGTAACAGTCGTTTCTCTCCTGCAGCATTCAAATTATATGTGAACTCTTTTATCGCCCAGTAAGCTTTATGATCTAGTTCAACAGGTAAGTGACAATGTTTACCATAAATTAACAGATAAGGTGACATTCCAATAGGTGTCTTATAAGCTGTTCTATAAGCTCATAATGCAGAATCAAGTCTATCAACCTAGTCAGTTCTTTTAGGATTAACAGTCTTCTCCAATATTCTTTTAATTTCTCTGTTTGATACTTCAACCATTCCACTTATTTGTGGGTGATAAGCAGTTGCAATTCTATGTTTAATTCTGAATTTTTCCAGTAATGATTGAATTCTTACATTTCTGAAATGACTTCCCACATCTGTGATAATTACCCTTGGCATTCCAAATCTTATAAAACTCATCTTCTTTAAAAATTTCGAAACACTTTTGGAATCACAGTTAGGTAAAGCTACAACTTCAATCCTGAAACATAATCAACTGCTAATAAAATATAAATCTTTCCAGATGATGGTACAAAAGGTCCCATAAAGTCTAAACCCCATACATCAAAAATTTTAATTTCTAATATATAGTTTAGAGACATTTCATCTTTTCTGAATATATTCCCCATTCTTTGACATTGACCACAAGTTTTCACATAATGTCCAACATCTTTGAATAATGTAGGCCAATAAAATCCAGAATTTAAAATTTTAAGCGCAGTTTTATCCACTCCAAAGTGTCCTCCAAATTCAGAATCATGACATTTTTGAATAATTGTAAAAGTTTCTTCATACGGTACACATCTTCGAATCACAGAATCTCTTCCTATTTTAAATAAACGAGGATCTTCCCAAATATATGATTTAGAATCATTATTGAATTTCTTAATATATTTGTTATTCAATCCATACGGTAAAATATTGCTAACCAAATAGTTAACTATATCTGCATACCAAGGCAATTGTAATCCTTGAAAAACATATAACTGTTCATCAGGGAATTTCTCATTTATGTTTTCTTCATAAATCTTCTCACTATTATTTTTAATCCTTGATAAATGATCAGCAATTTGTTTGTCAGCTCCTTTTCTGTCCACTATTTGAAAATTAAATTCTTGTAAAAGTAAAACCCATATGATCAATCTAGGTTTAGCATCTTTTTTAGACATTAAATACTTAATAGCAGAATGATCGGTATGTACAATACATTTTGTCCTAAGAAGATAAGGTCTAAATTTATCAAAGGCATATACTATTGCTAAGAGCTCTTTCTCAGTATTAGTCTAATTTATTTGAGTTTCATTAAGAGTTTTGCTAGAATAATATATAACTTTGAAAATTTTCTCATATTTTTGTCCCAATACAGCTCTAATTGCATAATCACTTGCATCACACATTAATTCAAAAGGTTTACTCCAATCGAGTGCAATAATGACAAAGTACGGTGATTAATTTTTCTTTTAGAATATTGAACGCATTCAGACAATCTTCATTAAATTCAAATTTAGCTTCTTTTTCTAATAATTGACAAAGAGGTTTAGCAATCTTAGAAAAATCCTTTATATATCTCCTATAAAATCCAGCATGACCCAAAAAACTTCTCACATCAATAACGGTAGTAAGTGGTTGAAGTTCAAAGAATAATTTTCACTTTTGCTTGATCAACTTCCATACCTATTTGTGAAATTTTATGTTCAAGTACAATTCCTTCTGTGACCATAAATTGACATTTTTCCCAGTTTAGAACCAAATTTGTTTCTTCACATCTTTTCAGAACTTTCATTATATTTTCCAAGCAAGACTCAAAAGAAGTTCCAAAAACTGAAAAATTGTCCATAAATCATTAAATCACAGAATATTGACATCATACATCTCTGAAAAGTTGCAGGTGCATTACATAAACCGAAAGGCATTCTTCTAAAGGCAAATGTTCCATAAGGACTTGTAAATGTTGTTTTCTCTTGGTCCTCAGGTGCAACGGGTAATTCATGATAACCAGAATATCCATCCAAAAAATAGAAATATGAGTGTCCAGCTAATGTATCTAGCATCTGATCCAAGAAAGGTATAGGAAAATGATCCTTTCTAGTGGCGTTGTTTAATTTTCAATAATCAATGCAAATTCGACATTCAGTAACTTGTCTTGTAGGGATTAATTCATTTTTATCATTAGCAATAACAGTTACTGCTCCTTTCTTCGGAACACAATGAATATGACTTACCAATTAACTATCCGAAATAGGATAAATAATTCCAGCATCTAACCATTTTAAAACTTCTTTTTTAACAACCTCTTTCATAATTGGGTTCAATCTTCTTTGAGGTTCAATAGTGGGTTTACAATTTTTTTCCATTAAAATCCTATGCATACAGATTGAAGGGCTTATTCCTCTTATATCTACAATAGTCCAACCAAAAGCTTTCTTATAATTCTTCAGAACTCCTATTAATTTTTCTTCTTGATCTTTGCTTAGTTCTGAAGATATAATCATAGGTAAAGTTAATGAATTTCCAAGAAATGCATACTTTAAATGTGCAAGTAACATTTTTAATTCCAGTTCAGGGGCTTTTTCAACTGAGGGTAAAAGTATATCATTTTTAGTTGTGTCTAAAATTTCCTAATTATCATGAATATAATGAGTTTCTTCAGATAAATTTTCTTCATTCACTTCTTCAATTTCTTAGTTAATGACTCATTATATATTATGGATTCATCATTTTTTCTTCAGAAATGACCTTACATTTTTCTTGATAATGCTTTTCAATTATATAATCAAAAATATCCTTCTGATATCATTTTTCTTTATCAGGATACCTCATTGATTTCAGAACATTAAATGTTATCTCTTGATCATTAACTCTCATTGTTAATTCTCCTTTTTGCACATCAATCATAGCATGTCCGGTAGCTAGAAAAGGTGTCCCTAAAATAATAGGTATTTCTTTATCTTTTTCCATATCCAGTACAATGAAATCCACAGGGAAGATAAATTTATCCACCTTAACAAGAACATCCTCTATAACTCCTTTAGGATAAGTAATCGATCGATCAGCTAACTGAAGAGTTACAGTGGTGGGAGAAATCTTTCATAAATCTAACCTTCGAAAGATAGAAAATGGCATGAGATTAATTCTTGCTCCTAAATCACATTGGGCTTTTCCGCAAATTTTTTCTCCAATAACACATGGTATAGTGAAACTTCTAGGATCTTCAAGTTTCTGAGGTAATTTCTTTTGAATTATTGCACTACATTCTTCACTTAATGCAACAGTTTCGTAAGCTTCAAATTTCTATTTTTTGCTTAAAATATCCTTCATAAATTTTGCATAGCTCAGCATTTGTTCCAAAGCTTCAGCAAAAGGAATGTTGATGGTAAGTTTCTTAAAAATTTCAAAGAACTTAGAAAATTGATGGTTAAGCTTCTACTGTTTTAGTCTTTGAGGAAAAGGTGGTGGTGGTCTTTCTACTTCCACTTCAATAGGAATTTCAATCTGATCTTTACTTGGAAAAAGAGTTTCTTTAGGTTTTTCAATCTCTTTAACTTCTCTCTCTTTTTCAACTTCATTCTGAATTTTCTCTTTTAATTCCTTTCCACTTCTAAGTTGTACAGCTTTTGCTTGTTCATGGCCTTTTCCAGTTTCTTTTGGATTAATTTCGACATTTTTAGATAGTGTTCCTTGAGGTATGTAATTAATAAAATTAGCAATTTGACTCATCTGATTCTCAATATTTCGAATAACAGTGTTTTGACTTTGTAGTTGATTACCTAGTTGCAAGATCAATTCTTCTACAGATAACTTTTTCTGCTGATTATTAAAACCAGGGGGGATAAGTTGGTCTAAACTTTGAATTTCCTTGATTGTTCCAATTTCTGGTTGGATTAACTTGATTATTACTCCATTGTTGATGTCCATTATTCTAATTAAAATTAGGGTGATTTTTCCAACCTGGATTATAATAATTTGAATAAGGTTTATTAGTTTTACTAGCAATAGCTTGCAAAGTTTCTATTGTTTGAGAATCATCAGTATTTGCAGAATTATCATTACTTACCTGTGACATGTTAATAGCAAAATTATCCAATTTCTTAGATATCACAGCCACTTGTGAAGCTAAAATAGAAAAGACTTCATTATCTTGAATACTTGCCACTCTTTTAGGATTAACCCTTTTAGAAGGCCATTGAAAATTATTATTAGTCATTTCTTCAATTAAAGTATAAGCTTCATCAAATGTCTTAGCCATTAAAGAACCACCAGCAGTAACATCTATAATAGATCTAAGTGATCCAATAAGTCCGTTATAAAATATTTGAATAATTAACCAATCTGGTAAAACATGATGAGAACATTTTCTTAATAGTTCTTTAAATCTTTCCCATGCTTCATAAATTGTTTCTCCATCAAATTGCATAAATGACGTAATATCATTTCTTAATTTAGCAGTTTTAGAAGGAGGAAAATATTTAGCAAGGAATTTTTGTGCCATATCTGCCCAAGTTTTAATAGAACAAATTTATAATGAGTTAAGCCACATCTTTGCTTTATCTTTTAAGGAAGAAGGAAAGAGTCTAAGCCTAATAGCATCATCAGAAACATTATTATATTTAAAGGTAGCACAAAGTTCTAAGAAACTAGCAAGGTGTAAATTTGGATCCTCATTTGGTGTTCCTCCAAATTGATTATTTTGAACCATTTGAATAATAGATGGTTTAAGCTCAAAAGAATTAGCATCTACAACAGACATTTGAATACTAATATGAAGTTCATCGGCTGTAGGGTTTGCATAATCCCTTAATGGTTTATAAACATTTTGTTCATTAATTTCTATTGGGTTTTGATTTTTGTTATGTAATTTAGCCATTTCCTGATATTTTTGAATTTATTTTCCCATTTCTAATTCTTTTAACAGTTCTTTCAAATTCAGAATCAAAAGGTAATAATCCTTCAGATCCAGAACTACGCATAAAAAAAATAATAAAAATAAAATCTTTTTGGTATTTTTGTATTTTGTAAATGTTTTTAAATTTTTTTTATTTATTTTTTTATTTTTAATGAAATAAAAGTATATATATTTTTTAATTTGAAAAAAATCTAGAAATTGTCTTTTTACTTAATATTCTTTCTTTCACTTCTTTTCTATCTTTCCCGATAACGGCGCCAAAAACTTGGTGTGGCCCGACCTTTACTAATGTAAGAATTTATGATTTTATATTAAAATATTTTTAATAATTTTTGTAAAAGTCACAATTTCAAACACAAGTATACGTATCGTTTCAAGTAATACAGAGCTCTATTGGAGTCCTGGTTATCGATCCCACAGCGAAGATTAAGTGAAAAATAAAATTTAAGAAATATATTAGATTTTCAAATTAAAAGTAATTATTATTTTTATTTCTTTTTAAAATTCAGATTTTTAAGTTTAGTTAAATTTCTACTAAATGTAAATAAGCAATAATAAAGTAAAATGTTAATGCAAGTAAAAATAAAATAACTTTCTCCTTTTTTTCAACTATCCAAGATTTTTCAAAATAATTATCATTCGTTGAGAACTTGAAATTATGGTATTGCGCTAAATAGAAGCATTCCTATTCTTTACCTTCGCTCAATAGTATAAAGAACATTGGCTAATCTATAGATCGGTTCAGGATGTATTATTAGTAGAATGGGTTAATCCAGGCTCACACTTCTAGATGTCCAAGGGTGGCTATGATCGCCCCAACTAGTGACCCGTTCCCTTTCTATGAACCAAATTATTAGAATTTAGTCTGTCACTCTAAAAACCAATCAATTCTATGCCCAATAAACAATATCTCCCTAATTATTTTCACCTCACATTGAATAACCCGCATATAGCCTTCGATTACCCAAGGATTCATGTGATATCTACTAGTTAAGAAATCATCTCCGGATAGGTCTCATAATTCTTCAACAGGTTTTAACAATTCAAATGGCCAGTTTAAAAAGTAAATTAAGATCAGGTATTAATATCATCGCAATAATTTAAAAAATTTTAAGTTAAGTTCTCTAACAAAATTAAATTATCTTATTATCTCTTCATAGTTCAAAGGAGAAAGAAAACTAACTGCTCAGAACACATTGAATTCACACAACAAAACATATTTATAAAACTTTGAACCAAGTTACAAATACTTATCTGGAATGTTCCTTTAAGTGATCCGCTGACTCCTACTGACTCCAATGTAAAATGAAAGACTTCAACAGCAACAACACTTGCAAACTCACACTTACTACTCCAGGAATTGAGTAGTAACACTCAAAATAACTAAAATAAACTCACTAATTACTTAAGATGGTGGCTCCCTAAAATTATTTTCAAGCGTGAGAGAACTCTAGCGTGCTTGGGGGCTCTTTTCTCTGTAGAATTGACTCCTATTTATAGAGCTTCAAAAATGACCAGGGGTTGCTTAAGGCACCTCTTCAAAATTTGTCCAAATACAATGTATCTTCTAGAAAGTAACTGTGGTGCCTAGGCGCCGGACTCCGTGACCAAGTCTTCACACCTCTTTAGTTTGGATCGCACCTCTTCGCGATTAAAACGTTTTTCCCATGTCCAGATGCATTGTATCACATGTCCTATGTATTTGGAGTAACTTCCAGTTTTTTAGAAGGTCTGATAACCGCTTAACAACGTCAAAATAACTGCCCAAAGTCGTCAAAAATCTTATTTGTTTCTGTATCGAACTGGCGCTTAGGAGCCGGATTCTGGCGCCTAGGCGCCGGACCTAAAATTTTGGCAACTTTGCTTTTTTTAGCTTTATTTTTGCTCCTTTTTCCTTCTTGAACTCTTTTTTTATCACCTAAATCCAAAAACATAAAAATGCATTTCATTAATGCATAATATCCTTAAGAATTGAATCATAAATAAGGCATAAAAATAGGTATTTTTAAAGTGGATCACTTGGACATGCTCGTCCTCAAGTTTAGTCAGATTAGAATAGAACTCTCTCACAACTTCAATAGCAGCTTTAATTGTAGTGTAAGACAAGTTCTCCAATCCCCTTTCTCTAATGACTCGTTCCACCTCTCCTCCGGGATTATCGAAAACTCGATCTTGAATGCACTTCTTTCCTTAAAAGATTGAAGTGTATCTCGATTAGGCTTTAGCATTTATAAATCTAGTTTCGTCGAATTCAAGTCTCCTCTTTTGACGTGGAGTCATTGTTCAATCTATCAAAATTTACAAAAATCCAAACTAAACTCCAAAATAATAATACAATGGCTTCTACAGGTGGCTTAAAGTAATCTAAATCAAGTTCCATGAATTTCTTCCAAGTATTTTCTCTACATTTTCAATTTTTCTGAAATTCCTCAATGTGAAAAAAATTCATGGTGAAAATAAAAAAATTTTATATAGGAGGGAAGCTCTTACCAAGGGAAGATGAAATCCGGTGTTAAAATGCGTTGAAATCGCTCCAAATCTGAGATCTATCAAGCCCTAGATCAAAATTTTTGGTAAATCAAGGAAGAAGACAATGAATAGTGGTGGTTGACTGGTCAAAAGTGCGGTTAAAAGGTAAATTTTGGGATCTTGCCGTCGGCGGGGTTGTTCGCACTGTCGGCGGGCTCCAATGGATTTAATTCCAAATAACCTTGGGAAAATCACGCCGTCGGCGGCCTCTAGAGCGCCATCTGCCTCTAGCGCGCCGTCAGCGAGATTCTCAAATATTGATCATTTGTCAAATTTTTACGATTTCGATCAGTTTTTAGCCTCGTCATCATCCGTTCGATCATTTTAATCATATATTTTAAGTGATTAAGTGATGTATTAACACAAATAAACATACACACAACAAAACTTCACAATTATATATTAAATCCAAGTGTTTACCATACACATTACAAAACACACATAAGCCAGGTATTTTCTCAACCTAAATTCATCTAAGCAGCGTCGCATTCCAAGCCACAACGCTCAAAACGCTAAAAATAAACAATTCAAACAAAATCTCAACTATACTGAGATTAAAAAGCAAATAATCGAAAGCAAACACACAAACATAGTTCAAATTAAATCCAACATAAGAAAAAAATATAATAAAGTAATTCCACTACTCTTCTGAATCAGTGCTAGTTTCTCCTCTGATATCACCCATCGCTTGAACATGGATGAACAGGTTGTAGAAAGGTCGGAATGGGAATTCTTCAGTTGAATCTTCTTCAATCCATCCCATCCTTTTCATTAAGCGTATCAAACTCGCTTCAAATTGCCCAGTATGATCAAAATGTTCCTTCATCCTCCAATCGATATGATCAAAGAAATCAGTCATATTGTTAACTGTACTCATTAAATTTTATACTTGTTTCTCCAGATTCTTTATTCTGTGTAAGATCATCGGTGTCTTGTCCGCTAAAAGAGGTTGAATAGGAATAGACTTTTGTGATGTTTGATCCATAATCACTCCCATATCAGTCTCTTCATCATTGGCTGGGAACATACGAGTTGGGTTTAAAGGTTTCCAAGGTAGCGGTACCTTTTCCCAAATCTCGTACAATACTTGAAACATACTACATATTGAGAAAATTGTTGAAGGATGCCCAAGCCCTTGAGATGATCCTTGAACGAACAGGCCAAACACAGACTTCACAATAATTGATCCAATATGAATTGGCCATCCCATTTGAATACAGTACTTCAATATAACACTCTCCTTCGTAACTTTACAGATTTTCATTGTTGGTAATAACTTAGCAGATATGAAAAAGTGCCAATGTTTCGAAACGGGATTTAAAAGTGTTGCAGAAAAATTGACGTACCCGTTTTCTCTAACTTCCCAGTCCTCAGTTTCGTCCGTTAAATATTGGTAAATTTCATTCATCTTTTCTCTCGTCGGTACAAAATTGGAATAATGGCAGACAGGAACATTCTCAAGCATGTATAATTCCTTAATTCGTCCATAATTAAATGTTATCCACCTACCTCACACATAGACGCTGCCTTGGTTGATTCCATGCAGATTGGTGTAGAACTCCTTTACCATTGGAACGACTACTACAGCAGTAGTATAACAAAATACTTCCCATCTTTACCGCACGATCATTTCTTCAATTGCTGACGAAGAATTGCTTAATCCTCGATTGACAAATTCTCTTTTCTTGATTAGCCTTCTCTTTGACATCACCTTGTTGAAAAGTTGTTGTGCCTCAGCACTAACGAACTTTCTCCGGTTGTACACTTAAAATCTAGGGTGATCTACTGAATTGGAGGCCAGTAGAGAAGAATTCAAGGGAGTTTCCATTCATTTTTGGGAGTTGGAAGTGTTTAGGAACCGTCCATAGGAGTTTATAGGGAATAAATTTGCTAAAAACCGCAAAAAATTGTCATTTTGAACTCCATAAACCTTCCACTCGCCGATCTCACTGTCGGCAGCCTCGATGCCGCCGTCGGTGAGCCTTGTGCAATTAAATTCCAGAGCTCTAAGGAAAACCCCGCCGTCGGCGGTGTCGAGCGCGCCGTCGGTGACTTAAGAAAAATATATTGAGAAAATCATACCGATTTTACATTAATTTTGATGATATTGCACTTTAAAGAAAGGTATTTTCTATGTTTTGTTGCATGAATGAAGATTCATAGACAATGGAGCAAAATGATAAAAAGGAGTGAATCTGGATAAAAAAGGACCAAAAGAGACATAAGTTGATCTTGACCGTCGACGGCGAGGAATAGGCCACTAACGGTGCAATTTTCCAGAGAATATAGATAATATTATAAGGGAGCCTGCCGATGGCGAGATCGAGCCCACCGACAGCGAGCCTTAGCAGTTGGCCCATGTTCTAGAAGCCCGCCGACGGCGAGAACGAGCCTGCCGACGATGAGAAGATCGGTTCAGGCAAAGATTCATCGAATGTGGACGTCTTTTGAAGAGGTTCTTAAGCAACCTTTGGAAATTTTTCTACCTCTTTAAAAGAGATGAATTTAGGCTGAAAAGTGGAGTCAGAAAGAGTTAGAAGAGAGTTAGCAAGAGTCCAAGGAGAGTGTGTGTGTGTTCTAGAGAGTTAAAAAAGAGTTAGTAAAATATCTTTAAAGAGTCTAATAGTGAGTAAGTGAGTTTAGTGGAGTGTGTTGTACCGGAAGGAAGAGTCAGAGGATCTTCAAGGAGTCTGCTTGGGGAGAAATTTGAGATAAGTTGTGTTTACTATTTTTTTTAACTTTGATTTTATATGAAATCCAAGTTTTGTGTTATTCTTCCTATGTATTCTGAGTAGTCATCTCTGTCTTTCTCATTGTTTTGAGATTTTGTGAAATGGAAAATTGAATGAGTTCTGTTTAAAATATTCAATAAAAAATGTGATAATCTTTTTACTTAAATCTTAATTTACTTTCAATCTGGCTAATTGATCTGTTAAAATATGTTGATTTCACAACTAGAGTAAAGATTACATCTGAGATTTGGAGAGGTTAAGTCCTTGAAAGGAAGGTGCAAATAAATAGGGAAATATTATTTATCGGGAGTAAAATTAGAGATTTTAGAGTGACAGACTAAAGTCCTCAATTCGGTCCTATCTTTAGGGTGTTGAAGTGTAGATGTTACCCCTCAGGCGAGGGGAACGTGGGAGCTCCAAAGTGCGAGCAGGTATCCTCCCAGCATAGCCGCAGATTCAGTAATCAAGCATAAGATTAATCAATGTTCTTTATGCCTGGACTAAAGGGTAAAGAATATGTATGCTCCTATTTTGCACAATATAATTCTAACAAATTTAATTATCCGTTCACTTAATTCTCTTAACAAGGGGAGGATACTTTTCTATATTACAACTTTCCATCAACATTAGTAGTAGAATTTAGTATAATTGTTCTTTATTTATATTTACTAGATAGTTATTTCAACTGTTGTAATTAGTTCGTAATCTTTAAACTTCCCTGTGGGATCGATATCCAGGACACCATTAGAGCCCTGTATTACTTGAATGATATGTATACTTGCGTTGATAAGGGATAACTTTGTTGTCAATGAATATTTATTTTTGCACTTGTTAACACTTATAAAGTTACGCATCCCGCTGTCAAGTTTTTGGCACCGTTGCCGGGGAAGAAGTAGAGTAATTATTAAAGTAATTAATGAGATAATTATTAAGATAATTACTAGAGTAACAGACTATTTTAAATTAAATAAGTTTTAATTTCGATTGTGTATGCGCAAATTTGGAACCGAAAATTTAATACCTTACGATTCAGAATTAGAACACACTATTAAAAAAATTAGAAAATAGAAAAGAGAAATTATAGATTTAAATCAAATGGCAAATAATCCAGTAATTGAAAATGAAAATCAACAGAGACCTTTAAGAGATTACGCTAACCCTGATGTAGCGGCTAATTCATTTGAGCTTAAACCTGAAATTATCCAAATAGTACAGAATAATCAATTTAGTGGTTCACCAAATGAATATCCTAATTTACATCTCGCTAGTTTTTTAGAACTTTGTGCTACATTTATATATGACAGAGTATCTAATGATGCTGTTAGACTTAGGTTTTTTCCTTTTTCTTTAAGGGATAAGGCTAAGATGTGGTTAAATTCATTAGCAGCTGGATCTATTAGAACTTGGGGAGAATTATCACAAAAATTTCTATCCAAATACTTTCCTCCTTCAAAAACTGCTAAGCTTAGAAATGATATAACCCCTTTTAATCAGTTTGACGGAGAATCGATATACGAAGCTTGGGAGAGATTTAAAGATCTTCTTAGGAAATGCTGACATCATGCGTTACCAGATTGGTTAATTATTCAAACTTTTTATAATGTATTAGTAGGATCTCTTAGATCTATTATTGATGCAGCCGCTGGTGGTTCATTAATGTCAAAACCATTTGCTGAGGCTTATTTGTTAATTGAAGAAATGACTACCAACAATTTTCAATGGCCTTCTGAAAGGCTAAATCCTAAAAAAATAGCTAGTATCCATGATTCTGATGCAATATCTATGTTAGCTTCTCAGATTGTTGCTATATCTAAGAAATTAGATCATTATGGAATGAATTATTCTCCTACTATAATGGAAGAAAATTCATCTGGGCAATTTGTGGATGTTCAAACTTCTTATGAAACTTTAAATGCTATTAATAATAGACCCAATAATCCTTATTCAAATTATTACAACCCTGGTTGGAAGAATCATCCTAATTTTAATTGGAATAACAGTTCTACTAATCAACAATGAGCAAACAACCCAGTAAACCCATCAGGAAATTCATCTAACTAAGGAAATCCTAATTATAAACCTACTTATTCACATGGATTTAATAGTAACTCTCAATTTAAGGAAAAGAAGTTATCTATGAAAGAATTAATATTAAATATGGGTCAACATTTGTAGAATCAAGAAAATCAGTTACAAATTCAAGGAAAGCAATTACAAAGCAAGGAACTGCTATTAAAAATATTGAAACTCAACTTGGGCATATCGCTACAGCACTTAATAACAAAATTCCTAGAACTTTTCCTAGTAATGTGGAAATTAATCCTAAAGACTAAGGAAAAGAACAAATAACAGTTACGAAGTGGAAAAGAATTAGAAATAAGAGTACAAAAAGAAACGGAAATTGAAAAAGAGAAAGTGGAAACTGAAAAAGAAAACTATCAGCAAGATCAAGATTTAGAATATCTACTAATACTAATGAAAATTACTATAGAAAAACCACCACCACCATTTCTTCAGCGATTAAAGCAACATAAAAAGGATAAGCAATTTTCTAAATTCATTGAAATCTTGAAGAAATTAATGGTGAATATTCCCTTTGTAGAAGCATTAGAACAAATGCCCAATTATGTGAAATTTATGAAAGATATTTTAAACAAGAAAAGAAAGTTCACAGACAATGAAACTGTTGCACTTAGCGAAGACTGTAGTGCAATTATTCAGAAAAAGCTTCCCGAGAAAATAAAAGATCCTAGTAGTTTTACTATACCTTGTGCTATTGGAGAAAAATTTTATGGAAAAGCTTTATGTGACTTGGGAGCCAGCATTAATCTTATGCCTCTATCAATTTTTAAAAGATTGGGATTGGGAGAAGTCTCACCTACTTCTGTAACTCTTCAGTTAGCTGATCGTTCAGTGACTTATCCTAAAGGAGTTGTCGAAGATATTAGTAAAAGTGGATAAATTTATCTTTCCTGTGAATTTTATTGTTTTAGATATGGAGGAAGATAAAGAAATACCTAAAATTTTAGGGAGACCCTTCTTAGCTACTGGAAGAGCCATGATTGATGTTCAAAAAGGGGAATTAAATATGAGAGTGAATGATCAAGAAGTAACTTTTAACATTGCAAAATCAATGAAATACCCTGCTACGGAAAAAGATGATGAATGTTTTCGAATGGAAATTCTTGAACATCTACAAAACGAAAATTTTAAAGAATATTTTGAAAATAAACAAGAAATAGAAACTGCAGAATTATTTGAAAAAGCAAAAAATGAAGCATTAGATTATATACAAGAAAGATTTGAGATGCTGGATGTTACGGAAAATGCTGAAAAGAATATAGTTCTGTCGATTATAAAACCTCCTGAACTTGAGTTAAAAATTATACCTGCTCATTTAAAGTATGTATTTTTGGGAAATTCTTTAACTTTACCGGTTATTATTTCGGCAGAATTAAATGAATTACAAGAGCAAAAACTTTTAGACACATTAAAGAAGTATAAGAAAGCTTTTGGTTGGACCTTAGCAGATATTAAAGGAATTAGTCCTTTAATCTGTATGCACAGAATTATTTTAGATGATGAACATAAACCAAGTGTTAATCCCCAAAGGAGATTAAACCTGATGATGAAAGAAGTAGTTAAGAAAGAAATTTTAAAATGGTTAGATAATAGTATTATATATCCTATTTAGGACAGTGCTTGGGTAAGCCCAATTCATTGTGTTACTAAGAAAGGAGGGGTGACTGTTGAAGCTAATGAAAGTAATGATTTGATACCTACCAGATAAGTTACTGGATGGCGTATATGTATTGACTATAGAAAATTAAATGCAGCCACCAGGAAAGATCACTTCCCTTTATCATTCCTAGACCAAATGTTGTATAGACTTGTTGGGCACAAATACTTTTGTTTTTTAGATGGATATACTGGATACCATCAAATTCCTATTACTCCTGAGGATCAAGAGAAAACTACATTTACTAGTCCTTATGGAACGTTTGCTTTTCGAAGGATGCCTTTTGGATTATGTAATGCACCTGCAACATTTTAGAGATGTATGATATCTATATTTAGTAAATTAATTGAAGATGGAATAGAAGTATTCATGGATGATTTCTCTGTATTTGGAACATCATTGACGCATGCTTGGATCATCTTGAAAAAGTTTTGGAGTTATGCGAAAAAACTAATTTAGTTCTAAATTAGGAGAAATGTCAATTTATGGTTGCAGGAGGAATTATATTAGGGCATAAAATTTCAGAAAATGACATAGAAGTAGACCCTACAAAAATTCAAGTTATAGCTAAATTACCACCTCCTACTACAATGAGAAGGGTAAGAAGTTTTCTTGGACATGCTGATTTTTACAGACGTTATATAAAAAATTTTTCAAAAATTACCAAACCTGTATGCCAACTTTTAGAAAAGGACAAGAAATTTGAATTTTCTAAAGAATGCTTAAATGCTTTTTAATTATTAAAGGATAAATTAATCACAGCACCTATAATAGTTTCACCTGACCGAGAGAAACCAAACTTATGTGTGTTGCTAGTGATTATGCTATTGGAGCTGTTCTCGAACAAAGATATGATAAAATTTTTAAAGTTATATACTATGCTAGTAAAACTCTTAATAATGTTGAAATTAACTATACAGTTACCAAAAAAGAAATATTAGCAATTGTATATGCTTTTGATAAATTTAGATCTTATTTAATTGGAACTAAATGTATTGTGCATACTGATCACTCTGCTATTAAATATTTAATGCAAAAGAAGGATACCAAACCAAGATTAATTAGATGGATATTACTGATGCAAGAATTTGATTTTGTAGTAATAGATAAGAAGTGAACTGATAATCAAATCGCGGATCATTTTGTCAAGATTAGGATATTGCGAATTATCTGACACTGACAATGAAATTACAGACAGTTTCCCTGATGAACAACTCTATAATATAAATGAGTGGAAAATACCTTGGTATGCTGATATAGTTAATTATATTGTATGTGATATTTTACCACCGGTGTTAACTCTGCAACAACAGAAAAAATTCATTCATGATGCTAAAGCGTATTTTTAGGATGAACCATATTTATATAAGCAATGTAAGGATCTTATTATTAGAAGATGTGTGCCCTATGAAGAAACTGAACTGATTATTCAAAAATGTCACGATTCTAAATTTGAAGGACATTTCGGGACTGACAAAACTGCACATAAAATTTTACAAGCTGGATTTTATTGGCCTACTCTCTTTAGAGATGTTTATAGATATATCAAAACTTGTGATAAATGCCAACAAGTAGGTAATATATCTAGAAGAAATGAAATGCCTCTGAATTTCATATTAGAAGTTGAGATTTTTGATGTTTGGGGATTAGATTTCATGGGACCATTTATTCCTTCGTTTAGAAACTCATATATATTAGTTGTTGTTGATTATATTTCTAAGTAGATTGAAGCATAAGCCTTACCTCTTTGTGATGCAAAGAGTATTTCAAAATTATTAATGAAAAACATTTTCACAAGATACAGAATGCCGAGAGTGATTATCACTAACGGAGGATCCCATTTTAGGAATAAAAATATTCAAAGATTGGCAGAAAAATTTAATATTATTCATAAAATATATACTGCTTATCATCCACAGACCAGTGGATTAGCTGAAGTTTCTAATCAAGAAATTAATTGAATTTTAGAAAAAACCGTAAACCCTAGTAGATTAGATTGGTCCACGAGACTAGACACTACATTATGGGCATACAGGACTGCTTATAAAACTCCGATTGGAATGACTCCTTACAGACTTATTTTTGGAAAGACTTGCCAGTTACCAGTTGAATTAGAGCATAAAGCATATTGGGCGATTAAAGAATTTAATTATAATTTGAAAGATGCTGAGGAGAAAAGATTGTTGCAGATGAATGAGTTAGAAGAATGAAGGAATGAATCTTACAATAACGATAGAATCTATAAAGAGAAAAATTAAGATATGGCATGATCGGAAGATTAACCAAAAGAATTTTAAACCAGGACAAGAAGTATTGTTGTACAATACAAGGCTGAAATTATTTCCTGGGAAATTGAAATCTCGATGGTTAGGACCTTTCACTATAACTCAAGTGTTTACATACGGAGCTATTGAAATTGAAGATCCGAAGACTGGAAACAGATTCAAAGTAAATGGACACAGATTAAAATAGTATTTTGAGGGTAAAAGACCAAATTTTAAAGAGGTTTTAATACTCACTCAGCCTGATTGACACCTTGAATAGGTCGGGCTGACGACGTTAAACCAAGCGCTTTATGGGAGGCAACCCATAGTTATTTTTATTTATAAGCGATGATTGTATATTTGTTTGATTTATTGTTAGTTTGTGGTATGAATGAATTCTACTACTCGTATTTTACCCTTATGATCATCACGATAATTAAATTCATAGAAAATTTGGAACGCATTCGGACCAGAGCGAAACTGGGCAATTTTTACCTTGGCCACCGACGGCGAGATCGAGCACACCGACGGAGAGTTTTTCCTACCAATTTCAGTTTGTGTTAATAAAGAATCCCACCGACGGCAAGATCGACGCCGCCGACGGCGAGTTCGGCGAGTGGACGGTTAATGAAGTTATTTTGACGGTTCTTGGCGGTTTTATGTGGTTCTAACTCCTTTAAAACTCCTAGAATTCAATTTCTAGACTATCTATCTCCTAAAAATGAATTGTAACTCCACCAAAACTCATCCCTATGGCATCCAATCACCCTGAAATCCCTAGATCTCGAGTGTTCAATAGAAGAAAATTTATCAGTTGCGAGGCTCAGCGAATCTTCAATAAGGTAATGATGAAAAAGAGATTGATCAAGGAATGAGGATTCGTGAATCGAGGATTGGAGAATTCGACGACGCCTATCGAAGAAATGATTGTGCAACGACATTGGGAAGTGTTGTGCTATACCACCTCTGCAGTAGTCATCCCTGTGGTAAAAGAATTCTATGCCAATTTACACGGAATCAACCATGGAGTTGTCTATGTCCGAGGCAGATGGGTAACTTTTACTCATTCTAGAATTAATGAATTATATTTGATCGATAATACACCTGTTTGCCACTACAACTTTCTCCCTACAAGGAATAATATGAATGAAGTCTATCGTTAATTGATTGATGAAGCGGAAGATTGGGAAACGAGAGAAAACGGGTATGTTAGTTTTTCTACATCACTTCTAAACCTCATTTCTAAACACTGGCACTTCTTTATTTCTTCAAAATTGTTACCTACTATGAGAGTCAGTAAACTTTCTAAGGAGTGTGTGATTATGAACTATTGTATTCAAAAGGGACTACCTATTGATGTTGGTCTGATAATTGTGAAGTCTGCTTTAGGCCTGATTGTTCATGGATCAATTTATGGACTTGGACATCCTTCTACAATTTATGAACTCTGCAGTCAGTACCAAATTTCATATGAAGCCTGCGAGAAGGTAGTTCTGCCTTGGAAACCTTTAGATCCAACTGATATGTTTCCTACACTTGATGATAATAACGATGCAACTATTATTGTAGATCAAACATCTCAGAGTTCTTTTTCAATTAGGCCCTTGACTGATAAAACAGATATGATCTTATGGAGAATCAAAGGACTGGAAAAAGAGGTACAAAATGTGATGACTTCAATTAATAACATCTCTGACTTATTTGATCATATTGACTGGAGGATGAAAGAACATTTCGATCATTCTGGACATCTTGAAGCTAGTTTCATACGGCTTATGAGAAAGAAAGGATGGATAGAAGAAGATTCTATCGAAGAGTTTCCTTACAAACCCTTCTACAATCTTTTCGTTCATTTACGTTCAATGGGTGATATCAGAGATGAGTTTAGCACTGATTCTGACGAGTAGAAGACATTCGTAACTGCTTATGTGTTGAATTTGTTTGGATTTAAATTTGTGTGATTTGCACTTGTGTTATTTTAGATTTCGATACTTGATCTCAGTATAGATGAGATTATGCATAGATTGTTTGTTTTCAGTGTTCTGAATGTTGTGGTTTGGATTGCGACGCTGAATTTGATGTATTAAGGTTGAGAAAATACCTTGTTATAGTATATTGTATAAGAATATTGTAAACACTTGGATTTTATATATAAATTGTGATGTTTGTGTTGTGTATATCTATTTGAGTTAAAATAATATCTAATCACAATAAAATATGTTTAAATCGATTGATCGGACGTTAACAAGGCTTAAAATGAATTAAAAAATATAAAAAATTGAAAATTAAAAAAAAAATTTAAAAGGCCAGCCGACGGCGTCCTCGACGCCGCCGACGGCAGATTTTTCCAGAAAGTTGAGCCTACTTGAATTAATTAGCCCACCGACGGTGAGATTTTTCCCGCCGACGGTGAGGACCCAAAAAACACCTTTATTTAACCGGTCAACCGCCACTATTCATCATCCCTAAACTCCAAAAAAACTAACATAGGGATTGAGAGATCTTTGATTTGGAGCTTTTTCAACCCATTTTGACTCCTGATTTTATCTTCCCTTGGTAAGAGCTTCACTCCCATGCAAAATTTTTTTATTTTCACTATGTATTTCTTCCACATTTAGGAATTTTGGAAAATTCGAAAATGTGAGAAAATAGTTCGAAGAAATTCATGGAATTCATTTTAGATTACTTTAAGTCACCTTTGGAAGCCATTCTAGTGTTCTTTTGGAATTTAGTTGAGATTTTTGTAAATTTGATAGATCGAGAAATGGCTCCACGATAAAAGAGGTGACTCGACTTTGACGAGACTCGATTTGCAAACGCTAAGGCTCAGTCTAGGTACAACTCTATCATCAAAGCAAAAAATTCATTCAGGACAGAGATTTCGAGAACCTGGGAGGAGAAATGGAACAGACTATTAAGGAGCGAAATTGGGGAAATTTTTGTTATTCAACGAACAAAGCTGCAGTAGAAGTTGTAAAGGAGTTTTATGGCAACCTGACCCAGCTGCTCGGATAAATTCTTTCTACGAAGTGCAAGATCCTTATACCAGTGATTTTGAGACATTTGGAAAATGGAAGGTCCGCTGGAGAATGTGATTGACTTTCTCACTGATGGGAAAGGAACTTGGAAAATAAAGCAGCGTGAACGGGTACACTTCCCTTTTTCTATGATGAATGCCACCTCTAAGGCTTGACACTATTTTATTTGTTGTACTATATTACATACTTATCATCATAGTGAAGTTTCGAGAGATAGAGCAGTTCTGAATTTTTGTATACATAACAACAGAAGTATAAATGTGGGAAATATTATTTATAGAAACATATTAGCCATTGCAAAAAATGAAACAGGAGGAGGACTGGGACATCCTGGTCTGATATATGCACTCTGACAGTTGGCTGGAGTAGATGCTAGAGATGATGAGGAATGGGTTCATCCTATGAAACCCATTACAAAGGCTAATATAAAAACTTATGAATCCCACGAAGGATGAAGATCTGGGATAAGGAGCTCTGCACCTTCAACTAGTAGGGATATACCCTCTACTAGTTATGACCCTCCTGCCTATAGTTCTCTTACACTCCATGACTTGATGATGAACTGAATCTGCAGCGAAAAAGTTTTGAGAAGTTTGGTGAAAGGTTGGAGCATATAGATCAGAGGATTGGAGGATTAGAACGGAGGCATGACTATGATAGTGAATATCTCCAGAGGCATTCTGAGTTTGAAATAGCTTACTATGATGCTGAGAATCGCTATAGGAGAGGAGAGCTTGATGTGACATTTTCAGAGTGCCCTCGTTATACACACTACCAGCCCAATCCTCCTGCTGACCAGGGAGATGAGGATATTGGATGGGATTTTGATATTTGAACTTAGAATCTGTGATTAGATGCTTTTGTTATGTGTGTGTGTTTGTTTTATTTGATTTAGTATTTCTGATCTATATTTGTATTTTTAGTTATTATGTTGTCGATATTATTTAAATTAGTTGCAGTTTCTTACTTTTTATTATTGCACACTGTGATTGTAAATCTAAAAGTGAAATTAGTAAACTGTTTGTGGAAGTGAAATTAGTAAACCGTTTGTGGTTGTTATTGTGAAATGTGCTTAGTACTTTAATTTTTAGAATAATTAATTGGATATGTATTGTGTAATTATTTCAAAATTTATTACCCAGCAAATTCTCTAATGTTATATGTGTGTAGAAAGTTCTTAACAGTATAGGTTAATTAAGTGATGAGATGTGAAAAGAACCTGCAAAAACTTCAAAAAAAAAAAAGAAGGGGAAATACCTAAGCACGAAGGTATGATTTAAATTTACAATATCTTTTCTTTCCACCTATATGATTAGATAGAAAATTTTAAGTTTGGGGGAGGGAAAAACAAGATTAACTATTACATGTTCTCAATTAAATATTTTTAAAAATTATTATAAATATAATTTTCTGTAAGTGAATTTAATTCAGTAAACTAGAATTAATTTATTTAACTATTATAGAAGGTTAAAAGAAATATTTGTAGTGATTAAACTAATTTTAGGGATTAAGATATTTGGAATAAGAGGATAAGAATATAGTTAACTATTAAAGTAAGTAAAACTATATTTTGAAATATTAAATTCTTAAGTATTTAGTTGAGAAAGAAAAGATTGGAACTCAATGATGTAAAAAGGAGCAAATCTGGATCAAAAAGGACTAAAAGAGACATAAGTTGATCTTGGCCCCCGATGGCGAGAAATAGGCCGCCGACGGCGCAATTTTCCAGAGAATACAGATAATATTATTAGGGAGCCCGCCGATGGCAAGATCGAGCCCTCCGACAGCGAGCCTTAGCAGTCGGCACATGTTCTAGAAGCCCGCTGACGGCGAGAATGAGCCTGCCGACGACAAGAAGGTCGGTTCAAGCAAAGATTCATCGAATGTGGATGCCTTTTGAAGAGGTGCTTAAGCAACCTTTGAAAATTTTTCTACCTCTTTAAAAAGAGACGAATTTAGGCTGAAAAGGGGAGTCGGAAAGAGTTAGAATAGAGTTAGCAAGAGTCCAAGGAGAGTGTGTGTGTGTTCTAGAGAGTTAAAAAAGAGTTAGTACAATATCTTTGAAGAGTAATAGTGAGTAAGTGAGTTTAGTGGAGTGTGTTGTACTAGAAGGAAGAGTCAGAGGAACTTCAAGGAGTCTGCTTGGGGAGAAATTTGAGATAAGTTGTGTTTACTATTTTTTTTAACTTTGATTTTATATGAAATCCAAGTTTTGTGTTATTCTTCCTATGCATTCTGAGTAGTCTTCTCTGTCTTTCTCCTTGTTTTGAGATTTTTTGAAATGGAAAATTGAATGAGTTGTGTTTAAAATATTCAATAAAAATTGTGATAATCTTTTTACTTAAATCTTAATTTACTTTTAATCTGGCTAATTGATCTGTTAAAATATGTTGATTTCACAACTAAAGTAAAGATTACATCCGAGATTTTGGGAGGTCAAAGTCCTTGAAAGGAGGGTTCAAATAAATATGGAAATATCATTTATCGGGTGTAGAATTGGAGATTTTACAGTGACAAACTAAAATCCTCAATTCATTCATATCGTTTGGGTGTTGAAGTGTAGATGTTAGCCCTCAGGCGAGGGGAACGTGGGAGCTCCGAAGTGAGAGCTGGTATCCTCCCAGCCTAGCTGCAGATTCAGTAACCAAGCATAGGATTAGTCGATATTCTTTATGCCCGGACTAAAGGGTAAAGACTAGGAATCCTCCTATTTGGCACAATATAATTCTAACTAATTTAATTATCCATTCACTTAATTCTCTTAACAAGGGGAAGATACTTTTCTATATTGCAACTTTCCATTCAACATTAGTAGTAGAATTTAGTATAATTGTTCTTTATTTACGTTTACTAGATAGTTATTTCAACTGTTGTAATTAGTTCGTAATCTTTAAACTTTCCTGTGGGATCGATATCCAGGACTCCATTAGAGCATGTTGACCTCATTTTTGGTGAGGTCTTCTTCCATCCTTTTAGTGCTTAGGATCTAGCCATAGGACTTCTCCTTGACTATCCTAGAAGACTAGAGATGGAACCCACCATTTAGAAATTCAAACCAAATCTTGATTCTCTTTGAAATCCTACATAGATGGTCATTAACCTCTAAGTCACTTGGAAGGTTAGGACCAAAGTGCAGGGAGACAAGGATGAATTCCTATAGGATGTCCAAGCCTTAGGACTACCTTGGGTGACCTTGGGTGACTTGAGCTTCTCTTGCACACACACACACACCCCTAAGCCATTTCACCCTTTAACCTTGAACCTTGCCCCTTCTACCCTTTAAGAAACTCACATGATTAAACCAAAGCCACTAGTCTTTGATTAAGATGGCTAAGGTCAATATGTGAAGGATCATAAAGTGGTTACCATTTGGCTAAGTTTGGTCCCAAAGTGGTTAGACTTGGTTAAGGTCCATAAGCCTACCCCCATAACCATCCAAAACTCTCCAAAATTTCCCAAAAATTACCCAAAATTCTCAAAATCCTAAAAATCAGTTTGAAACAATTCCCACCTCTTAAATCCACCAAAATACCCCAATACCCTCCAAATAACCTTCAAATACCCTAAATACCCTCTTTGGCCCAAAAATTCCAAAAAATTCTCAAAAAAATTCAGAAAATCCCAAATATTCCCACTTTCATTTTGTTCAACTACCACACATCCAAATTTTGTCAATTTAACCCAATTTGATCAAAAGTCCCAAATTAGTCCATAAGGCCCAAAATTGACCAAGTGACCCAATCCATCCCATATTCAACCCAAATATCATCCAATTTTCCCCAAATTTGTTTTGAAATCTTCCTAACATCCCCACAAACAAAATATAACTTAGATTACCCAATATTTTGACCCAAACTCCACCCAAGCCTAACTCAAACCAAAATTTCCCAAATTGGCCTAAACCAATCATGAACCCAAACAGGCCCAAATCCCAAAATCAAGACCCAACCAAAATTGAAAACTATTTTTCATATCTCCATAAACATTTTGCAACATTAATTTTACATCAAACCCTATATTAGCCCAACTTTAGCCCAAGTTAGCCCAATTTGACCCACTTTGGTCCTATTACTAAAAGACCCAAATTAAACTCAATTCAACTCCAAATTACCCTAAACTTGTTCCAAACCATTCATGGCACATTTCTATATAAAAAACAACATTTATTTGACACAAATTTTGACCAAATTCCACTCAAAATTTATTTGGGCCAAAAAGCTCAATTTTGGCCCATAAGCCCAAACCTCCTCAAATTAAACCCCATGACCCATTGAAATGTCCCAAAAAAATTGTTAATCAAAATCCAACTTATCTAAACACAATTTCAATCAATCCCCATTCAATTTGGTCACCCCATGACAAATTTCAAAAATCCAAATCAACATATGCATGTTTAAGGCCCACCTTCTTATGCATTTTCAAAAGCCCACTTCAAAAATTTCAATGGCCCAAAATTGAGCCCACATGCCTTATTTCCCTTCTAATATCATTCCATGACCATTAAATTATCATTTCATGGTATTACATGGGCCATATCATCTGCATACATAACACTTTACCCAAATTGTACATGATAGCATACTTTGCAAAAATTCATAAGAATTAGAATTTCCTTTTGCATGAAATTATCTCATGGCCTCATATATAGCATGGCATGACACATGAAGCATTCCATAACCTTCCAAGGTCAATTTTTGCCAAATTTGGCAAAGGGAAGTGACTACACCTCATTCTCCCCTCACTTGGATCTTCCCCACTTCAAGCAATCAAATCTCTCCCCAAACCTCCATGACAGCCACTAAACCCCACCTAAACGTCCCCATGGATCTTAAAGCATGCTCTAAACATTTTGGGGAAAGAACCACGCCATGAGCCATTGGCCAAACCCAAGCTTGGCCCAACCTAACCCGAAGGTTTGGAACAGTGGATTCACCATGGGATTTTCATCATAGAGCCATCCAATGCCCAAGCCAACTCCACCACTCCATCTCCCTGACCCCTCTAAGGGTTGACACGACTTGAACCTGGCCGGACCACCACCACATTCTCCGGAAAACCCAAACCCAAGAGTTCCCATGTGGTCATAAACCCCAAAAGTCAAACCTGCTAATGTGTCCTATGGCCAGTGTACTTCATGGCTGTTCTTCACTCCACCTAGGCAGCTAATCCCAAGCAGCAGCTCCCCTGGGGTTAACCATGGCCGGAGCTATAAAAGCAGCCGTCCCCCACGGCTTTAAAGTCTGCTGAAAACCAAAATCACCCAAACCAACCAAGAATTTACTCCAAATCGCTCTAAATCATTCTCTCAGTCGAGAGAAGAAGTGCCCCACCTTTCCCCAGCCTTAAATCCTTCTGTTGAAGCCCCCATACCAAGCTCACATTAGGACCGGCCACCACTTGGAGGAAATCCATACTAAGCTCAATTCCAGAGCAGATTTTTGCATCCACGAGCTTCCTCAGGACCCACTGATCGTGTTTCAAGCATCCAATAGAGGCTCCTCCTCTTGTATTGAGGTAATGAATCCCCCCCACATCTAAGCCCGGCTTGGCATTTTGTGAAACAAACTAGAAATTAGGGTTTGATTAAACGTATAGATATAAGCCCTTAGGTTAGATCTATGATTTGAAACAAATTTCATGCAAATACGCTGATAAGCGAGGGAGATTTTAGGGTTTTAGAATGTGCGGTCGTGGGCTCGAACCAAACGAGGACGAAGGCTGTGGACCCTCGGATCTGTCGTGTATCGTGCGGAAGGTCAGGATCGCGTCGGACGGGGGCTTCTGTTCGTGGACCGCGGGACATCTCAGCTCCGCGTCAGATGGCGGCATCCAACCCGAGTGCGCCAAGTGTATTTTTGGAGCCGTCGCGAGTTGAGGTGGCGCCGCGTCAGCTGAATAAGAAAATAAGGATTTTCTTATTTATTTAAATCCCCTAAACATAAAAAATACCTAACTTTGTGTATAAAAATCCAAAAAATAAAACAAAAATACCCTTTTGCTCAGTGAACAGAGGAGAGTAATGTGGAAGTAAAATTTGGTTAATTTGATGCATATTTTATTTTTAATGATTTTTCTTATGTTTTAATCTTTCAATTCTCCATTTACATAGACTACTCATCATGGCATGATTTTAGGATATGTTATTCACACGGTTATTGGGAACACTCATGGCATTTACAGAGGAGATTCCCACGGCATGATGTCTATTTTTAAAAATTTTATGTTTGTTTTGTTACTTTGATTCCAATAATTAGCATGTTGCTATAAAAATTCGAGGAAAATTAGGGTAGGTTCCCTATGACCAGAGGAACTCAAGGAAATTATCTCATGAATTAAAACATTGTAAATAACCCTAATGGTTCACTTGACCTAAAACTAACTTGGAATTAATTAGAGCATAATAAAAATCAAAATAACTTCAAATCGATTCTCCACTGATCTTTAGGATAAGAGGAACCCTAATAAAAAGTTTGAAATTATTTAAAATGGTTTAACCCATCAAATGGATTTTCTAAGTAACATAGCCAAAATTAAACTTTAAAAATTCATAAAACCCAAAATACATTTCAAAAATTCACCAAATTAATTTTGAGGCCTCTCTGGTATCAGAGGCGTCTAAGAAAATTAAAATTGGAATTTTTCTAAAATCTCATTTTTAACCTATTTTTGAATATTTTAATAATTAAAAAAATAATAAAAATCACAAAAATAATAAAATTCATAAAAATGTCATATTTTGTTTCCTAATCACTTAGGAACCAACCAAATATTTTTCCTAAGTCCCTAAGAAAATATTGAATTTTAAAGGCTTAATTCATTTTTTTAATATTAAAAATGGATTTTTCAACCTTTCCCACTAAAATAATTCTAAAATTAAAAAAAAAAATCAGAAAAATATAAAATTTGTTTCTCTGAGTTCCTTGAGGTCAAGGAGATTTAAGAAAAATATAAAACTCAATTTTCAACTTTAATTTTATTTTATAATTAATTAACACCCTAAAAATTAAAATAATTATAACAAATAAGATATAATTCAAAAAATCACCAAAATTGGTCCAAGTGGTCCTCTAGTTAGTAGAAATATCCCATAATTTCCTAAGGACAGAAACTTTACTTTGGTCATGTTGTTGAATTTTCATTGAAAATCCCTAATTTCCACTAATATAATTATATAAATAAAATGAAAAATGAAAAAATATCACATTTTCTCTTCTAATGTCTTAATTGACATGTGAGTGAAGTGGCATAAAAATTTCAAGGTCATTTGAGCTTAATTTAGTGAGTTATGAAATGAATATGCTTAAAAGGGCATAAAGGTAATTAAAGATTTTTAACCCTAATTAATACTTTAGGCTTAATCAAAGGGAGGGATAAATATCTGATCTTAATTTTCTCTTGGATGATTGAAATTTAGGGAATTAAAAGGTAGAAACCCATTAATCACTTTTAATACATCAATATGGAACCTTAATTATTAAATCATTTAAATTTTGGGAGAATAATTAAAATTTGGATTATTAAGATTATGGATATGACTTAAGAAGATATCTTTTTGTTAATATAAAATCTCTAAATGGATCAACTCAATAATATTTAACTCTTAATTAATTATAAAGAAATGATGATTAAAATTAATAATTAAAAAGGGAAATAATTTGTTAAATAAATTAAAGCTTAAAACATTAAACGATTTAATAATTAAATTAAAATAAATGTAAAACATTAAAACTAATTTAAAATCACTTAAGAACAAACTTAAAATAAATTTGAAATATTAAATAATCTCAAAACAATTTATAATTAAAAATGTGAAAATCAAACTAATTAAAATTAACCTAAAGTAATATGATTAATTTGAATCAAATTTAAATCATCAAAATTTAAAGAAATTAAGTAATTTAAACACCTCTTTTAACTCAAGTAATTTAAAAAATTTAAAAAAAAAACAACTCGAATTTTGAAACTAAATTGAATTATCCTAAATCATCAATTTAACCTTAATCTAGAACGGTTAAATTCTTTAACGAACTAATTTTCCCCTAAAGAATTTCATTATTATAACTCTTAAATGAAGCATCAAATGAAATGTCACTTCACTCATAGGATAATCAAACATCCTAATTCACTGAGCAAGGGTAACCCGGGTGATTGATTCATCACCGCAGTGAAACTAACTGAACTTAAAGTAATCCATAAAATGTTTAAGAAGATGTTCATAATTCAATTCTGAGCACTTCTCTAACTTGACGGGATGTCTCAAAAAACAGTGAAACTTCATTGTTCTTTGGTGAAGAAAATAATCCTTAATAAAACACAAGGACCTAGACGTCATAGGAATTGACTAGTGATAGGATTAGGATTTTGGTAGATAACCAGAACCTTCCTTTAGCTTTACCTAGGTGCTTTCCTTGGAATATATAAATGCTCTGACTTGTGTTTTAAGTGCAGTCGGGAATGACGAGAAGACCCACTAGGTACGCTTGTATTTTATTGCGATTTATTTACCTGCAATGTACTTTACTTCTCTTGAATGTTAAACAACAATGTCACCCTGCATGAAAGCTGAAACTTTTAGGATAGCTACAAAACTGAAACCAAAACTAAAATAAAAACAAAATCAAGATAAAACTCACCGCCACAATATTCAAAACATAAGACAACTCAAGATTTAATAACAAATAGAACAACAAAACTACAACTACAACTAAATTAAAATGTCTCGTTGGATGATCGGGAATCCCTCAAATGATGTAACCCACGTGTTGCTAATGTGATTTCACACGGTCTAAATGAAAGTGTGGAACTCATTCAGTTAAGTTTAGCAAATTCATTTGGACTAAGTGAATCCGATGAAAATAGTGGCGCCGGGATGACGGAACCGTGGGATCTTAATCGGTCCTGCTTAATCAAATTTAAGATTTGTTTTAATTAAAACATTAAGACATCTGAACCTTAAGACTTTTATAATCCAAAACACTCCTCTCATCTCTTGATTGCCACTTTCTAAAACTAAACCTCTACAACAACAAGGAGCTTGGAGCATAGTGGGCAGCACGGCCATCTTGATCAACAAAACTTGAGTCTACTTCAGCAAAACCTTTCTTAGAATTAAACAACAAGCCATAGGATTTCGAGGTAGTTTGCTTAGTGAAACATAAATCCTCAACTTTTTGTTAGGCATTTGCATAATTGTGTTATGCAAATTAAGCCCTAACCGGTCTTAGGACTCTAAGGTAGTCGTTTGGTACGACATAAACTCTCACATCTTCGAGGCTGTTTGTATGATTATGTCATACAAATATAAGTCCTAATTAACTAAAATTGGCAGGATTGAAATATTAAACAAATTCTCAAATTGAAGCCAAACCATAGGATAGTTGGGAAGTCACCGAAGTTCACTTCGGGTCTGTGACATCCCCTACTTCTCTTCCTTTGAAATCCTGAAATAAACTGTTCTAAATTTGAGCTATTCCCTATTGAAATTTCCAAAGTCCAATTATTTGAAAACCTTAAACTTTGAAATTCTTGAGAGCAAAACCACTGATCATTATCGAGAGTTTTCTTAAATGATTCCCGTCATTTAAGATGTAATTAACTATAGGGGTTTGCCCTTATAGGGAACTTTAAGAACCCAGGTAATATAAACCATGCTTAATTCCTTTATATTAAGTAGGGGAACTTGTCGGCTTATAAAATTGGTTTGCAGACCAAACGAATGTCACAAATCTTCTAGTTTATTTAATCAAACCCCATCATCAAGCAGTGTGTCTATTCCTCGGGATAGATGTACGGTTCGTGACGCGGTGCTCGTTTATATAAAATATTTGGGATGTGATTTGATTTCATATCTTAAAGTTTTCAAACTTAAAATTATTTTCAAAAATCAAATGCTTCTTTATAAAATTATATATATATATATATATATTTAAATTAAATTTAAAATCTAAAGTTCGCCGACAACTTCTGTAGGCGTCCCCCCCTTTAAAACACTTAACCTAAAAATATGCCGACAATTTCTGGTGACTCCGCTGGGGACTAGTCCTCTCTCCATTTTGATCAGATGGTTTTGCTTTCATAAATCGGTAGTAAGTCCATGCCCCTTGTGGACCAAACTACCATTCTTTCCGTTGGCATACCACGTTCATTTCTGTCTTGAACGGGTATAGTCAGCTCCTTTTGGATTCTGGAGCCACTGTTTAGACACCCCTAAGCAGAGAGGTTTCGGAATCCTTCAGCCTCCCAAAGAGGCATGGTAGGCCCCCAATAGGTGTTAGCTTAGGTGCGGTCCCTCGGGTCGAGAAGTCTTATGAGATTTACTCTCCCTTTCCAAATTCTGAATCGAATCCTTTTACCTTTTCTATAACCTTCCTCCATTAATGATTTTGTTCCTAAACAAATAAACCTTCAAATAAACAACATTTTTTTATAAACAAACTCTTTTAAAACCACAATTATACGGATAAGACAGAATCTGAAGATACCTTATAAAGAAAACTAAGGAAATGAAAAATAAATGAAAATGTGTTCGGACTCTTTTGGAGAAATTCATTCTTTTTCGTCCTAGAAAGTTTTGTTACGAAAGAAAGCGTAATTTGGGACTAACAATCGGAATCAACTCTGAAGAAAATGTCTGCACCGAAGCTGATTTTCTCCTTCACCAACGAGATAGACTTAGCTATCTACAAGGACGAACTGCCTAACGATGTGGTCATTCGCTTTGGACAAGGATTTGACAATACAGACATTAAGTTCGCTGATGTTACTCTTTTCGCATTGATGAACAAAGTACCCGAAATTGAGGAGCCCATAATTGAGCTCAACCTGAAATCGGCTCGAGAGTTCCCTCCCCTGCAAAGGATCTCAGCTGAAAGGAACACTGTTGTTCATAGGAGGTTAGCTGCTACCCCCAGAACTGTCATCTCTACCACCACCGGTCTGGTCATCACTGCACCTACCCCGGCTCCCGCCAAACTGAAAGGGAAAGAAGTCCAAGTCAATGATGAGCCCATTACCGTGGAGGGTTCGTACTTTGCCTGCAATACGCCCGTCTTTGAGATAGTGGTCCGGCTCGAGATTTGCACCCTTAACCCGGACACAAAGGAGGAATAAGAACAGAAAGATTGCTAAAATAAAAAAGGCCAGTGCTGTTGAAGCTGCCTTTCTTGAAGAGATCCCTGATGAAGGAGAAGAACTACCTGAGATTTCACCACTGTTGGGAGGAAGTAGGTTCCACCCTCTCTCTGCTGCATCTGATGAGGAAGTAGCTCGGAATATAGCCGATGCGTTAGCCCGACCTGCATATTACTGTAATAGTAAAAGGAAGAAGATGAAGGCTACGCCACTTGCCCGACTGCAAGCGGTGGTGGAAAAGTTAGCCAGGAAAGTGGGATGTCCCGCATCAGAGATTCTGAGAAGGATGGGACGAGTACCAGCTAGATCCCGCCTCAGACCGCGAGTAGACCCTTCACTGCCACAGAAAGGCCACGGAAGAAAGTGCGAGCTAATGAGAGGAGTTCTCCTGTTGTCATATCAGGTCACCATATTAGGGAGGACACCACCTACCGACGTACAGCCGACAGACCATCTGGTCCTAGGCCTCCTACTACAAGAAGGATGGTGTGGCAACCTATTTTTGCTGAACCGATACCGACAGAAAGCTCTGGAAAGAGAAGTCTCGTCAGAAAACCTGAATCTTAGGAAAGCACTGCTGCTCTAAAGGAAACTCCTGAAAAAGAAGTTCAACAATCTTCGCCTGACAACCGCGAGACAGTTTGGAAAAGACCACTTGAAAATGCTATAGGAAAACTAAGGACAGAAATCCGACGGTTGGCAAGGGAAAGAAGAGAAGGATTGGGAAACGAAGTGAATCCATCAGAGTTTATGGATGAAGAATGTGCTGAGATCAACATGGTTGAAACCCAAGCGTCGGCAGCTCTACAAGGAGCTCTATCAACTTCAGAGGAGACAAACCAAAAGCAATGAGAGCACATCTTCGAGAAAAGGATGACACGATCTCTCGGATGGAGAAGAGGATGGAGGAGTTGGCGGCCGCCTTAGCCACACTCCAGAGTCAGCTTCAACCTCGGAAAGAAACACCCCCAGAGATCATTCACATTGCAGCTGGAGGAAAAGAAATTACATCCGTCAACGGTGATGAACAGCCAAAGAAGGACTCAGCCCAGAGTATGATTCCCGAGAAAGATATTAAGAATATGGTGGAAAAGCAGGTGCGAGAAGCCTTAGTCCAGTCTAAGAGTGGAGCATCTATTCAAACGGGTAGACCATAACCTGAGGAGTTTGATGCAGTCCAATACCCGAAGGGCTTCATACCACCTCTGTTTAAGACCTTTGATGGTACAGGGAACCCCCGACAGCATGTTTCACGCTTCTGTGCTAGTTGCTGCAATGCCGGTGGGAGCGACGCTTTACTCTTTCGTCAGTTCGTCAGCAGTTTGTCAGGGATTGCCTTCGATTGGTATGCAAAATTACTGAATGGTTCAGTCAAGACATTTTCAGAATTGGAGAAGCTTTTCGTTAAGCAGTTTGCTGAAGCCCGACACCACATCACTATCAGTGATCTAGTGGTGGATCAACAGAAACCGAACAAAACCCTGGTGGATTACATACTTCAGTGGAGGAATTTAAGCATGAAGTGTGAACCACAGCTCCAGGAATAACATGCGGTCGATATCTTGCTAAAGAGTATCCATGGTCTGATAGCACTTCTCCTCAAAGGATTCACAATTAAGACTTTCGAGAAGTTGCATAGCAAGGCCGGGAGCTTACAGGAGGAGGCAAAACAGCTGAGTTTTATTGATAAAGCTGATAAGCAGAAACCAATGAAAGCATTTGAGAAGAAATCAGAAATTGTTGCGGCAATGGATAAAGGTAAGTAGCCAGTGCAGATACAGCCAGAGCGGCCACAGCCAAGTTATCAACCACCGCAACGGACTTATCAACAACCTCAACAGAGCTATCAGCAGCCCCGACCGAGTTATCAGTCACGGCAGCATGATCAACCGTCGCCTCGCCCATTATACAGCATGAAGGAACTGCTGAATAAGGAATACCCCTTCAAGACTGAAGCAGTGGCCAAGATGTTTCGCAGTTTTGTGAAGACGCCAGACTTTCAACTACCAGAGCCCAGGAGGCCAGAAGAGGTCCACAAGAAGGATCATCTGAACTATTGTCCCTACCATAGGATGCTTGGACATAAGATAGAAGACTGCTTCACCTTTAAGAATTGGCTCGAGGATAATCTCCGGAAAGGGAACATAACGATTCCGAAAGAATACATGATGGAGCCCCAAAAAGAGGTTTCGTCAATGTTATTTCAACGGATTCTATTGTTCCGATAGACCCGTAAACGACCGATGATGGATGGAGTACTGTCTGAACAAAGTCTTCAAAGAAAATTTTGCATCACATCCAGACCTCTTCGGTGCGCGCTTCAACTCAGAGTTTGAAACCTGTTAAGCCGGCACTATCGCTTGCGATTGAAAAACTGCCCCAGAAGGAGGAGAAGATCGTGGAAGAAGAGAAGACTGAGGCTCTGAAGGGTAGACTAGGGGCTGCTTTTCCTAGGATGGTTGTTTCTAATTTGGGGGAGAAATTCCTTAGGCCTCTGCCTCTGTATGGTTATTTGCTCTCCCCGGCGGGATCTTATAATGATAAGAGCTTTAGTGTTGGCTACGTTTTGACTGTTTCTAACGATTAAGTAACTAATGATAACCAACATAATCCGGATCTTGATTTCGATACGAATAATGATTCTCAAATCATACAAAACCTCGACGACCCTGACGAAGGAGGAGACATTCACAAGAATGGCTACGAAAGCTCAAGAAGCGACGAGTCCATTTGTGAATTCCGAGGAGCTCCGATCACGATAGAATTAGAGTTGTCAGATTCCGAAACAACTCCAGAAGAGCCAGTCGTTCTGATTCAAGAGGAGACACTGGCAGATTCAACACCAAATTCAAAAGAGATAACAGAAGTCAATCTAAGGAGCGGAAAAGTTTTACCCCCGAGAATGGGTCCAAAGGATAAAGGAAAGTAGGTGGTTACTCAGGAAGAGCCAACTCCAGCGGAAGAATTACCCATTCGGGAAGAAATTGAAGAGCCTGGTAACAAAGTGGATTATAACGTGCTAGCCCATCTTAGGAAACTACCAGCCAAACTGAGCATCTACGACGCTCTAATCTTGTCAAAGGAGATGAGGGAAACTCTGATCAAGGCCTTACTTGATCCAGAAATTTTCTTAGCTCAAATGGCCGATAATTCCTTAGATGAGGTTTGCTCGTTAAAAGAACAGCGAGGTGTTACCTTCACGGACAATGATCTACTACTTGGAACAGCTGATCATAATCAACCGTTGTACATTTCAGTCTCCATCGGAAAGTTCACGCTCTTCAGGGTGTTAGTTGATCCGGAGCATCAATCAATATAATGAACCTTCAGACATTAGCATACTTGAAGATTGATGACCGTGATCTCGAAGTAGACAGGATGTTAGTAAGAGGCTTGAATCAGAAAGGAGAAAGAGCTCTTGGATCGATAACACTATTAATGAAGATCAGTGATTTGGCAAAGACAACCGCAAAATTCCATATAATTGATTCTGAGACATCGTTCAACGTTCTACTGGGACGACCGTGGATCCATGAGAACCGGATGGTACCGTTGTCTCTGCACCAGTGCATAAAGTATTATGAAGGGGGAGAACAGTGTATCAAAGGTGACTTGCAGCCGTTCTCCGTACATGAAATCGGAATTCATGAAGATGCAGCCTACTACGCGCCTCTGAAGAAAACTATCTTCTCCAGAAATACCATACCAAATAAAGCAAAAAAAGTTCGAGACGATGAAGAGCCTAAAATTCTTGTTTAACAGTTACTTACCACTCTCTTACGGCAAGATGGTGAAGGTTTCTCTAAAACTCGCACCCGAGGTCGAGGTCGGGGACGAGGTCGAGGAAGAAATGGTGGAACAGTTGAACAAAAGAAACCGATCATCGATGTTGATTGGGAGAACAGTTCCGAAGAAGAAGAAACCAAGAAAGAAGTAATGAAGATAAATCAAAAGAAACCCCAGTTCAAGATCTCTCTCAAAGATGAAAAGAACGCAGAATACAAATCAATGTACGAGAAGATTAACCACTATGTACATACTATGACCCTAACCCCGATCCACCCTAGTAAGGTCGAGGGTATGGTGGTCAAGGAAATGCATGGTGGCGGTGCTAAGCCGATCAAATTCTACCGTGGTGCTTCTTCTTCCAAAATTGAAAATGATGTAAAATTTGAAGATATTACTTCTTCCAAATTAATGGAATTTCCTTTTGAGTGGTATTCTCCCTATGTTAAAAATCTGATGCAACGTGGTGTTTTACCTAAGCAATGGACAAAAGATCAATCACAGTGCTTCGAAAAATTATGGAATGATACCAGTCGACCGCCTAATTCAAAACATGGTCTTGGAGTCGACACGGTAGGGCCAGCTGATGATTCAGAATTTTGCTTGGTTGTCGCTTGCGAGCCTAAGGAAGACTGCCTGGAAGCTTCAGATGATCTCGAGGATCTTTCGATTGAAGATGCTCCGCCAGAATTTGAAGAAGAAATTAAATCTACAATATACGAGTTAATGGAAGTTAACTTACGTACTAGCGAAGAGCCTAGGCCGACCTTTGTTATCTCCTTCCCCAATAAAGAAGACTCTAAAAACATGATCAACCTACTAATGGAATTCAAGGACTGTTTTGCTGGGAGTTATGATGAAATGCCGAGATTAGCTCCAGAGGTCACAGTTCACAAGCTAGGAGTGGATCACACAGCCGTTCCAGTCAGACAAGCTCCGAGAAGAATGCGTCCAGAAATCGAACAACAAGTAATAGCTGAAGTAAAGAAATTAAGCGACACCAGATTTGTCCGAGAAGAATAATACCCAACCTGGTTAGCCAATGTGGTACCAGTCAGAAAGAAGAACGGACAGATCAGAATCTGTGTGGATTTCAGAGATTTGAATAAAGCGTGCCCAAAAGATGAATTCCCGCTACCAATTCCAGAATTAATGATCAACATCACCTCGACGCACGAAGTCTTCTCTTTCATGGATGGATCGTCAGAATACAACCAGATAAAAATGGCATCAGAAGACGAAAAGCTTACATCATTCAGAACGCCAATCGGAGTGTACTGCTACACAGTAATGCCTTTCGGATTGAAGAACGCAAGAGCAACCTACCAAAGAGCGATGACGAGGATTTTTGATGATCTCATTCACAACCAAGTCGAGTGCTACGTGGATGATGTGGTCATCAAGAGAAAACTGATGGAAGATCACTTGTATGATTTGAGAATTGTTTTCGAGCGATTAAGACGATTTAACCTTAAGATGAATCCCCTGAAATGCACCTTCGGCGTTGCCTCTGGGAAATTCTTAGGATTCGTTGTCCGACATCACGGAATTGAAATCGATCCGGAGAAGATTAAAGCTATCTTAGAAATATCTCATCCCAAAACCTTGAAACAACTACGATCTTTTCAAGGGAAGTTGGCATATCTTCGATGCTTTATCTCGAATTTGTCAGGTAGGTGCCAGCCCTTCTCGGCATTAGTTAAAAAGGATGCCAAATTCATTTGGGAAGAAAAATGCCAGCGGATCTTCGAGGACATTAAGCGATATTTAATGACACCTCCTATCTTAGCAGCCCCAGTGTTGGGTCGACCGTTGATACTTTATACCGCGGCTTTAGAAGATTCCCTCGGAGCCCTGCTAGCCCAGGTCAATGACGAGGGTAAAGAAAACGTTCTCTACTACCTAAGTCGTTGTCTAATTCCGACGGAGGTAAAGTATCCTCCGATTGAGAAGCACTATTTGACCCTGGTCTTTGCAGCTCAAAAGCTCAGGCACTACATGCTTTCTCATAAGGTCAACCTTATCTCGAAGTTTAATCCATTGCAATATTTGATGACCCGACCAACGCTTTCCGGCAGACTTGCCAGGTGGTCGATGATACTATTGCAATTCGATATAACTTTCGTTCCTCTTCGTGTCGTAAAGGGACAAGTCCTAGCAGACTTTCTCGCAGTACACCCTTTACTGGCAGAATCGCCTCTCAACGACGATTTTCCAGACGAGCAGGTAGTGAGCCTAGAAGACCCCGATGATCGACGTTGGGAACTGTACTTCGACGGAGCATCTTCAGCGCAAAAAGACAAAGAATTGCAAACGATAGTGCCTGGTAAGGAGGAATCGGACTAATATTTATAGCACCAGAGCGGGGAATGTTAAGGTACTCCTACCATCTAACATAGCCGTGTACGAACAACGAAGCAGAATACGAAGCCCTTGTAACTGGACTGGAGTTAACCATTCAGATGGGGATAACAGACACCAACATCTACAATGATTCGCAGTTGATCATACAACAGGTCGCAGGACAGTACAAGATTTTGAAACTAAGGCTCGAGCAATACTTTTAGTATGCCATGAAGTTTTTGGAGTAGATTCTGAATGTAACGATCTACAAGATTCCCAGAAGAGAAAATGCCCTCGCAGATGCGTTAGCCCGCCTTGCAAAAGAATTTGGCTGCTTACAGGATGAGTCAGTTGAAATGTCAGTTCAGGGATGACAGGTCCTCTCACAGCTCTACATGGATGCAATACACCAATCAGAAAGAAAGGAAGAAGAAACAGTTGCAGCAGTGGCAGAAACTACAAAGGATTGGCTGCAGCCATTAATCGACTACCTGCAAACAGGAAACCTACCAGACGATAAGTCGTTAGCCCATCAAATCAAGAAAAGAACTTTGTCATACGCATTAATAAACAATATGTTATACAGAAGGTCTTGCGACCAGATGTGGCTAAGGTGCCTGAATGGGTCCGAAGCCGTGAAATTGTTAAAGAAGTACACTCAGGACTTTGTGGCGCTCATTAGTCAGGTCCTAAGATGAAAATGGAAATTAAAAGACTAGGGTACTACTGGCCCTCAATGATGACCGACTGCATGAGAGTTGCCAAGAGCTGTCACCAATGCCAAGTGCATGGAGTGGTCCTACATCAACCTCCAAATGTGCTACAGCCGATAATCACGTCGTGGCCATTTGAGTGTTGGGGCATAGACATTGTGGGTCCGATAGAACCGCCTTCCTCAAGAGGACATTACTTTATTCTTGCGGCTACATATTACTTTTTGAAGTGGGCAGAAGCAGTACCACTCAGAGAAGTGAAAGCACATCACGTGTTACAGTTCTTCAAGAATTAGGTCGTCTACCGTTTCGGGGTACCGCACAGAATTATCTCAGATAACGGGTCCGCATTCAGAAGTACAAAGATCAACAATTTTTTTAGAAGGCACAGGATTGATTGGCGCTATTCAACGATCTACTACCCAAGAGAATATGGCTTGGCCGAGGCTTTTAATAAAACTCTCGTCCAAATTCTAAAGAAAACTTTGGACGACAACAAGTGAAATTGGCACGAGAAGTTGTTAGAAGCCTTATGGGCCTACAGAATGACTTTCAGAACTCCTACTCAGTCTACGCCTTACGCTCTAATGTACGGTTCTGAGGCCGTCTTGCCTCTGGAGGTTCAGCTTCCGTCTCTCAGAATTGCAGTCATGAACAAGATTACTACAGAAGAAAACGCTAGACTACGGCTAGAAGAACTGGAAAGCTTGGAAGGGAAACGACTTTCAGCATAGCAGAATCTCGAATTATATCAAGCCAAGATGATCCAGGCCCACGATAAACTGGTCCGCCCAAGGACATTCAAGGTTGGTGACTTGGTTCTAGTTCTCAGGAGACCTATTCTTGCACACAGTAAGATAGGAGGTAAATTTGAACCCACTTTGGAGGGGCCGTTCGTGGTCGAGACAGTCTACTCAGGAGGTTCTTACCAGCTTGTGAATTGCCGTGGAGATCGATCTATGCTTCCAATCAATGGACGATATTTGAAGAAGTATTACGCAACCTGATGTTTCGAAGAATGAAGTCTCATTCCTTGAAGCATGGGCACAGTAATCACTTATAACTGGGTCTGAACCCAAAATTGATAAAAAAATGATTAATGAAAAATATATGTATTAAGGAAAAATAAATATAAGAAATAATCATAATAATAAATTTTGATCCTTCCTTTCAAATCAATCTCACTCTTGATCTTTCCTCATCTTTTCCCTTTCCCTTAAAATTTAAAAAATAAAAAGAAATGAATAAGAACTTTCCATTAATAAGTAAATTTTCTTATTGTTCTTGTTCTGAATACAGCCCCTGATCCTTTCCCTTATTTTTCGTCTTTTCGCAGGGAAATGTCGAATGGGCGGTTGTTTCTAAACTTTAAGGATGGCGTAAGTTTTGCACTTAACGAAGAAGAGCTGAAAGTTGGTGTTGTGATCGAGGTTAACTTAGACTTTGCATAGCTGAAGCTAGAATATAAAGAAACTGCTTGGACTACAGTAGACCTCAGAGAGTCCCATGGAAAGACGGTGATGAGGCTCAGCGAGATAGTTCCCCATACTGCAAACAAGAAAAGGAAGATCAACGTGATTGAAGAAAACAAAATGAAATCAGTAATAACTACCACAGGAGGAAAGCTTGTCAGCGCTGTTCCTACCGAAATCCAAGGGGAGAGGAGAGCCACTTTGACCCCAACTCAAAGAAGAAACAAGAACCGCCGTATCGCCAAGATGCTGAAGAAACTAACAGAAGAACAGAACCAGGAAGAAATTCTGATGACCGCAGCAGTAGTCACAAGGAGGCCAGTCTTCAGGAGCACTATAGCAGAGGTTGTTCCAGAAGAGGTTACTACAGAGCCTGCACCTGAGACAATGATGATTTCAGGAGAACGTGACAGTGTGGAACCGTACATCCCACAGTACGTTACTAGACCCCGAAAACTGTAGATAATTTTAGAGCATGAGTTGGAGATGATCCAGAGGGTGCGGAAACAGAATTTTGAATACTTTCAGAGAATCCGAGGCAGATATGTCAACATCCTGGAAGGAGTGGAGTTACATACGGATGCCTTCTCTCACTACGAGCAGAGTGAGATCGTGGACTACGTCTCCGAGCTGAAGAAGCAGGTTCGTGAAGGACGACTCCGAAGCAAGACCTACTTTGAGCCAAAGAAGTGGAAACGAGGCAAGGGGAGGATTACAATCCAATTCGGATGTTGTTACAACTTTGCTGATGACAAGAAAGGAAATCCACCAGGGATACTACGCTACGATGAAGTGGATCCACTGCCAGTACTGATTAAGAAAATGATAAAGAGGATGGTGGCTTGGCGAGTCTTACCCACTGATTGCATACCAAACAGTTGCATAATCAACATATATGTAGAAGGAGACTGCATTTCACCTAACGTAGACCACCACGATTTTGTGAGACCCTTTTGCACTATTTCCTTCATCAACCAATGCAACATCATGTTTGGGACAGAACTCCGGATAGTCAGCCCGGAGAATTATGAGGGCCAGTAGAGATACCTCTACCGGTAGGCTCTGTCCTCATAATACAAGGAAATGGTACAGATGTGGCGAAGCACTACATACCGGGAGTTCCCTACGAGCTGGTCTCCATCACTTTCAGGAGGATGGATGAGAGCAAGGTTCCGATCTACTTCCAGCCAGATCCGGAATTAGAGAATTTGCAACCCTACGAGCTGTAAGCTACAGAGTAGTAGCACACCTCTGAAGCACACTTACGTGGGATTCTTCTCCGGAAAGTGGCTTAGAAGGTGATGTTACTACCTATGCAGTTTACTTTTCAGACATGGATGAATCGAACAGACAGTTTTGTCAGAATACATGAGGATATCAGTGCAGTCTGTGTTCAGACATATATATAAATTTTGTAAAAGTTTGTCTTTGGAAAGATGGCATCAGAAATGTTTTGATGGAATCACCTGATGTACCTTTGACATTTTTAATAGAAATGAGTATCGTATTTTGCCTTCAGTTTTGTGCAATTGACTGCAAACACCACTACATCTGAGTTTGACTCGATTTAAAGAAAAGTTGAACGAAGAACGATTTGAATGAAGTAATAACAACAAAATAAAAACACGAACCAAAATGAAATTTTAATCGAAACAAAATTTGAAGATCAAAATAAAATCAAAACATTAAAACACAAAGACAATGAAAACGAAACTCCAAATCTGAAATCCCCAGCCTCTGGCTATTCTCAAATCTTTTTGACTCCCACGATTCCTTTCCTCTTTTGAGAAGGTCGACTGAGTCTACTGACACAGAACCACGAGATTTTTTATTTGGTTCTGATGGCATGGATTCATATCCTTCGCCAAACAATCAAACTTTGATCAACTCTCGTGGGATGTGAAGCACTCTCACATTCCGTCTCAACCTGCTACTACACTAAATTTTCCGCATAATCTTCAAAATTAAATCAAACGTTAACTTTCGGGATCAGTACCTAAATTCTGATTTCCATCCCCTTCGAGGCTGGTACCTAAATTCCAGTCCTCGTTCTGAGGTCAGTACCGAAATTCTGACTCTCTACTTTCGGGATCAGTGCCTAAATTTTGATTCCCACCCCCTTCGAGACTGGTGCCTAAATTCCAGTTCTATCCCTTTCGAGGTCGGTACCTAAATTCTGACTCTCTTTCTGAAATTGATACCTAAATTTCAATTCTCTGTTTCGAGACTAGTACCTAAATTCCAGTTCTCGTCCTCTCGAGGTCGGTACCTAAATTCTGACTCTCTTTCTGATATTGATGCCTAAATTTCAATTCTCTGTTTCATGACTGTTACCTAAATTCAAGTTCTCTTCCTCTTGAGGTCGGTACCTAAATTCTGACTCTCTTTCTGAGATTGATACCTAAATTTCAATTCTCTCTTTCGAGGCTGGTAACTAAATTCCAGTTCTCTCCCTTTCGAGGTCGGTACCTAAATTCTAACTCTCTTTCTAAGATTGTACCTAAATTCCAGTTCTCTCCCTTTCGAGGTCGGTGCCTAAATTCCAACTCTCTTTCCTAGATTGATACCTAAATTTCAATTATCTCTTTCGAGACTGGTACTTAAATTCCAGTTCTCTTCCTCTCGAGATCGGTACCTAAATTCCGACTCTCTTTCTGAGATTAATTCCTAAATATTCAATTCTCTCTTTTGAGACTGGTAACTAAATTTCAGTTCTCTTTTCGAGATCAGTACCTAAATTCTGATTCTCATCCTTTTCGAGGTCGGTACCTAAATTCCGACTCTCCTCCTAGGCTGGTACCTAAATTTTAGTTCTCATTTCGAGATCAGTAACTAAATTCTGATTCTTATCCTTGTCGATCGGTACCTAAATTTCAATTCTCTCTTTCGAAACTGGTACCTAAATTCCAGTTCTCTTCCTCTCGAGATCGGTACCTAAATTCTGACTCTCTTTCTGAGATTGATATCTAAATTTCAATTCTCTCTTTCGAGACCGGTACCTAAATTCCAGTTCTCATTTCGAGATCAGTACCTAAATTATGATTCTCATCCTTTTTGAGGTCGGTACCTAACTTCTGACTCACTTCCGAGGCTGGCACCTAAATTCCAGTTCTCATTTCGAGATCAGTATCTAAATTCTGATTCTTATCCTTGTCGATCGGTACCAAAATCTGGATTCTCTCTTCGAGGCTGATACTTAAATTCTAGTTCTCTTTTCAATCCCAAGGTTGGGACCTAGGTTCCAATTCTCATTTCAAAATCCAGAATTTCTACGGAATCCACCTTGAAATCAATCTTAAATCGAACTTTAATCAGAATCGAAACTCTGATCAAATCAAAATTCAAACTCAAAATTAAAACTTGAAATAAAAATGAAACGAATTCGAAATCCAATCTCTTCATATCTTATGATTTGGAATTCACCTCCTTTTTCCCCAGCGAGAGCTCTGGAATCTTCAGTCTTGGAGATTTACCTGATACTCCCCAGCGAAAATTTTCTAAGCTTTGTTCTAAGTGTGACACTTAAACGTCTGTGTTGGTTTTGTCGATCTCTTCAGTCAACACCAATACGCGCGGTGTGTTTAGTTAGCACACCACACCTATTGGGGGTCCATTTGTTGACCTCATTTTTTGTGAGGTCTTCTTTCTTCCTTTTAGTGTTAGGATCTAGCCATAGGACTTCTCCTTGACTATCCTAGAAGACTAGAGATGGAACCCACAATTTAGAAATTCAAACCAAATCTCGATTCTCTTTGGAATCCTACAAAGATGGTCATTAACCTCTAAGTCACTTAGAAGGTTAGGACCAATGTGCAGGGAGACAAGGATGAATTCCTATAGAATGTCCAAGCCTTAGGACTACCCTGGGTGACCTTGGGTGACTTGAGCTTCTCTTGCACACACACACACCCCTAAGCCATTTCACCCTTTAACCTTTAACCTTGCCCCTTATACTCTTTAAGAAACTCACATGATTAAACAAAAGCCACAAGTCTTTGATTAAGATGGCTAAGGTCAATATGTGAAGGATCATAAAGTGGTTACCATTTGGCTAAGTTTGGTCCCAAAGTGGTTAGACTTGGTTAAGGTCCATAAGCCTACCCCATAACCATCCAAAACTCTCCAAAATTTCCCAAAATTACCTAAAATTCTCAAAATCCTAAAAATTAGTTTGAAACAATTTCCACCTCTTAAATCACTAAAATACCCCAATACCCTTAAAATAACCTTCAAATACCCTCAATACCCTCTTTGGCCCAAAAAATCCAAAAATTCCAAAAATTCTAAAAAATTTCAGAAAATCCCAAATATTCCCAATTTCATTTTGTTTAACTGCCACATCTCCCAATTTTGTCAATTTAACCTAATTTGAACAAAAGTCCCAAATTAGCCCTTAAGGCCCAAAATTGACCAAGTGACCCAATCCATCCCAAATTCAACCCAAATGTCTACCAATTTTCCCCAAATTTGTTTTGAAAACTTCCTAACATCCCCACAAACAAAACTCTAACTTAAATTACCCAATATTTGGACCCAAACTCCACCCAAGCCTAACTCAAACCAAAATTTCCCAAATTGGCCTAAACCAATCATGAACCCAAATAGGCCCAAATCCCAAAATCAAGACCAAACCAAAATTGAAAACTCTTTTTCATACCTCCATAAATATTTTGCAACATTAATTTTACATCAAACCCAAAATTAGCCCAACTTTAGACCAAGTTAACCCAATTTGACCCACTTTGGTCCTATTACTAAAAGACCCAAATTAAACCCAATTCAACTCTAAATTACCCCAAACTTGTTCCAAATCATTCATGGCACACTTCTATACCAAACACAACATTTATTTGACCCAAATTTTGACCAAATTTCACCCAAAATTCATTTGGGCCAAAAAGTTCAATTTTGGCCCATAAGCCCAAACCTCCTCAAATTAAACCCCATGACCCATTGAAGTGTCCCAAAACAATTGTTAATCAAAATCCAACATAGCTAAACCCAATTTAAATCAATCCCCATTCAATTTGGTCACCCCAAGACTAATTTCAAAAATCCAAATAAACATATGTATGTTTAAGGCCCACCTTCTTATGCATTTTCAAAAGCCCACTTCAAAAATTTCAAAGGACCAAAATTGAGCCCACATGCCTTATTTCCCTTCTAATATCATTCCATGACCATTAAATTATCATTTCATGGTATTACATGGGCCATATCATTTGCATACATAACACTTTACCCAAATTGTACATGATAGCATACTTTGCAAAAATTCATAAGAATTAGAATTTCCTTTTGCATGAAATTATCTCATGGCCTCATACATAGCATGGCATGACACATGAAGCATTTCATAACCTTCCAAGGTCAATTTTTGCCAAATTTGGCAAAGGGAAGTGACTACACCTCATTCTCCCCTCACTTGGATCTTCCCCACTTCAAGCAATCAAATCTCTCCCCAAACCTCCATGACAGCCACTAAACCCCACCTAATCGTCCCCATGGATCTTAAAGCATGCTCGAAACATTTTGGGGAAAGTACCAGGCCATGAGCCATTGGCCAAACCCAAGCTTGGCCCAACCTAACCCAAAGGTTTGGAACATTGGATTCACATGGGATTTTCATCCTCTAGCCATCCAATGACCAAGCCAACTCCACCACTCCTTCTCCCTGACATCTCTGAGGGTTGACACGAGTTGACCCTGGCCGGACCACCAGCACATTGGCCGGAAAACCCAAACCCGAGAGCTCCAATGTGGCCATAAACCCTACAATGCAAACCTGCTAATGTGTCCTATGGCCAGTGGACTTCATGGCTATTCTTCACTCCACCTAGGCAGCTAATCCCAAGCAGCAGCTCCCCTGAGGTTAACCATGGCCGGAGCTATAAAAGCAGCCGCCCCCCACGGCTTTAAAGGCTGCTGAAAACCAAAATCACCCAAACCAACCAAGAAGTTACTCCAAATCGCTCTAAATCATTCTCTGAGCCGAGAGAAGAAGTGCCCCATCTTTCCCCAGCCTTAAATCCTTCTGTTGAAGCCCCCACACCAAGCGCACACTAGGACCGACCACCACTTGGAGGAAATCCATACTAGGCTCAATTCCAAAGCAGATTTTTGCATCCAGGAGCTTCCTCAGGACTCACTGATCGTGTTTCAAGCATCCAATAGAGGCTCCCCCTCTTGGATTGAGGTAATGAATTCCCCCCCCCGCACATTTAAGCTCGGCTTGGCATTTTGTGAAACAAACTAGAAATTAGGGTTTGATTAACCGTATAGATTTAAGCCCTTAGGTTAGATCTACGATTTGAAACAAATTTCATGCAAATCCGCTGAGAAGCGAGGGAGATTTTAGGGTTTTAAAACGTGCGTTCGCGGGCTCGAACCAGACGAGGATGAAGGCTGTGGATCGTCAGATCTGTCATATATCGCGCAGAAGGTCAGGATCGCGTCGGACGGAGGCTTCTGTTCATGGACCGTGGGACATCTCAGCACTGCGTCAGATGGCGGCGTCCAACCTGAGTGCGCCAAGTGGATTTTCGGAGCCGTCGCAAGTTGAGGTGGTGTCGCGTCAGCTGAATAAGAAAATAACGATTTTCTTATTTATTTAAATCCCCTAAACATATCAAATACCTAACTTTGTGTATAAAAATCTAAAAAATAAAACTAAAATAACCCTTTGCTCAGTGAACAGAGGAGAGTAATGTGGAAGTAAAATTTGATTAATTTTATGCATATTTTATTTTTAATGATTTTTCTTATGTTTTAATCTTTCAATTCTCCATTTACATAGACTACTCATCATGGCACGATTTTAGGATATGTTATTCACACTGTTATTGGGAACACTCCTTGATTTTTTCAAAGTCAGAGGAGGTTCCCAAGGCATGATGTTTATTTTTCAAAATTTTATGTTTGTTTTGTTACTTTGATTCCAATAATTAGCATATTGCTTGAAAAATTCTAGGAAAATTAGGGTAGGTTCCCTATGACCAGAGGAACTCAAGGAAATTATCTCATGAATTAAAACATTGCAAATAACCCTAATGGTTCACTTGACCTAAAACCAACTTGGAATCAATTAGAGCAAAATAAAAATCATAATAACTTGAAATCAATTCTCCACTGAACTTTAGGATCAGAGGAACCCTAATAAAAAGTTTGAAATTAATTTAAAATGGTTTAACCCATCAAATGGATTTTCTAAGTAACATAGCCAAAATTAAACTTTAAAAATTCATAAAACCCAAAATACATTTCAAAACTTCACCAAATTAATTTTGAGGCCTCTCTGGTATCAGAGAAGTCTAAGAAAATTAAAATTGAAATTTTTCTAAAATCTTCATTTTTAACCTATTTTTGAATATTTTAATGATTAAAAAAATAATAAAAATCACAAAAATAATAAAATTCATAAAAATGTCATATTTTGTTTCCTAATCACTTAGGAACCAACCAAATATTTTTCCTAAGTCCCTAAGAAAAGATATTGAATTTTAAAGGCTTAATTCTTTTTTTTAATATTAAAAATGGATTTTTCAACCTTTCCCACTAAAATAATTCTAAAAATTCAAAGAAAAATCAGAAAAATATAAAATTTGTTTCTCTGAGTTCCTTGAGGTCAGAGAGATTTAAGAAAAATATAAAACTTAATTTTTAACTTTAATTTTATTTTATAATTAATTAACACCCTAAAAATTAAAATAACTATAATAAATAAAATATAATTCAAAAAATCACCAAAATTGGTCTAAGTGGTCCTCTAGTCAGTAAAAATATCTCATAATTTTCCTAAGGATAGAAATTTTACTTTTTTCATGTTGTTGAATTTTCATTGAAAATCTCTAATTTCCCCTAAAATAATTATATAAATTAAATTAAAAATGAAAAAAACCACATGTTCTCTTCTAATGTCTTAATTGAGATGTGAGTGAGGTGACATAAAAATTTCAAGGTCATTTGAGCTTAATTTAGTGAGTTATGAAATGAATATGCTTAAAAGGGCATAAAGGAAATTAAGGATTTTTAACCCTAATTAATACTTTAGGCTTAATCAAAGGGAGGGATGAATATTTGATCTTAATTTTCTTTTGGATGATTGAAACTTAGGGAATTAAAAGGTAGAAACCCATTAATCACTTTTAATACATCAAAATGGAACCTTAATTAATTAAATCATTTAAATTTTGGGAGAATAATTAAAATTTGGATTATTAAGATTAGGGATATGACTTAAGAAGATATCTTTTTGTTAATCTAAAATCCCTAAATGGATCAACTCAATAATATTTAACTCTTAATTAATTGTAAAGAAATGATGATTAAAATTAATAATTAAAAAGGGAAATAATTTGTTAAATAAATTAAAGCTTAAAACATTAAACGATTTAATAATTAAATTAAAATAAATGTAAAACATTACAACTAATGTAAAATCACTTAAGAACAAACTTAAAACAAATTTGAAACATTAAATAATCTCAAAATAATTTATAATTAAAAATTTTAAATCAAACTAATTAAAATTAACCTAAAGTAATATGATTAATTCGAATCAAATTTAAATCATCAAAATTTAATGAAATTAAGTAATTTAAACACCTCTTTCAACTCAAGTAATTTAAAACATTTAAAAAAATCAAACCGAATTTTGAAACAAAATTGAATTATCCTAAATCATTAATTTAACATTAATCAAGAACGGTTAAACTCTTTAACGAACTAATTTTCCCCTAAAGACTTTCATTATTATAACTCTTAAATAAGGCATTAAATGAAATGTCACTTCACTCATATGATAATCAAACATCCTAATTCATTGAGCAAGGGTAACCCGGGTGATTGATTCATCACTGCAGTAAAACTAACTGAACTTAAAGTAATCCCTAAAATGTTTAAGAAGATGTTCAGAATTCAATTTTGAGCACTTCTCTAACTTGACGGGATGTCTCAAAGAAAAGTGAAACTTCATTGTTCTTTGTTGAAGAAAATCATTCTTAATAAAACACAAGGACCTAGACGTCATAGGAATTGACTAGCGATAGAATTAGGATTTTGGTATACAACCAGAACCTTCATTTAGCTTTACCTAGGTGCTTTCCTTGAAATATATAAATGCTCTGACATGTGTTTTAAGTGCAACCGGGAATGACGAGAAGACCCACCAGGTACGCTTTTATTTTATTCCGATTTATTTACCTGCACTGTACTTTACTTCTCTTGCATGTTAAACAACAATTTCACCCTGCATGAAAACTGAAACTTTTAAGATAGCCACAAAACTGAAACCAAAACTAAATTAAAAACCAAATCAAGATAAAACTCACTGCCACAATATTCAAAATATAAGACAACTCAAGATTTAATCACAAATAGAACAACAAAACTACAACTACAACTAAATTAAAACGTCTCGTTGGATGATCGGGAATCCCTCGGATGATGTAACCCACGTGTTGCTAACGAGATTTCCCACTGTCTAAATGAAAGTGTGGAACTCATTCAGTTGAGTTTAGCAAATGCATTTGGACTAAGTGAATCCGATGAAAATAGCGGTGTCGGAATGACGGAACCGTGGGATCTTAATCGGCCCTGCTTAATCAACTTTAAGATTTGTTTTAATTAAAACATTAAGACATCTGAACCTTAAGACTTTTCTAAACCAAAACACTTCTCTCATCTCTTGATTGCCATTGTCTAAAACTAAACCTCTGCAACAACAAGGAGCTTGGAGCATAGTGGGCAGCACGGCCATCTTCATCAGCAAAACCTTTCTTAGAATTAAACAACAAGCCATAGGATTTCGAGGTAGTTTGCTTAGTGCAACATAAATCTTCAACTTTTCGTTAGGCATTTGCATAATTTGGTTTTGCAAATTAAGCCCTAACCGATCTTAGGACTCCGAGGTAGTCGTTTGGTATGACATAAACCCTCACATCTTCGAGGCTATTTGTATGATTATGTCATACAAATATAAGTCCTAATTAACTAAAATTGGTAGGATTGAAACATTAAACAAATTCCTAAATTGAAGCCAAACCATAAAATAGTTGGGAAGTCGCCGAAGTTCACTTCGGGTCTGTGACATCCCCTACTTCTCTTCCTTTGGACTCCTGAAATAAACTGTTCTAAATTTAAGTTATTCCCTATTGAAATTTTCGAAGTCCAATTGTTTGAAAACCTTAAACTTTGAAATTCTTGAGAGCAAAACCACTGATCATTATCGAGAGTTTTCTTAAATGATTCTCGTCATTTATGATGTAATTAACTATAGGGGCTTGCCCTTATAGGGAACTTAAGAACCCATGTATTATAAACCCTGCTTGATTCCTTTATATTAAGCAGGGGAACTTGTCGGCTTATAAAATTGGTTCGCGGACCAAACAGATGTCACAAATCTTCTGGTTTATTTAATCGAGCCCCATCATCAAGCAGTGTGTCTATTCCTCAGGATAGATATACGGTTCGTGATGTGGTGCTCGTTTATATAAACTATTTGGGATGTGAGATCGGTTTGATTTCATATCTTAAAGTTTTCAAACTTAAAATTATTTTCAAAAATTAAATGCTTCTTTCTAAAATTATATATATATTTAAATTAAATTTAAAATCTAAAGTTCGCCGACAACTTCTGTAGGCGACCCCCCTTGTAAAACACTTAACCTAAAAATATGCCAACAGAGCCCTGTATTACTTGAACAATACGTATAATTGTGTTGATAAGGGATAACTTTGATATCATTGAATATTTATTTTTACACTTATTAACACTTATAAAGTTACGCATCCCGTTGTCAGTCGGCACCCTAGGCAAAATTTTGTACAAAAACACTGTGGTCAAATACGTTCCAAATTTTATTTATGGATCCAAATTCTTGATAATCAAAGGGCAAATACAAGTATTAGAATTCAATATTACTACAAACTAACAATAAATTCAAACAAACACTAAAACAAATAAAGATAACTATGGGTTGCCTCCCATAAAACGCTTGGTTTAACGTTGTCAGCCAGACCTATTCAGGTGTTATTCGGGTTGACTAAGCATTAAAACCTCTTTAAAATTTGGTCTTTTACTCTCAAAATATGGTTCTAATCTATGTCCATTTACTTTAATTCTATTCCCAGTCTTCGGATCTTCAATTTCAACAACTCCATAAGTGTAAACCTGAGTCACAGTAAAGAGTCCTAACTAATGAGACTTCAATTTCCCAGAAAATAATTTAAGCCTTATATTGTAAAGCAAAACTTCTTGTCCTGGTTCAAAGTTCTTTTGATTAATCTTCTAATCATGCCTTAACTTCAGTTTTTCCTTATAAATTTTGTCGTTATCATAAGATGCATTTTTTAATTCTTCTAATTCATTCAATTATAACAATATCTTTTCACCAGCATTTTTCAAATTATAATTGAATTCTTTAATCGCTCAATATGCTTTATGCTCCAATTCTACTGGTAAGTGACAAATCTTTCTATAAATAAGTTTGTAAGGAGTCATACCAATAGGAGTTTTATAAGCAGTCATGTATGCCTATAATGCAGTATCCAGTCTAGCACACCAATCTACTCTACTAGGGTTTACAGTCTTTTCTAAAATTTGTTTTATCTCACGATTAGAAACTTCAGCTAAACACTGGTTTAAAGATGATGAGAAGTAGAGAATCTATGAATAATATTAAACTTTTCTGCCAATCTCTGAATATATTTATTCCTAAAATGGGATCCTCCGTCAGTGATAACCACTCTCGGCATACCGTATCTTGTGAAAATGTTTTTCATTAAGAAACTTGAAACACTTTTAGCGTCAAAACGAGGTAAATCTTGTGCTTCAATCCACTTTGATACATAATCAACTGCAATCAAAATGTATAAGTTCCCAAATGAAGGAATAAATGGTCCCATGAAATCTAATCCCCAAACATCAAAAATCTCATCTTCGAACATGAAATTCAGAGGCATTTCATTTCTTCTAGATATATATTACCTACTCGTTGGCATCTATCAAGAGTTTTGATATATCTGTAAACATCTCTAAAGAGAGTAGGCCAATAAAATCCAGCTTGTAAAATTTTATGCACAGTTTTGTCAATTCCAAAATGTCCTCCAAATTCAGAATCATGACATTTTTGAATAATCAGTTTAGTTTCTTTATAAGGCACACATCTCCTAATAATAAGATCGTTACATTACTTATATAAATATGGTTTGTCCCAAAAATATGCTTTTGTATCATGAATGAATTTTTTCTGTTGCTGCAGTTTTATCATAGGTGGAAAAATATCACTTACTATATAATTAACTATATCAGCATACCAAGGTATTTTCCACTCATTAATACTATATAGTTATTCCTCAGGGAAACTGTCTGTTATTTCATTGTCAATGTCAAATAATTCATAATATTCTAATCTCGATAAATGATAAGCAATTTGATTATCAATTCCCTTTTTATCAATTACCACAAAATCGAATTCTTGCATTAAAAGTACCCATCTGATTAATCTTAGTTTAGTATCCTTCTTTTGTATCAGATATTTAATAGCAGAATGGTCAGTATGCATAATACATTTAGTCTCAATTAAATAAGATCTGAATTTACCAAAAGCATACACAATAGCCAGTAACTCTTTTCTAGTAATTGTATAGTTAATTTGAACATCATTAAGAATTCTACTAGCATAGTATATAACTTTAAAAATTTTATCATATATTTGACTAAGAACAGCTCCAACAGCATAATCACTAGCATCGCACATTAATTCAAATGGTTTCTCCCAGTCAGGTGAAACTATTACAGATGATGTGATTAGCTTTTCCTTTAATAACTCAAATGCATTTAAGCAGTCTTCGGTAAACTCAAATTTCTTGTCCTTTTCTAAACGTTGGCATAGAGGTTTCGTAATTTTTGAAAAATCTTTAATATAACGCCTGTAAAAAACAACATGTCCAAGAAAACTTCTTACCCCTCTCACTGTAGTAGGAGGAGGTAATTTAGCTATAACTTGAATTTTTGCAAAGTCTACTTCTATGCCATTTTTTAAAATTTTATGCCCTAATACAATTCCTCCTACAACCATAAATTGACATTTCTCCCAATTTAAAACTAAATTAGTTCTTTTGCATAGCTCCAAAACTTTTTCAAGATGATTTAAGCATGTGTCAAATGATGTTCCAATCACAGAGAAATCATCCATGAATATTTCTATTCCATTATCAATTAATTTACTAAATATAGACATCATACATCTCTGGAATGTCGCAGGTGCATTACATAATCCAAAAGGCATTCATCGAAAAGCAAAAGTTCCATACGGACTAGTAAATTTTTTTTTCTCTTGATCCTTAGGAGCAATAGTTATTTGATGGTAACCGGTATATCCGTCAAGAAAGCAGTAGTACTTGTGTCCAGCAAGTCTATCCAGCATTTGATCTAGAAAAGGAAGAGGAAAGTGATTTTTTTCTAGTGGCGGCATTTAATTTTCTATAATCAATACAAATATGCCATCCAAAAACTTGTCTGATAGGTATTAATTCATTATTTTCATTTGCTTCAACAGTTACTCCTCCTTTCTTAGGAACACAATGAATTGGACTTACCCAAGTACTATCTGAAATAGGATATATAATTCCATCATCTAACCATTTTAAAATCTCTTTTTTAACCACTTCTTTCATAATAGGGTTCAGTCTCCTTTGTGGATCAATTCTTGGTTTATATCAATAGTTTAATAAAATTCTGTGCTTACTAATTGAAGGACTAGTTCCTTTAATATTAGTCAGAGTCCATCCAAAAGCTTTTTGTACTTTTGTTAATGTATCCATTAATTTTTGTTCTTGAATTTCATTTAAGTCTGAGGATACAATTACTGGTAATGTTGAAAACTCTCCTAAAAATACATACTTCAAATGATTTGAAAGATTTTTTAATTCAAAATCGCCAATTTAAACTCAGAAACTGTCCACTGGCCGATCTCGCTGTCGGCGACCTCGATGGCGCCGTCGGCGAGATTTGTGCAATTAAATATCAGGGCCTTCAATAAAAACCCGTCGTCGGCTTCGTCGATGACGCCGTCGGCGCCCAAGGCAAAATTTGCACAAAAATGCCATGGTCTGAATACGTTCCAAATTTTCTCTATGGTTCCAAATTCTATGATGATCAAAGGGTAAATACGAGCAGTAGAATTAAATACTACCACAAACTAATGATAAATTCAAACAAATACACAACAAATAAATATAACTATGGGTTGCCTCCCATAAAGAGCTTGGTTTAACGTCATCAGCCCGACCTATTCAGGTGTTATTCAGGTTGACTGAGCATTAAAACCTCTTTAAAATTTAGTCTTTTACACACAAAATATGGTTTTAATCTATGTCCATTTACTTTAAATCTATTACCAGTCTTTGGATCTTCTATTTCAACAGCTCCGTAAGTATAAACCTGAGTCACAGTAAAGGGTCCTAACCAACGAGACTTCAATTTCCCAGGAAATAACTTCAGCCTTGTATTGTAAAGCAAAACTCTTGTCCTGGTTCAAAGTTCTTCTGGATAATCTTCCGATCATGCCTTAACTTAGTTTTTCCTTATAAATTCTTTCGTTATCATAAGATTCATTTCTTAATTCTTCCAATTCATTCATTTGTATCAATCTCTTCTCACCAGCTTTTTTCAGATTATAATTGAATTCTTTAATAGCTCAATATGCTTTATGCTTTAATTCCACTGGTAAGTGGGAAGTCTTTCCAAAAATTAGTCTGTAAGGAGTCATTCCAATATGAGTTTTATAAAGAGTTCTGTATGCCCATAATGCAGTATCCAATCTCGTAGACCAATCTAATCTACTAGGATTTACGTTCTTTTCTAAAATTCGTTTAATCTCTCGATTAGAAACTTTAGCTAAACCACTGGTCTGAGGATGATAAGTAGTAGAGATTCTATGAATAATATTAAACTTTTCTACCAATCTCTTAATATATTTATTCCTGAAATGGGATCCTCCGTCAGTGATAATCACTCTCGGCATACCATATCTTGTGAAAATGTTTTTCATTAAGAATCTTGAAACACTTTTAGCATCACAATGAGGTAATCAAAATATATAAGTTCCCAAATGAAGGAATAAATGGTCCCATGAAATCTAATCCCCAAACATAAAAAATCTCAACTTCTAACATGAAATTCAGAGGCATTTCATTTATTCTAGATATATCACCTACTCGTTGGCATCTATCATAAGTTTTGATATATTTGTAAATATCTCTAAAAAGAGTAGGCCAATAAAATTCAGCTTGTAAAATTTTCTGCGCAGTTTGGTCAGTCCCAAAATGTCCTCCAAATTTAGAATCATGGCATTTTTGAATAACCAATTTAGTTTCATAAGGCACACATCTCTTAATAATAAGATCGTTACATTGCTTATATAAATATGGTTCATCCCAAAAATATGTTTTGCATCATGAATGAATTTTTTCTGTTGCTGTAGTGTTAGCATAGGTGGCAAAATCACTTACTATATAATTAACTATATCAGCATACCAAGGTATTTTCCACTCATTAATATTATAAAGTTGTTCATCAAGAAATCTGTCTATAATTTCATTGTCGGTGTCAGATAATTCGTGATATTCTAATCTCGACAAATGATCAGCAATTTGATTGTCAGTTCACTTTCTATCAATTACCACAAAATTGAATTCTGGCATTAAAAGTAACCATCTGATTAATCTTTATTTGGTATCCTTCTTTTGCATCAGATATTTAATAGCAGAGTGCTCAGTATGCACAATACATTTAGTCCCAATTAAATAAGATCTAAATTTGTCAAAAGCATACATAATAGCCAGTAACTATTTTTTAGTAACCGTATAGTTAATTTGAACATCGTTAAGAGTTCTACTAGTGTAGTATATAACTTAAAAATATTATCATATCTTTGTCCAAGAACAGCTCCAATAGCATAATCACTAGCATCGCACATTAATTCGAATGGTTTCTCCCAGTCATGTGAAACTATTATAGGTGTTGTGATTAGTTTATTCTTTAATAACTCAAAGGCATTCAAGCAGTCTTCAGTAAATTCAAATTTCTTGTCCTTTTCTAAAAGTTGGCATAGAGGTTTGGTAATTTTTGAAAAATCTTTAATATAACACCTGTAAAACCCAGCATGTCCTAGAAAACTTCTTACCCCTCACACTGTAGTAGGAGGTACTAGTTTAGTTATAACTTGAATTTTTGCGAGGTCTACTTTCATGCCATTTTCCGAAATTTTATGCCCTAATACAATTCCTCCTGTAACCATAAATTGACATTTCTCCCAATTTAGAACTAAATTAGTTCTTTCGCATAGCTCCAAAACTTTTCAAGATGATTTAAGCATGCGTCAAATGATGTTCCAAATACAGAGAAATCATCCATAAATACTTCTATTTCATCATCAATTAACTTACTAAATATAGACATCATACATCTATGGATTGTCGCATGTGCATTACATAATCCAAAAGACATTCTTCGAAACGCAAAAGTTCCATAAGGACTAGTAAATGTTGTTTTCTCTTGATCCTCAGGAGCAATAAGAATTTGATGGTAACCAGTATATCCATCCAGAAAATAGTAGTACTTGTGTCCAGCAAGCCAATCCAACATTTGGTCTAGAAAAGGAAGAGGAAAATGATCTTTTATAGTGGCAGCATTTAATTTTCTATAATCAATACAAATACGCCGTCCAGTAACTTGCCTGATAGGTATTAATTCATTATTATCATTTGCTTCGACAATTACTCCTCCTTTCTTAGGAACACAATGAATTTGGCTTACCCAAGTACTATCCAAAATAGGATATATAATTCCAGCATCTAACCATTTTAAAATCTCTTTTTTAACTACTTCTTTCATAATAGGGTTCAGTCTGCTTTGTGGATCAATTCTTGGTATATGTTCATCATTCAATAAGATTTTGTACATACAAATGGAAGGACTAATTCCCTTTATATCAGCCATAGTCCATCCAAAAGCTCCTTTATAATTTGTTAATGTATCCATTAATTTTTGTTCTTGAATTTCATTTAAGTCTGAGGATACAATTACTGGTAATGTTGAAAACTCTCCTCAAAATACATACTTCAAATGATTTGGAAGAGTCTTTAATTCAATTTCAGAGGATTTTACAATAGATGGAGTTAAGATTTCGTTCTCCGGTGTTATTGAATCGAGCGTTTCAAAATGTTCCTGAATATAATCAGCTTCTTTGTTATCAATTTCATCATAATTAACTTTTTCCATATCTTCATTTTCTTCAAATTTTTCTTTGAAATATTCTTTTCTCAAATAATCGCATATATCCATTCTAAAACATTCATCATCTTTTTCTATTGAAGGATATTTCATTGACTTTGAGATGTTAAAGGTCACTTCCTGATCATTTACTCTCATAGTCAACTCTCCTTTTTGAACATCTATCATGGCTCTTCCTGTAGCTAGAAATGGTCTTCCTAAAATGATAGGTATTTCCTTATCTTCTTCCATATCTAAAATGATAAAGTCTACAGGAAAGATAAATTTATCAACCTTAACCAAAACATCTTCTACAACTTCTTTAGGATGTGTAATAGATCGATCAGCTAACTGTAAAGTTACAGAAGTTGGTACAATCTCTCATATTCCTATCCTTTTAAAAGTTGATAGAGGCATCAGATTTATGCTAGCTCCCAAATCACATAATGCTCGTCCATAATATTTTTCACTAGTAACACACAGGATAGTAAAACTACCAGGATCTTTAAGTTTTTCAGGAAGCTTTTTCTGAATTATAGCACTACACTCTTCACTGAGTGCAACTGTCTCATGATCTATTAACTTCCTCTTTTTTTGAGTATATCCTTCATAAATTTAACATAATCAGACATTTTTCCAAAGCTTTAACAAAAGGGATATTTATTGACAATTTTTTAAGATGTCTAAGAATTTAGCAAATCTTTTTCCCTTGTCTTGTTGCTTTAGTCTTCGAGGAAATGGTGGTGGTGGTCTTTCAATAGTAATTTTCATAGATTTTAGAGGAAAATCAGGATATAGACTTTCATTTTCTTCTTCAGTTTCTATTTTTTCCTTTTCAACTACAGTTTCTTTTTGGACCCTTGTTTCCAACTCTTTTCTACTTCTTAATTGAATAGCCTTGATCTGTTCTTTTCCTTGATCTTTAGGATTTACTTCAACATTGCTAGGTAAAGTACCAACAGGTCTATTACTTAGTGCAGTAGCAATTTGCCCTAATTGGTTTTCTATGTTTTTAAAAGCAGCTCCTTGATTTTGTAATAGATTTCTCATATTCAAAACTAGTTCTTCCATAGATAACTTCTTCTCCTGAAATTGTGAATTACTATAAAAACCTGGTGGATTAGAAGGTCTATAATTGGAATTACCCTGATTATTTACATTTCCTAATGGGTTTACAGGATTGTTCCCCCACTGAGAATTAACAGGATTAGCTTTACCTTGGTTATTCCAATTAAAGTTTAATAGATTCTTCCAACCTGGATTACAATAGTTTGAATAAGGATTATTTTGTTAATTATTTATCAAATTTAAAGTTTCATATGAAGATTGAGCATCTACAATTTGTCCTAATGAGTTTTCTTCTAACACTGGAGGTGTTTGAGAACGATTCATTCTGTATTGATCAATTTTCTTTGAAAGAGCAGCAATTTGAGAAACTATCATAGTTAAAGCATCTGAATCATGAATATTGGCTACTTTTCTTATGATTTACCCTTTCAGCGGGCTATTGATAATTGTTAGTAGCCATTTCTTCGATTAAAGCATAAGCTTCTTCAAAAGGTTTAGCCATTAATGATCCACCAGCAGCAGCGTTAATGATGGATCTAAGAGATCCTACTAATCCATTATAAAAAGTTTGAATAATTAACCATTCTGGTAAAGCATGAAGTGGGCATCTCCTAAGAAGATCTTTAAATCTTTCTCAAGATTCATATATCGATTCTCCTTCATACTGACTAAAAGATGTGATATCATTTCTAAGCTTAGCAGTCTTAGATGGTGGAAAATATTTCAATAAGAATTTTTGTGAAAGTTCCCCCCAAGTTCTAATAGATCCGAGTGCTTAACGAATTTCACCAAGCCTTAGCCTTGTCCTCGGTGAAAAGGAAAAAGTCTAAGTCTGACAGCATCATCAGACACTCTGTCATATTTAAAAGTAGCACAAAGTTCTAGAAAACTCGCAAGATGTAAATTAGGATCTTCATTTGAAGTTCCGCCAAATTGATTGTTTTGTACCATTTGGATAATTGCAATTTTAAGCTCAAATGAATTAGCAGCTACATCTGGATTTTGGATAGTTAAGTGAATTTCATCAAATGTAGAGTTAGCGTAATCTCTTAGTGGTCTAGATTGATGTTCATTTTCTGTTCTTTGGTTATTTACATTTTTTTTCATTGTGTTAGAATTTCTAGGTTCTTTTCTCAGTTTTCTAATTCTACTAACAGTGCGTTCTAATTCCGAATCGTAGAGTATAAGATTTCTAGGTCCAAATTTACACATACAATCGAAATCAATTCACAGAGAAACATCTTACTAAATATGATAGTAAGTTGCAATTCTATTAAAAAGTTTTCTAATTGTCCTAAATTGTTCGTTACTCTAATTATGTTATATCCCCGGCAACAGCGCCAAAAACTTGAACCGACCCCCCGAACTTAGCGTAATCTTAATATTATAAGAAGTGTATAATATATTTAATAATTGCAGAGTACTTTTATCAATGCAAGTATATGTATCGCTCAAGTAATACAGGGCTCTAGTGGAGTCCTGGATATCGATCCCACAGGGATATTTCAGAGGCTACGGACTAGGATTATAGAAACCAATTCAGAATCACAACTTGTAAATTGAATTGCCTATTTGTCACTAATATGCAATCGTAAATAAGATGGAATTTTAATAAACTAATTCTACTAATAATTAACTACTTCTACTAATAAAATGAGGTTCAATATATAAGCAAGCATCATTCTCCTTTGTTAAGAAATTTAAGTGAATGGATAATTAGAATTAGTTTAAAACTGTGTTATGTCAAATAGGAGCATACCTATTCTTTATCCTTTGGTCCAGGCGTAAAGAACATTGACTAATCCTATGCTTGGTTACTGAATCTGCGGCTAGGCTGCGAGGATACCGGCTCTCACTTCGGAGCTCCCACGTTCCCTCGCCTGAGGGCTAACATCTACACTTCAGCACCCAAACGATAGGACCGAATTGAGGATTTTAGTCTGTCACTCTAAAATCTCCAATTCTACGCCCGATAAATAATATTTCCCTATTTATTTGCACCCTACTTTCAAGGACTTTGACCTCCCTGAATCTTGAATGTATTCTTTACTTTAGTTGCTAAACTCAACATATTTTAACAAATCAATTAGCCAGATTGAAAGTAAATTAAGATTAAAGTGAAAAGATTATCACAACTTCTTTAACATTCTCTTGGTATAACTGATTCAAATCACCATTTCACAAAAATCTCAAAACAAGGAGAAAATCAGAGAAACTACTTAGATTTCATGGAGAATATACGACAATTCTTGGATTTCATATATAAAAGCAAAGATATAAAAACCATACAACATATCTCGAATTCCATCACAAGCAAACTCCTTGAAGTTCCTCTGAATCTCATCCTTTCTTTACAGCACACCAAATTCTCCTTCAAAGTGGCAATGAGGAAGAAATCTCTCACTTTCCTTCCACTCTTACAATCTCTCGAAGAATTCCTCACAATTAACACTAAATAAACTAACTCTTTAATACTCTAATGGCACCACCAACACTAATAGACACAGTGAACACACTTTGGACTCTCTTCAGGACTCGGTGGACACGTGGTGGACTTGGGGTGGACACGTGGTGGACTCGGGGTGGACACGTGGTGGACTCGGGGTGGACACGTGGTGGACACTTTTTCGGCCTCTAAATATTTCTTTTAAATTAGTTGAAGAGTCTCCAAGAATTACCCAAGCATTCCTTTAAAAATCGTCCACATTCAATGCACCTTGTGAGAGAACCGACTTACTCGCCGTCCGCGGCCTTCTAGAATACTTGGCTTTGGACACTCTCTCTTAAAGTTCGCTGTCGGCGGCCTCGATCTCGCCGTCGGCAACCTTCCTTGTAATATATTTTCAAAACTCTCGGGAAAAATCCGCCGTCGGCAGCTTCGATCTCGCCGTCGCCGCCCTAGATTAAATCTTCATTTTTTTATCCTTTTTGCTTCAAATTCGCTCTTTTTTGCATCTTTTTGGTCTAATGTCCATAAATCTATATACCTGCAACAAAACATCAAAAATACATTTATTTAAAGTGTAATATCATCAAAATCAATATAAAATAGGCATGAAAATTTTAACATATTTTCAGTTGGTCAATCCCACTGGTTCTTAAGTAACCTATCGTACTCCCTTCCCTTCATTTCCTTGATCTTCTTCATAATTTTTTGTGAACCTTCCTTGTTAAAATATGTGGTGGGTCTATTTCTAAGTTCTAACTCCTTAAGATAAAGGTCCAAAATATGAGTTTAGCTTCCTTATCCCACATAGTTAATGAACCGACTTCTTTAGTCTTAAACATGCGTTACTGACCCAACCCGCAATTATGTAGATATTTATACTCCAAAAGATTTCCAAAAATTTGTCCCAAATTATATTTAGCGGCTAGTGTGAATAAATGAAATGATTTAAAAGATATATAATAAGCCTTCACATTATGGGTACTACGCAAGTATACATATCGTTTCAAGTAATATAGACTTTTCTTTAAAATCCCAGTATTAATCCCACGGGGAAAGCTGTAACTGTTAATATCGACTTGCAAAACTTCTATCTAAATTGTAGATAAATATGATAGGAGATAAATGTTGAAATGTTTGCAAAAGAGTAAGACTAAATTTAAGCAGAAAGCAATAACAAAATTTAAAATTTTAATAAAGTTCAAAAGATTAATAAAGTTTAAAAGTGAGTTTGAAGGTTATGAAAAGATCTTTCCCCTTACAAAGAGATGTTAATCAGTATAGTATTTGAATGATTAAAAATATGAAATTAAGTATTGTGACAAATGGGAGCATACATGTCCTTTACACCCTCTCGGTGCTAGTAAAGAACTTTGGCTAACCTAAAGTTTGTCTTCAGTTTGTGTAGTAGTGCTGAGTAGGTTCAAGTCTCTCACTTCTAGATTACCAACTGTGTCATCTCTATAGGACCTACTAGGGACCCTTAGATCCAAACATAAGACCAAATTGATAAAAGAATCTAGCCTGTCACCCTAGAAACATCAATTCTATGCCCATCAAAACTTATCTCCATATATATTTGCACTCACACTACATGATCGCAACGACTCTTTCTAGAGTGAAGTGTGGCATTGACAAGTTGGGTGAAGTCATAGCCCTCTTGAGTCATTATATTTCTCAACATATTTAACCTCACAAGTGGCCAATTTACAAAGTCAATGAAGAATCGGTCGAAATGTCATCTCAATTTTTAAAATAAAAAGAAATTTTTATAACCATTCTCATCCAACTTGAATAATTCTCAAATGCAAGGAGAAAGAAATGAAACTACTCATAATTCATGGAGATAAAACAAAAACAAATGATTTGTATTGAGAGTCAAGTCTTAACAATAAAAACCTAAACACAAATACAATAAACCTTACGTCTTCTCCTCACGAAATTCTTGGAGTGTCCTTCAAGAAATTCTCCAAACTTTTACATAAACTCTCACTCACACACACACACAAACACAAAAACAAAAGTAAATTTTCCTGAAGGCTTTTAACATGTCCCCCAAAAAATCCTCTAAAAGTTTTCTTTTTCGTCCAGAATTTGGCCATATTAATAGATCTCTGAAAATAACTAAGGGTTGCTTCAAGCACCCCTTCAAAATTTGGCTAAATCCATCTTCTAGAAAATTGTTTACTGGCGCTATAGCACCCAATTCGCTCGATAGATGACGCTATGGCGCCAAGGGTGGCGCAATGGCGCCATACAAAATTCTCCATTTTTTACGCCATTTTGCCCTCATTTGCCCTCATTTTCTCTAAATGCCCATTCCATGTATCTGAAACCAAAAATATGCAAAATATCTTCCTTTAAAGTGCAATATTATCAAAATTGTGCATAACATTATCATAAAATGTACACTAAAAACATGTAATTTTCAGGTGGATCAATTCCCCCAAACTTAAACGTTACTTGTCCTTAAGTAACTCCTTGTACTATGTAAAATTTTATAACTTATGATAGTGAGTTTTACTTAAAGATTTCTATAATTTTTGTTCTATAAATGCAATAGTAAAACTCTAGAAAAAAATTTAATAACTCGAGTTAAAACTAAAATGTAAGAATATCTAGTAGTCAAGTCTAAGACTTCTGATTTTATATTCATTTCAAGAATAACTACAATTTTCATACTGATGGTGCTTAGAAGAACTACAAGAAAAAGAAATTTCATGAGAACTCTATTAGTATTGTTAATACTTTAAAAATAAGTTTAGAAATGTAATTAAGTCCCTTTCCTTAAGATGATTTAAGTGAAGCCAATTTTTTATTAAGCATCTCCTCAAGCTTCTCCTCACATATATTTTCCTTTTTTTTACTTTTCTTTTATGTTGATTTTGCTTTTCCTTTTCTTTTAGGATCATTTTCAATTCTTTTTTTTTTCTTTTCATGTCATGTGAGGATTAATATATATGGATAGTCTTTAATGATTTTGAACTCCACCATCCTCTTCTTAAAGTTAAAAACTTCCCACATTTCCTTAATTGATAATTGTGTATTAGCTTTGAAAAAGATTTTTCATAAAGTCTCAATTCATTCTTTTTAAGTATAAATCTATGATCCTTAAAAGTGCAATATCATATAAAATAAATGTAAAATTTATATAAAAATTAGCACATTTTAAGGTGTATCAACTTCCACAAACTTAAATGTTACTTGTCTTCAAGTAATGCTATAACTTTAAAAACCAAATTTGTTGATCTAGAGTAATGGGTTTCAGTAGAGTGTCTTATAATTTTGTCTCAGAAATGTTATAGTGTAACTTAGGAGAAATTCTAGTAAATCAACCTAAGACTAGGATGTAAGAATATCTCATATTCAACTTAGGAATCCCGACTTTTTATTTAATTCAAAAATAATTGAAAATTTTCCAAACTTTGGATTCTTAGAAAAATATTAATTTCAGAATTTATTAATTCTATTTTGAAAATAATTTTACTAATACTTTCTGAAATTAAGTTTAGGACTGATTCTAAGTTTTTTTTCTTAGAATGATTCAAGTGAAATTAATTTTTAATTAGATTCTAATCCTCAAACTTCTCCCTACATTTTTTTAACTTTCCTTTTTCGTTTCTTTTTCTTTTCTTTTCTTTTTTTTTCTTCCAGGATCTTTTAAATTTATACTTTTTTTCTTTTTTTATGTGAGGATTACTATATCTGAATAGGCCTTTAATGATTTTGAATTTCACTATCCCTTTTATAAAGTTAAAATTTTATTTTCTCTCATTAACTTAAAGTATTAGCATTATAAAAAGAATTTTTAATTGAGTCCAAATTCTTTAAAAAATATTATTTTAAAAATTCTTAATTTTTCAAAAATTCAAATTTTTCTTATTATAAATAGTAAGATCGTTTTTTCTAATGTTTCCTACAAAATATCTTAACTCTAGAACAGTTTCATCACATAAGATCCTAACTATATTTTTTCTAACATTTTTAAAATCAAAATTATAGTAACCTAAAGATAACACCACACACCATAAGTCATTTTAAAAGTGATATCAATATAAATACAGCTACTGAGGACAAATAAAGTTAAGTTTGAAAAATTTTTCTCTCCCCCTAAACTTGATTTTTAACATGTATATCATTCAGTACAAAAAATATAAGCGGGAAGAAAAATAGCTCAAAAATTTTATGCACCATAAATGTTAATCAGAAACATCTATAAATATTTATCAAGATAAAACACTTTGCAACAGAAAGTAAATCTAAACTAAACATGCTCAAGTAAAATTGAACTAAAGAAAGGTCTAACAAGCATGACAGGTATCAACATAGGAATACATTTAAGTGTTCCCTAAGTCCTTTATATTGTTGTAATATAAACATAAACACACATGATAAATGAGGTTAATCCTTCCTTTAACTCATCACATCTCACTATCTTATCTCCAATTCTAATGGAATCATTACCCTAATCAATTGGGTACTTTTAAATGCTTTTATAGATTCTAATCCCATGGACACGATTATCCCCCATATATTGGCTCTTGAGCACCAACCTCAGGCATTATCTTATCATTTTAATTAAGCACCTCTTACAGTTATAAGGACAGAGTAAGATTATCCACAAGTTTCTCATCAAGTATGTCCCTACCGAATGAAATAAGGTCAGAGAAAGGAAGTAATAAAATTGAGATGGAACTGTCACTGTCCAAACTCAAGATGTCTCCTGTAAAACTCAAGTCCGGCTGAGACTCGAGTCATATTGGATTTGTCAATCCAACTAGTACAAGAGAACTTAAACAAGTCTAGCCATAGTAAGAAGTTAAAAAATCACCTCTCTCTCATGACACACAAAGATCAAATCATTCCACAAACAATCTAAACATCAACCAACACCAATCAAACTGATCAATCCACAATGACACACAAAGATCAAATCAACCCACTAAAAATCCAAACATCCACCAATATCAATCAAACTGATCAATCCACTCTAAAACAAACACAGAACACCACAAAGAATCGTACTCACAAACATACTAACACAGATAACCATGGGTTGCCTCCCATGAAACACTTGGTTTAAAGTCATCAGTCCGATGAATCCCAAGGTTTACATATTTTAATTGCTCACGAATTTCCTCCTTGGAGATTTCTAAACCTCCTAAAAGTTCTCCCTAGCTCTGAGTCGTATGGTTCAAGGTCTACAGTACCTGAACTACGCATTCAAATCTAAAAACTTAACCAATAGAACAGATCTCAAATACTTCAAGTACTCAAAAATATTTTTGATATTTTGGATTTTCTTATAAATAGACTCGCTATAACTAAACACACTAGATAAAAATACTATAATGTCCAAATCTAAGTCTTTCAGGTTCAACTAAAATTCACCTAAAGTTCTTACTGTCGATTCTCCATCAATGATGCTAAAAACTTGATGCCCCCAATAATGTGTGCGTACATATATGTGTGATTAGTTCATTTTCAATCGCCGGTGATGACACTAAATATTTGATTCGACCCGCAATTACACAGATATTTAATTCCATGACCAAAAACATGACCCAGTTTAATTATGACAGCTAGTATGGAAAATAATTATGTTGAAAAGTTTAGAATTTAATTTATTGTTCAAACACTAGGAGAACTATTAAGGTACACGTATTGTTTCAAGTAATATAGTGTTTTCTTTTAAGACCAAAGTATCGATCTCATAGAGAAGTGAGGTAAGAAATCTCTTAGGCTAATTCTAGTGTATAACTGGAAGGTCTTAGATTTAAATGATTATTAAAAGGGTATTCTATCAACTACTCCTAAATACAAGCCTAAGTCTAAAGAAAAACCTTGATTTGGAGAATTTTGAGATATTAAAAACTATCATTCACATGTGAAAACTTAGATAATGCGTAGGAATAAAATGCTTAGAATTTAATGTGGCCAGTGACAAATAGGAGAATACATATCTTTTTGCCCTCTCCTAAGTGCATAATGAACATTGACTAATCTAAAGTAAGTTCCCAATTTATATGGTTATGATGGGTAGGTTCTAGCCTCTAACTTCTAGATTATCCATTGGGCCCTCTCAATAGGACTAAGAATGCCTCAATTTCTACACTCTAAACCAAATTAGTTAAAAATCTAGCATGTCACCCTAGAAACACTAATTCTAGGCCCGTCAAAACTTATCTCTCTATATATTTGCATTTCCCTTAGAATTTGGTCCTCTTCCATCCTTAGTTAGTGTGATATTCACTAGTTGGGTGAAAGCATAGCCCTCTTGGGTCATTATGTTTCACAATAGATTTTAACATTACAAATGACCAGTTGGAAAAATAGATTAAGAACTGGTGAAAATACCGTCACATTTATAATATAAGAGAATTTCTAAGCAAATCTAAATTTTTAAACATGCATCCAATGCATTGCAAATAAAAATAAAATGAAGATAATGACATAAACAGTAAAAGAATTGATAGAATTATGTAGTAATTATTTGCCAATAAAGAACATATGTCTACGTACCCTCTCCCAAGTGTATGGATACGCTTAGTATTCTATTAGTTTTACACAACTAGTTGTTACCTATAAGCACTTAATAGAAACATATTATGAATTATAATTCTATAAAAGTAGCATTGCCGCCTAAACTACTACAACATAGCCAACTGGACAATGTGAGTCCACTTAAGTTGCGAGATCACCGGCCTCCCAAGTCTTAGTTTCACTTACAATAGATTTAAACATAACCTATTGACACTTAACTTATGTTATTTAACCAAAGGAGATATTACTCATCACATGGAAATCAAAATTATTCTATCTTAAAACAATTTTTCTTACTCATGTCACTACTTCATATCAAAAGAAAATAGTAAAGAAAACTACTCACAAAGCATGGATAAAACAGAATAAAAAACTTCACTAAATTAAAGAAAATCTACTAAAAAGTGTTTACAATAATTATAAGATAATGAAGAACAAAGTCTCCTGCCAATCCACGAAATGCTCTTACACTTCCTTACACATATCTCTTAAAATCCCTCACCAATCTCTCTAGAAAATGTAGAAATATATATCTCCTACTCACACACACACATACACACCACTTTGAAGAGGCACGCCAAACTCCTCTCAAAACTCACGCCTAAACTCTCTACTCCTCATTCCAAATGGCGCCCAACCCTCTTTTTAAAGAAATAACAAACACTTCCATTTTCTAAGGACACACCTCTTTACTCCAAGAGACCCACCTCTTCACATTTCCAATGTCTAGATTCATTGCTTGATTCCTTGGGGCGTGCATAGTGACCAACTGAAAATATGTTGAGATTTTCATGTCTATTTTATATTGATTTTGATGATATTACACTTTAAAGAAAGGTATTTTCGATGTTTTGTTGCAAGTATGTTAATTTATGGACATTGGAGGAAAAAGATGATAAAAGGAGCAACAATTTGTAGAAAAAAGGACTAAAATATGAAGATTTGACCTTGGGCACCTACGGCGAGATCGACGGCGCCGACGGCAGATTTTTCACGAGAGTTCAGAAAATAAATTACAAAGAAGGTCACCGACGGCGAGCTCGACCCTGCCGACAGTGAGCCTTAATAGAGAAGGTCCAAAATTTAGTATTCTATAAGGCCGCCGACAGCGAGATCGAGGCCGCCGACGGTGAGTATGTCGGTTCTCTCACGAGGTGCATTGAGTGAGGATTATTTTTGAAGGGATGCTTGGGCAACTCTTGGAAACTCTTCTACAACTTTAAAAGAGACAATTTGAGGCCGAAAAAAGTTTTTCCACTGTGTCTGTTAGTGTTGGTGGTGCCATTAGAGTTATAGAGAGTTAGTTTAATTAGTGTTAATTGTGAGAAACTCTTCGAGAGATTGTAAGAGTGGAAGGAAAGTGAGAGAATTCTTCCTCCTTGCCGCTTCGAAGGAGAATTTTGTGTGCCGTAAAGAAAGGAAGAGATTCAGAGGAACTTCAAGGAGTTTGCTTGGGGAGGAATTTGAGATAAGTTGTATTTACTTATTATAGTTTGTATAGCTTTTCTTTTATATATGAAATCCAAGATTTATCGTATATTCTCCATGAGATCTAAGTAGTTTCTCTGTCTTTCTCCTTGTTTTGAGATTTTGTAAAATGGTGATTTGAATTAGTTGTGTCATAAGAATGTTAAAGAAGTTGTGATAATCTTTTCACTTCAGTCTTAATTTACTTTCAATCTGGCCAATTTATTTGTTAAAATATGTTGATTTTTACTACAAAAATGAATATTACATCTAAGATTCAGGGAGGTCAAAGTCCTTGATAGCAGGGTGCAAATTAATAGGGAAATATTATTTATCCGACGTAGAATTGGAGATTTTAGAGTGACAGACTAAAATCCTCAATTCAGTTATATCGTTTGGGTGCTGAAGTGTAGATGTTAGCCCTCAGGCGAGGGAAACGTGGGAGCTCCGAAGTGAGAGCCAGTATCCTCCCAGCCTAGCCGCAGATTCAATAATCAAGCATAGGATTAGTTAATGTTCTTTAAGCCTAGACCAAAAGGTAAATAATAGGTATGCTCCTATTTGGCACAACACAGTTTTAAACTAATTCTAATTATCCATTCACTTAAATTTCTTAACAAGGATAAGGATGCTTGCACCTCACTTTATTAGTAAAAGTAATAAATTATTAGTAGAATTAGTTTATTAAATTACATCTTATTTACGATTGCATATTAGTGACAAATAGGTGATTTGAACTACAAGGTTGTGATTCTGTATTGGTTTCTAAAATCCTACTTCGTAGCCTCTAAAATATTCCCTGTGGGATCGATATTCAGGACTCCACTAGAGCCCTGTATTACTTGAGCGATACGTATACTTGCATTGATAAGAGTAACTCTGCGATTATTGAATATTTTATACACTTTTATATCAAATTCTTACAATATCATAGTGTGCGGAGTGGTTTAAGTTTTTGGCGTCTTTGTTGGGGATATAACATAATTAGAGTAATGGACAATTTAGGACTATTAGAAAACTTTTTAATAGAATTGCAAATTATTATCATATTTAGTCAACTGTTTTTCTGTGAACTGATTTCTATTGTATGCGTAAATTTAGACCTGAAAATCTTATACCCTACGATTCAGAATTAGAATGCACTATTAGGAAAATTAGAAAACTGAGAAAAGAACCTAGAAATCCTGACACAATGGAAAACAACGTAAACAACCAAAGAATAGAAAATGAACATCAATCTAGACCTTTAAGAGATTACGCTAACCCTATATTAGATGAAATTCACTTAACTATCCAAAACCCTGATGTAGCTGCTAATTCATTTGAGCTTAAACCTGCAATTACCCAAATGGTACAAAATAATCAATTCGACGGAACTTCTAACGAAGATCCTAATTTACATATTGCGAGTTTTTTAGAACTTTGTGCTACTTTTAAATATGACAGAGTGTCTGATGATGTTGTGAGACTTAGACTTTTTTCTTTTTCACTAAGGGACAAGGCTAAGGCTTGGTTAAATTCGTTAGCACCATGATCTATTAGAACTTGGGGGGAACTTTCACAAAAATTCTTATCGAAATATTTTCCACCATCTAAGACTGTCAAACTTAGAAACGATATCACATATTTCAGTCAGTATAAGGGAGAATCAATATACGAATCTTGGGAAAGACTTAAAGATCTTCTTAGGAGATGTCCACATCATGTTTTACCAGATTGGTTAATTATTCAAACTTTTTATAATAAATTAGTAGGATCTCTTAGATCTATCATTGATGCTGCTGCTGTTGGATCACTAATGTCTAAACCTTTTGAAGAAGCTTATGCAATAATTTTCAATGACCCGCTGAAAGGGTAAATCCTAAGAAAGTAAGCAGTATTCATGATTCGGATGCTTTAACTATGATAGTTTCTCAAATTGCTGCTCTTTCAAAGAAAATAGATCAATACAGAATGAATTGTTCTCAAACGCCTCCAGTGTTAGAAGAAAATTCATTAGGACAAATTATAGATGCTCAATCTTCATATGAAACTTTAAATATGATAAATAATAGACAAAATAACCCTTATTAAAACTACTATAATCCAGGTTGGAAGAATCATCCAAACTTTAATTGGAATAACTAAGGTAATGATAATCATGTTAATTCTCAGTGGGGGAACAATCCTGTAAAGCCATTAGGAAATGTAAACAATCAGGGTAATTCTAATTATAGACCTTCTAATCCACCAGGTTTTTATAATAATTCACAATTTAAGGAGAAGAAGCTGTCTATGGAAGAACTAGTTTTGAATATGGGAAATCAATTACAAAATCAAGGAGTTGCTATTAAAAACATAGAAAACCAATTAGGGCATATTGCTACTACACTGAGCAATAGACCTGTTGGAACTTTACCTAGCAATGCTAAAGTAAATCCTAAAGATCAAGGAAAAGAACAGATTAAGGCTATTCAATTAAGAAGTGGAAAAGAGTTGGAAACAAGGGGCCAGAAAGAAACTGTTGTTGAAAAGGAAAAAGTGAAAACTGAAGGAGAAAATGAAAGTTTATATCCTGATTATCATCTGAAACCTATAAAAATTACTGTTGAAAGACCACCACCACCATTTCCTCAAAGACTGGAGCAACAAGATAAGGGAAAAAGATTTGCTAAATTCTTAGACATTTTAAAAAATTTTCAATAAATATTCCTTTTGTTGAAGCTTTGGAACAAATGCCTGATTATGTTAAATTTATGAAGGATATACTCAACAAAAAGAGGAAGTTATTAGATCATGAGACTGTTGCACTCAGTGAAGAGTGTAGTATTATAATTCAAAGAAAGTTTCCTGAAAAACATAAATGATCAGGAAATGACATTTAACATCTCAAAGTCAATGGAATATCCTTCAATAGAAAAAGATAATGAATGTTTTAGAATGGATATATGCGATTATTTGAGAAAAGAATATTTCAAAGAAAAATTAGAAGAAAATGAAGATATGGAAAAAGATAATTACGATGAAGTTGATAACAAAGAAGCTGATTATATTCAGGAAGAATTTGAACACTTGATTCAACAGCACCAGAGAACGAAATCTTAATTCCATCTATTGTAAAACCCCCTGAACTTGAATTCAAGACTCTTCCAAATCATTTGAAGTATGTATTTTTAGGAGAGTTTTCAACATTACTAGTAGTTGTATCCTCAGACCTAAATGAAATTCAAGAACAAAAATTAATGGATACATTAAAAAGTACAAAAGAGCTTTTGGATGGAATCTGGCTGATATAAAGGGAATTAGTCCTTTGATTTGTATACACAAAATCTTATTGAACGATGAGCATATACCAAGAATTGATCCACAAAGGAGACTGAACCATATTATGAAAGAATTAGTTATTTTAAAATGGTTAGATGTTGGAATTATATATCCTATTTCGGATAGTTCTTGAGTAAGCCCAATACATTGTGTTCCTAAGAAAGGAGGAGTAACTATTGAAGCAAATGAGAATAATAAATTAATACCTATCAGGCAAGTTATTGGATGGCTTATTTGTATTGATTATAGAAAATTAAATGTTGCCACTAGAAAAGATCATTTTCCTCTTCCTTTTCTAGACCAAATGTTGGATAGGCTTGCTGGACACAAGTACTACTGCTTCTGGATGGATATACCGGTTACCAACAATTTTTTATTGCAGGGATTGCTCCTGAGGATCAAGAGAAAACTACATTTACTAGTCCTTATGGAACTTTTACTTTTCGAAGAATGTCTTTTGGATTATGTAATGCACCTATAACATTCTAGAGATGTATGATGTCAATATTTAGTAAGTTAATTGATGATGGAATAGAAGTATTTATGGATGATTTCTCTGTCTTTGGAACATCATTCGGCGCATGATTAAATCATCTTGAAAAATTTTTGGAGCTATGCGAAAGAACTAATTTAGTTCTAAATTAAGAGAAATGTTAATTTATGGTTGAAGGAGGAATTGTATTAGGGAATAAAATTTCAGAAAATGACATGGAAATAGACACTGCAAAAATTTAAGTTATAGCTAAACTACCACCTCCTACTACAGTGAGAGGGGTAAGAAGTTTTCTTGGACATGCTGGGTTTTACAGGCGTTATATTAAAGATTTTTCAAAATTACCAAACCTCTATGCCAACTTTTAGAAAAGGACAAGAAATTTGAATTTACAGAAGAATGCTTAAATGCCTTTGAGTTATTAAAGGATAAACTAATCACAGCACCTATAATAGTTTCACTTGACTGGGAGAAACCATTCGAATTAATGTCCGATGCTAGTGATTATGCTATTGGAGCTGTTCTTGGACAAAGATATGAAAAGATTTTTAAAGTTTTATAATACACTAGTATAACTCTTAACGATGTTCAAATTAATTATACGGTTACTGAAAAAGAGTTACTGGCTATTGTGTATACTTTTGACAAATTTAGATCTTATTTAATTGGGACTAAATGTATTATGCATACTGATCACTCTGCTATTAAATATCTAATGCAAAAGAAGGATACCAAACCAAGATTAATCAGATGGGTACTTTTGATGCAAGAATTTGATTTTGTGGTAATTGATAGAAAGGGAACTGATAATCAAATTGCTGATCATTTGTCGAGATTAGAATATCATGAATTATCTAACACCGACAATGAAATTACAGACAGTTTCACTGATGAACAACTGTATAATATTAATGAGTGGATGGTCGGCGTATTTTTTTAGATTTTAAGTTTAATTTAAATTTATATATAGTTTGAAAAGTAGCATTTGATTTTTTGAAAATAATTTTAAGTTTTAAAATTTTAAGATATGAAATTAAACCGATCTCACATCCCAAATAGCTTATATAAACGAGCATCGCACCACAAACCGTGTATCTATCCTGAAGAATAGACACACTGCTTGATGATGGGGCTCGATTAAATAAACTAGAAGATTTGTGACAACTGTTTGGTCTGCAAACCAATTTTGTAAGCCGACAAATTTCCCCTGTTTAATATAAAGGAATTAAGCAGGGTTTATATTAATTGGTTTAAATAAACTAGAAGAATTGTGGATTTGATTTTAAGGGCAAGCCCCTATAGTTAATTACATCTTAAATGACGGGAATCATTTAAGAAGACTCTCGATAATGATCAGTGGTTTTGCTCTCAAGAATTTCAAAGTTTAAGGTTTCAAACAAATTGGATTTTGGAAATTTCAATAAGGAATAGATCAAATTTGGAACAGTTTATTTTTAAGAGTCCAAAGGAAGAGAAGTAGGGGGTGTCACAGACCCGAAGTGAACTTCTATGACTTCCCGACTATCCTATTGTTTGGCTTCAATTTGAGAATTACTTAATGTTTCAATCCTGCCAATTTTAATTAATTAGGACTTATATTTGTATGACATAATCATACAAATAGCCTCGAAGATATGAGGGTTTATGTCGTACCAAACAACTACCTCAGAGTCCTAAGACCGATTTCAGGGCTTAAGTTGCATAACATGATTATGCAAATGCCTAAAGAGAAGTTGAGGATTTATGTTGCACTAGGCAAACTACCTCGAAATCCTATGACTTGGTTATTTAATTCTAAGAAAGGTTTTGTTGAAGTAGACACAAGTTTTGTTGATGAAGATGGCTGTGCTGCCCACTGTACTCCAAGCTCCTTGTTGTTGCAGAGGTTTGGTTTTAGAAGGTGGCAGTCAGGAGATGAGAGAAGTGTTTTGGTTTAGAGAGGTTGAAAATTGAGAAGGCTTAGTATTTTAATTAAAACAAATCTTAAAGTTGATTAAGCAGAACCGATTAAGATCCCACGGTTCCGTCATCCCGGCACCGCTATTTTCAACAGATTCACTTTGTCCAAATGAATTTGCTAAACTCTGTGGGAAATCTTGTTAGCAACACGTGGGTTACATCATTCGAGGGATTCCCGATCATCCAACGAGACATTTTAATTTTAGTTGTAATTACAGTTTTGTTTTTGTTGGTGATTAAATTTTGAGTTGTTTAAACATGTTGGGTTCGATCATTTTCATGCATTTGTAAGTACAGGAAAGTAAGACATTTAATAAATTGCTAAATGTAAATTACAATAAACTTAAATGCATACCTGGTGGGCACTCCCATCATTTTCACCTGCACTTAAAAGACATGTTAAAGCATTTATATATTTGTTAAAGCATTTATATATTTGCAGCAAATGCCTAGGTAAAGCTAAGGGAAGGTTTTGGTTGTCTACCAAAATCCTAATCCTATTGCTAGTTACTTCCTATGACGTCTAGGTTCTCGTGTTTTGTTAAGGATGATTTTCTTCACCAAAGAACAATGAAGTCTCACTGTTCTTTTAAAACATCCCATCAAGTTAGAGAAGTGCTCGGAATTGAATTCTGAACATCTTCTTAAACATTTTAGGGACTATTTTGAGTTCAGTTAGCTTCATTGTGGTGATGAATCACTCATCCTGGTTACCCTTGCTCAGTGAATTAGGATGTTTGATTATCCTATGAATAAAGTGACATTTCATTTGATGTTTCATTTAAGAGTTATGGAGGTGAAAGCCTTTAGGGGCAAATTAATTTATTAAGAAATTTAACCATTCTTAGTTAAAGTTGGAATTAATGGTTTAAAGTAATTTAGTTATGAAATTTTAGTTGATCTTTTTAGGTGTTTTAAATTATTTTTAGTTTGGAATAGAGTTCAAATTGTTCAATCCAGTTAAATTTTACTATTTCAAATAGTCTTAATTTTTTTTAGGTTCATCTTGACTTAATTTTTTAATTATAATTTTGTAATTATGAATTATTCCAGATTAACTTTAATGTTTTAAATTTATTTTTAATTTAAGTTTCAAATAACTTCAGATTAGATTTAATGTCTTAAAGCGTTTCAATTTAGCCTTAATATTTTGAACTTATTTTAATTTCAGTTTTAGACAATTTCAAATTAATTTCTTTTTAATGTCTTTAGTTTAATCATAAGATTTTCAAAAATTGTTCTCTTCTTAAAATATTAATTTCAATCATCGTTTTAGAGTTCATCTAATTGGTATTTAAATAATGTTTGATCAGATTATTGATTAGGGTTCAATTTAAAGAATTAAAATCCTCTTGTATTACACCCTTAATCTTAATCATTCAAGCTTTAATTAATCTTCCAAATTTTATGTGATTTAATTAATGTTTCTTCTTTAATGTTTAAGGTTGTTTAATGAGTTTTTACCACTTAAAATCCTTATGTTTCAATCATCCAAAAGGAAAATTATGATCAAATATTTTACCCTCCCTTTAGTTCAACCTAAATTTTAGTTAAGGCTAAAATTCCTTAATTACCATTATGCCCTTTTAAGCTTATTCATCTCATAATTCATCAAATCAAGCTCAAATGAACTTGAAAATTTTATGTCACTTTACTCACATGTCAATTAAGACATTAGAGGAGAAAATGTGATTTTTTAATTTTTAATTTAATTTATGTAAGGATTTTCAATGAAAATTCAACAAAATTACCAAGAAGAAGTTTCTGCCCTTAGGAAAATTATGGGAGGTTCCTACTTACCAGAGGACCACTTTGACCAATTTTAGTGATTTTTTGAATTTTACTTTATTTATTACAATTATTTTAATTTTGAGGTATTAATTAATTATAAAATAAAATTAGAGTGGAAAATGGGTTTTGTATTTTTCTTAAATCTCTCTGATCCCAAGGGGCTCAAGGAAACAAATTTTATATTTTTCTGATTTTTCTTTAAATTTTTAGAATTAATTTAGTGAAAAAGTTGAAAAATCCATTTTTTAACATTAAAAATTGCCTTAAGCTTTTAAAATTCAATATCTTTATTTTGGAACTTAAGAAAAATATTTGGTTGATTCCTAAGTGATTAGAGGATCAAATATGACATTTCTATGAATTTTAATATTTTTGTGATTTTTATAATTTTTTAATTATTAAAATATTAAAAGTTAGGTTAAAAATGAAGTTTTTAGAAAATATCCAATTTTAATTTTCTTAGACTCCTTTGATATCAGAGAGTCTCCAAAATCAATTTGATGAATTTTTGAAATATGTTTTGAGTTTTATAAATTTTTTAAGTTTAAGTTTGGTTGTGTTACTTAGAAAATCCATTTAATGGGTTAAACCATTTTCAATTAATTTCAAACTTTTTATGGGGGTTCCACTGACCCTAAAGATCAGCGGAGAATTGATTTCAAGTTATTTTGATTTTTAATTTGCCTTAACTAATTCAATGTTGATTTTGGGTCAAATGAACCATTAAGGTTATTTATGATGTTTTGGTTCATAAGATAATTTCCTTCAGTTCCTCTGGTCATAGGGAACCTACCCTAATTTTCTTGGAATTTTCCAAACAGTATGCTAATTATTGGAATTAAAATACTAAAACAGGCATAAAACTTGGAAAACAAATAACTTGTCATGGACATAGCCTCTGGCCTTGGAAAATTCAGTGAATGTTCCCAAGATCAGAGGTTACAAAAGCCCTATGGTCTCATGTCATGGTGAATTGTGTGTGTGAGTGGAGAATTAAAATACTCAGATCAGTATTAAAATCATTAAAAATTAAATACTCAACCAAATAACTTAATTTCTTTTCTACATTATTCTTCTTTGTTCACTGAGCAAGAGAGTATTTTTCTTTTAATTTTGTGATTTTTCTAAACAAAGATATGGATTTTTAAAGTTATGGGTAATTAATTAAATCGGAAAATAAGTAATTTCCTACTTAAGTGATGCGGCGCTACGACAAACTACGACGACTCTGAACTCCCACGCGTCATCTCCTGATTCGGCGCCGCCATCCACCTCAGCGCCACGAGGCTCCGCGGTCTCGTCCCATTGCTCCATCCGGCGTGATCTGAGCCGTCCATCTGATACACGCACGATTGAACGGTCGCTGGTCATCGTCTCGACTGGTGTGAGCCGAGAACCATGCAACTTCTAGCCCTAATATCTCACTCGATACTTAACCAAATCGAGTTTGGTTTCTTCCTACATGCTCTTCTAGCTTAGAGGAGTCTATCCATACGGATAACATGCTTTGAAATCAAGCAGAACAAAATGGGGAATCCATTGAAGCTCGGGAAGAAGGAGAGATTAATATGTTTGCTCTGAGAAGTGAAGCTTTGATCAGAGGTGCTCGGCACGTTCGTTGGAGTCCCAGGTGGCTACGGTTTGAGGCTCTTGCTCTGGTGAAATGCCTGGGTATGAAAGTGTTGAAACCCGATTTGGTGTTTTCACCTCTGGAGCAAATGGCTAGCCTGGTGAGGGGGCTTTCACTGGGGAACTTCCTCTCTACCTCTGGTAAAGGTATGAGAGAAGTTAATTTGGTTTTTGTGGAGTTTCTGGGGTTGTCCTATTTTTTAGCCTGAGATTGAACTCCAAAATTGAGCTCACTCAGTGGGATTTAGGGCAGGAGGACGGTGGAGATTTAGGGCAGGAGGACGGTGGAGTTCTTCTTCTCTGGATTGGGAGAGGGTTTGGGAGTGAACTGGGGAGATTCTATGAGAAAAGTTTCCAACACCCCTCTCATGGCCAAGAGGTGTGGAATATATGGCCAGGGCCATAGGGCTGAGTCAGGGCTCAATTGGTGGGTGGATTCCACTGCTTAGGTGGAGGGCAATGGAGCTCCAAATTCAATTTTGGCTGAGGTGGCCAATTAAAGGAGTTTGGGTGTGCATAGGCTAGTAGTGGCTCTCGATTTTGACCCCCTCTAGCGACTAAGCCAGCCGAGAAGGACAAGGGGAGCTGGCCTCAGGTCTTAGGTGGCAGGGTTTAAATGTGATTAACCAGTTATGGAGGGATTTGGGTGAGGCAAAAGGAGGATTTATCCACTTAAGGGAAGAGATCCCTTAAAATGGGGGACCCTTGGTACATGGATCACTTAGCTTGGGCTAGGTGGATCTAGGGTGGTTCCTAGAGTTCAAATGGTGGTTGTGGAAAAGTTGGTTTAGCCACATTTGGTTCAAATTGGTTAGGTTAGGTCATGGGTTCAAATTGGCTCACTTGGGTTTAGGTTGGGCTAACTTGGGTTGGGTTTGATTTAGGTCCAAGTTTCTTAAGCAACATTGTGTAAATGATTTCCATGAAGAATTTTCATGAAGACATGGAGAGGTTTTGAGTTCAATTGATAAGTCAATTTGATGGATTTTGGGATTTTGATTAATTTGGGCAAGGTTGGATCAACTTAGGTCCAAGTTGGGTTAAGGTGAGGTTTAGACCCAATTGAAAGTTTCAAATGGTTTAGGGGAATGTATTAAAGAGTTCCCAACATCAATTTGGAGGAAATTTTAGGATTAGGCCAATCAATTTGGTAGATTTAGGGCATGTGTTCAATTTAAGTTAAAATGGGGTAATTTGGATTTCAAGTGGACTTAGGCTAAGCTTGGGTTCAAATTGGGATAATTGAATGTTTTATGGGTTTCATGGGAATGCCATGGAAGGTTTAGGATTGAAATTTGGGTGGAAAAGGTTGACATTGGGTTAATTGGGGGTTTTGGATTAATTAGGCAAATTTGGGGTTTTGGATTTCAAATGGAATTGAACTCAAATGTCAATCAATTTGGATTTGGATTTGGTTTATATTGGTATTTATAATGTTTAATTAAAGCTTAGAATTGAAATTGGGCAAAACTGGGGTCAAATGGGTTGATTTGTTTTGACATTGGGTCCATTTGGGTTAAAAATGGGTCAAATTGGGGATTTTGATAAAATTGGGTCAAATTGCCAAAATTGGCCTATGGTGTTGTTAGACAAAATGAAATTGAGAATATTTGGGATTTTCTTAAATTTTCTGGGAATTTTTTGAATTTTTGGATTTTTGGGCAAAAAGGGGTGTTTAGGGTATAAAGGGAGTATTTAGATGGTATTGGGGTATTTTGGTGGATTTAAGAGGTGAGAATTATTTTAAACTGATTAATAGGAATTTTAGAAATTTTTGGTAATTTTTGGGAAATTTTGGAGAGTTTTGTGGTTGTAGGGGCAATTTGAGTCATTTTAGGTTGGTTTGAGGACCCAATGTCAAAACAAGAAATTTTGGCAAAATTGGAATTTGGTTGGGGTTGAGGGAGCAAAGAAGCTTAGAGTGAGCCATGGACTAAGAAATGTCTATTTTGAACATCACATATGTTGTTCCTAACCCTCTTAGCATGGGAGCTAGGGGTTTGGACTTATCCACATGAGTGCTCCAATGAACCAAAAGTCAAGATTGGGTAGGGATGGTTCAGGGTTTAGGATGGGTGTAAGAGTGCAGTGTGTGCAAGCTAGACCTCACCAAGACCAAGCCACCCAGGGCAGTCCTAAGGCTTGACCATCTTATAGGAATTCATCTTTGTTTACCCACACATTAGTCCCAACCTTCTAAGTGATTTGGAGGTTGATGACCATCTATGTAGGATTCCAAAGAGAATCAAGATTTGGATTGAATTTCTAAATGGTGGGTTCCATCTCTAGTCTTCTAGGATAGTGAAGGAGAAGTCCTATGACTAGATCCTAAAACTAAGATGAAAGAAAAGACCTTACCAAAAAATGAGGTCAACAAATGGAACCCCAATAGGTGTGGTGTGCTAACCAAGCACACTGCGCCTATTGGTGTTGATGGAAGAGATCAACAGAATCAACACAGACGTCTAAGTGACACACATAGAACTAAGCGTAGAAAAAGTAGAGAAGGTTCCCCCTGGGGAGTATCAAGTAAATCTCCAAAGCCGAAGGTTCAAGAACTCTCGCTGGGGATCAAGAGGGTGAGTTTCAATTTGATTGAACTCGAGTTTGATTTAGATCAAGGTTTCAAGTTTTGATTTTAATTTTGAGTTTTGAAATTTTGATTAAATTTTGTTTGAGATTGGAGTTGAAATGGAATTTGGAATTGACAAAAATAGAGTTTAAATTAGAAAGGGGGTGAGGACTGGAATTTAAGTACCGGTCTCAGAGTGAGAATCAGAATTTAGGTACCGATCCCGAAAGATGAGAATCAGAACTTAAGTACTGATCTCGAGATGAGGACTGGAATTTAGGTACCAGCCTCGAAATGAGAATCGGAATTTAGTTACCGATCTCAGAAAGAGAGTCAGAATTTAGGTACTGACCTCGAAAGGATGAGAGTCAAAATTTAGGTACTGATCTCGAGTTGAGGACTGGAATTTAGGTACCGGCCTCGAAATGAGAATCAGAATTTAGGTACCGATCTCAAAAAGAGAGTCAGAATTTAGGTATCTACCTCGAAAGGATGCGAGTCAAAGTTTAGGTACTGCTCTCGAGTTGAGGACTGGAATTTAGGTACCAGCCTCGAAATGAGAATCGGAATTTAGGTACCGATCTCAGAAAGAGAGTCAGAATTTAGGTACCGACCTCGAAAGGATGAGAGTCAGAATTTAGGTACTGCTCTCGAGAGGAGAGAACTGAAATTTAGGTACCAGTCTCGAAAGAGGGGAATCAGAATTTAGGTACAGATCCCGAAAAGAGAGTCAGAGTTTAGGTACTGACCTCGAAATGAGGACTAGAATTTAGATACCAGCCTCGAAATGAGAAACTAAATTTAGGTACTGATCTCAAAAAGAGAGTCGGAATGTAGGTACCGACCTCGAAAGGTGAGAGTCAGAATTTAGGTACTGACCTCAAAAGGAGAGAACTAGAATTTATGTACCAGTCTCGAAGGCTGACAATTGATTCATGAAGATTTTGATGTTTAGAAGTGTATTAGAAGATTAGAATGGGGCATGAAAGTGTTTCACATCCCGAAAGATTTGATCAAAGGCTGATTGTTTGGCGAAGGATGTGAATCCAAGCCATCAGAACCAAATCGAGAATTTTGTGGTTCTGTGTCAGTAGACTTAGCGACCTTCTCAAAAGAGAGAAGAAATCACATAGAGCCGAAAGAATTTTAGAACGATGGAAAAGTTTAGAAGTTTGAAATTGAAGTTTGTGTCTTCCGTGGGGAAGAATCAACTCGAAGGAGGGTTCAAAGGGGTTTCAAATGGATTTCAATTTGAAGAAGAATTGAAAGATTTGAATCAACAGATTCAGATCGGAATTCAATTTGAGACTTAGATTCATTTTGTTCGTTTTAGTGATTTGATTCCATTTTTTTTAATTAGAGCTCATGTCAGTTTGGAATTCGTTTTGGCATTTAGATTCTTAAAAGAGTTCTCATTCATTTTCTTTTTTTTTTCTTTTTCGTTGTTTTATGTTCATTTTTTCATTCTATTCATATTCATTTATTTTCAAATCATTCTTTGTTCGAGGTTCATTCAACTTAATGGTGTTTCCCAGTCAATTCGCACAGAAGAAATGAAGGCAAAATTCGACACAATCGTTTTCATTCAATTTGCTGAAAATACATCATATAGCTTGATCCAAAACATGATGATATTTTCCTTGAAATTTAGTATCTCATACAATCCATATAATTCCAAAAAGGACTGTGTAAGATCCTTGTCGGTTTCTTCAAAAGCATCTGTCAAAATCCATGTCTGAATAGTGAGATACATGGATAATAACATCACCTTCCAAGCTATCCTTGGCAAGAGTGTCGTTCGGATGTGCATTGGAGGTGTGCTATTTTCCATGTAGCTCACACCTCGTAAGGCTGAAGACTCTCTAACTCTAGATTCAGTTGAAAGCGGAAAGGCATTTTGCTTTTGTCCATCCTCCTAAAAGTGCCAGAGATTCGCTGAAAAGGCACCCCTGGAATGCAGTGCTTTGATATGCTGCTCCATTACCTTTTAGCACCAGGACGGAACCTACCGGTAAAGGTATCTCCACTGGCCTTCAGAATTATTCAGGGCCTGCTATCCGGAGGTCTATTTCGAACATGATGTTACACTGGTTGACGAAAGAAACTGTGCAGAGGGTCTGACGAAGTCATGATGATCTATGAGTGGCGGTATGTAGTCGCCTTCCTCATATATGTTGATGATGCAGCTATTGGGTATGCAATCTACAGGTAGCACCCTCCATGTCACCATCCTCTTGATGATTCTCGGCATCGGATCCACCTCACTACGACGAAGTATCCCTGGCAGATTTCTTTTCCTGTCCTCGGCAAAGTTGTAACAACACATGCACTGGATTGTGACTCTTCATTTTCCTTTCATCCATCTCCTGGGTTCTGAGTAGGTCTTCTCTCTTAAACGACCAGCTCGGCCCATTTTCTGAAGATCGACGACGCAATCCACAATCTGCTGCTGCTCATAATCTGAAAACACATCTGTATGTAGCTCAAGGCCCTCCAGGATGTTGATCTTCTTGCCTCGAATTCTTTCAAAATATTCAAAGGTTTTCTTTTCAACTTTCTGCAGTCTCTCCAGCTCGTACTCTGGAATTATCTGAAATCGTCGGGGTCTGGTAACGTACTGTGGGATGTATGGCTCAACCCCAGCACGCTCTCCTGCACGTCTCACCTCCTCGGGGATAGTCTCTGTCAAGACATCCTCCGGGGTTGCTTTCGCAACAAGACTCTTCAAAACTGGTACATCTGTCTGGCATCGTGGTGCTGATTTTATTCCTGCTCTTCTCAGAATTTCTTTCATCTTCTCTGCTGTTCTTGGAGCTGATCTCCTCTTTTCTGGTTCCTGCCGAACCGACAACTTAGAAGTACTTGCACTGACGGTAGCAACTGTCTCCTTATGCTGGTCCGCCGCTAGCTTGCTCAGCATCCTGTGAATGCGGCGGTTCTTATTTCTTCGTTGGGTTGGAGTAAGAGTAGCTCTCCTAACTTCCTGGACCTCTGTGGGCACGGCACTGACAAGCCTGCCCTCTGCTGTAGTAACCATGAACTTGACCTTCTTGTCTGTTCTAGTTACATGAGCAGTGCTTACTCTCCTTTTCTTATCGGTAGTTTGCTGACTCGAGCCTCCCAATTTCATTACTGTCTGGCTGCGAAACTCTTCCCAGTCAATCGGGGTCCAATCGGCCTTCTCGTACTGTAGCCCGGCCGGTGTGAAATCCGAGTCGTTCTCAATCACGGCCCCATCCTTCATCTTCTCTTCATCGAGTGTTAGACTCACGCCATTCTTGAAGTTCAAAATCAACCACCCATTCGACATTTCCCTAAAAAAATAAGGAAATGATCAGGGGCTGTATCAAGAACGATAACAATAAGAAAATTTATTTATTAATGAAAATTTTCAGTTCATTTTTTTTATTCTGTTTGAGCTTAAATAAGATAGGGAAAGACAAGGGTAAAATCAAGAATGAGATTGATTTGAAATGAAGGATCAGAATTTATTATTATGATGATTTCTTTCACATATTTTTTCACAAAAATTTTTTTGTTCGCCATTTTGTTCTTATCAAATTTTGGTTTCGGACCCAGTTACAAGTGATTACTCTACCTGTGCTTCTAGGAATGAGACTTAATTCTTCGAAACATCAGGTTGCGTAATACTTCTTCAAATATCGTCCATTGATTGGAAGCATAGATCGCTCTCCACGGCAATTCACAAGCTAGTAGGAACCTCCTGAGTAGACTGTCTCGACCACGAACGGCCCCTCCCAAGTCGGTTCAAATTTACCTCCTATCTTGCGGTGTGCAAGAATAACTCTCTTGAGAACTAGAACCAAGTCACCGACTTTGAATGTCCTTGGGCAGACCAGTTTATCGTGGGCCTGGATCATCTTGGCTTGATACAATTCCAGATTCTGCTATGTTGAAAGTCGTTTCCCTTCCAAACTTTCCAGTTCTTCCAGTCGTATTTTGGCATTCTCTTCTCTAGTGATCCTGTTAGCAACTACAATCTGAGAGACGGAAGTTGGACCTCCAAGGGTAAAACGGCTTCGGACCCGTACACTAGAGCGTAAGGTGTAAACTGAGTAGGAGTTCTGGATGTCGTTCTGTAGGCCCATAAGGCTTCTAACAGCTTCTCATGCCAATTTCTTTTGTTTTCGTCCAAGATTTTCTTTAAGATCTAGACGAGAGTTTTATTAGAAGCCTCGGCCAAGCCGTTTGCTCTTGGGTAGTAGATTGTCGAATAGCACCAGTCGATCCCGTGCCTTCTGACAAAATTATTGATCTTCGTGCTTTTGAACACAGACCTGTTATCTGAGATAATTCTGCGCGGTATCCCAAAACAGTAGACGACTTGATTTCTGAAGAAAATTAGCACGTGATGTGCCTTCACTTCTCTGAGCGGTACAACTTCTGCCCACTTGGAAAAGTAATTTGTAGCTGCAAGGATGAAATGATGTCCTCTAGAGGAAGGCGCTTCTATCGAACCCACGATATCTGTGCCCCAACGTTCAAATGGCCATGACGCGATTGTCGGATGTAGCACATTTGGAGGTTGATGTAGAACCACTCCGTGCACCTGGCACTGGTGACAACTCTTGGCAACCTTCATGCAATCGGTCATCATTGAGGGCCAGTAGTACCCTAGTCTTTTAATTTTCATTTTCATCTTCGGACCTGACTGATGAGCGCCACAAAGTCCCGAGTGTACTTCTTTAACAATTTCACGAGCCTCGGACCCGCTCAGGCACCTTAGCCACATCTGATCGAAAGACCTTCTGTATAAGGTATTATTTATTAATGCGTATGATAGAGTTCTTTTCTTGATTTGATGGGCTACTGACTTATCGTCCGGCAGATTTCCTGTTTGCAGGTAGTCTATTAATGGCTGCCGCCAATCTTCTGCATTTTTTGTCACTTCTGCAACTGTTTTTCCTTCTTTTTCTGATTGGTGTATTGCATCCATGTCGAGCTGTGATAGGACCTGTCGTCCTTGAACTGACATTTCAACTGATTCATCTTGTAAGCAAGCAAACTCATTTGCAAGGCAAGCTAACGCGTCTGCAAGAGCGTTTACTCTTCTGGAAATCTTGTATATCATTACATTCGGAATCTGCTTCAGCACTTCATTGCATACTGAAAGTACTGCTCAAGTCTTGGGTTCAGAATCTTGTACTGTCCTGCGATCTATTGTATGATAAACTATGAATCACCGTAGATGTTGATATCTGTTATCCCCTTCTGAATGATTAACTCCAGTCCGGTTATAAGATCTTTGTATTCTGCTTGATTATTCGTGCACGGTTCTGTTAGATGGTAGGAATATCTTAACATCCCTCGCTATGGTGTTATAAATATTAGTCCGATTCTTGTCTTACCGGGCACTATCTTTTACAATTCTTTATCTTTCTATGCTGATGATACTCCGTCGAAGTATAGTTCCCAATGCTGATCATTGAGATCTTCCAGGCTCATTATCTGTTTGTCTGGCAGGTCATCGTTGAGAGACGATTCTGCTAGTAAAGGGTGTGTTGCTAGGAAATCTGCTAGGACTTGTCCCTTTACGGTACGAAAGTTATAATTGAATTTCAATAGTACCATTGACCACCTGGTGAGTCTGCCAGAAAGTGTCGGGCGGGTCATCAAGTATTGCAACGGATTAAACCTTGAGATAAGGTCGACCTTATGAGAAAGCATGTAATGCCTGAGCTTTTGAGCGGCGAAGATCAGAGCCAAACAATGCTTCTCAATCGAAGGATACTTTACCTCCATTGGAATTAGACGACGACTCAAGTGGTAGAGAGCGTTTTCTTTACCGTCGTCATTAACCTAGGCTAGCAGGGCTCCGAGGGAGTCGTCTAAAGCCGCGGTATAAAGTATCAACGGTCGATCCGAGACTGGGGCTTCTAAGACAGGAGGTGCATTAAATATTGTTTAATGTCCTCGAAGGTCCACTAGCATTTTTCTTCCCAAACGAATTTGGCGTCCTTTTTAACCAATGCCAAGAATGGCTGAAACCTACGTGACAAATTAGAAATAAAGCGTCGAAGATATGCCAACTTCCCTTGAAAGGATAGTAGTTGTTTCAAAGTTTTGGGAGGCGGCATTTCTAAGATAGCTTTAATCTTCTCCGGATCGATTTCAATACCGCGATGTCGGACAAAAAATCCTAAGCATTTCCCAGAGGCGACGCCGAAGGCGCATTTCAGGGGATTCATCTTAAGGTTAAATTGTCTTAATCGCTTGAAAATAATTCTCAAATCATACAGGTGATCTTCCTTCAGTTTGCTCTTGATGACCACATCATCCACGTAGCACTCGACTTGGTTGTGGATCGGATCATCAAAGATCCTCGTCATTGCTCTTTGGTAAGTTACTCCTGCATTCTTCAATCCGAAAGGCATTACTGTGTAGCAGTATACTCCGATTGGCGTTCTGAAGGTTGTGAGCTTTTCATCTTCTAGTGCCATCTTTATCTGATTGTATCCTGATGATCCAACGAGTAGGTAATATATCTAGAAGAAATGAAATTCCTCTGAATTTCATGTTAGAAGTTGAGATCTTTGATGTATGGGGATTAGATTTCATGAGACCATTTATTCCTTCATTTGGGAAGTTATATATATTGATTGCATTAGATTATGTATCAAAGTGGATTGAAGCATAAGCTATACCTCGTTATGATGCTAAAAGTGTTTCAAGATTCTTAATGAAAAATATTTTGACAAGATACGGAATGCCGAGAGTGATAATCACTGACGGAGGATCCCATTTCAAGAATAAATATATTCAGAGATTGGTAGAAAAGTTTAATATTATTTATAGAATCTCTACTGCTTTTCATTCTCAGACTAGTGTGTTAGCTGAAGTTTCTAATCGAGAGATTAAATAAATTCTAGAAAAGACTGTAAACCCTAGTAGATTAGACTGGTCTACGAGACTGGATACTGCATTATGGGCATACAGGACTGCTTATAAAACTCCTATTGGAATGACTCCTTACAGACTCATTTTTGGAAAGACTTGCCACTTACCAGTAGAATTGGAGCATAAAGCATATTTGACGATTAAAGAATTTAATTATAATTTGAAAAATGCTGGTGAGAAGAGATTGTTACAAATGAATGAATTGGAAGTATTAAGAAATGAATCTTATGATAACGACAGAATGTATAAGGAAAAACTAAAGTTAAGGCATGATCGGAAGATTAACCAGAAGAACTAACAGGGACAAGAAGTTTTGCTTTACAATACAAGGCTGAAGTTATTCCCTGGGAAATTGAAGTCTCGTTGGTTAGGACCCTTTATTGTAACTCAAGTTTATACTTGCGGGGCTGTTGAAATTAAAGATCTAAAGACTGGGAATATATTTAAAGTAAATGGACATAGATTAAAACCATATTTTGAGGGTAAAAGACCGAACTTTAAAGAGGTTTTAATGCTCAGTCAACCTGAATAACACCTGAATAGATCGGGCTGACGATGTTAAACCAAGCGCTTTATGGGAGGCAACCTATAGTTATCTTTATTTGTTGAGTATTTGTTTAAATTTATCATTAGTATGTGGTAGTATTGAATTATACTACTCGTATTTACCATTTGATTATCATGGAATTTGGATCCATAGAGAAAATTTGGAACGCATTTGGATCACGACGTTAATGTGCAAATTTTTCCTTAGGCGACGATGACGAGCTTGACGCCGCCGACGGCGGGTTTTTCCCGAAATCCCTGACAATTTAATTGCACAAGCCCGCCGACGGCGCCATCGAGGCCGCCGATAGCGAGATCGGCGAGTGGGCAGTTTCTGAAGTTCGAAACGGCGGTTTTTGACGGTTTTAAGCGAAATTTTTTCTCTATAAACTTCCAATGACTGTTCCTAAACTCTCCATTTCCTAAAAACGAATGGAAACTCCCTTAAATTCATCCCTAATGGCTTCCAGTTCCACAGATTACCCTAGATTTCGAGTGTTCAACCGGAGAAAGTTTGTTAGTGCCGAGGCACAACGAATCTTTAACAAAGTGCTGACAAAGAGGAGATTAATCAAAGAAAGAGACTTCGTGAGTCGAGGATCAAACAATCCTTCGACAGTGATTGAAGAGATGATCGTGCGGAGACGATGGGAAGTATTTTACTATACTACTGCCGCAGTAGTCATTCATGTGGTGAAAGAGTTTTACGCTAATTTGCATGGAATCAACCAGGGAAGCGTCTATGTGCGAGGTAGGTGGATAACTTTTAATCCTGCACAAATGAATGAATTATATATGATGGAGAATGTTCCTGTATGCCATTATTCCAACTTCGTCCCGACAAGAAATCTGATGAATGAGATCTACCAATATTTAACGGACGAGACTGAAGACTGGGAAATTAGAGAAAACGGGTATGTTAGTTTTTCTGCTACATTTTTAAATCCCGTATCAAAACATTGGCACTTTTTCATTTCTGTAAAGTTATTACCGACGATGAGGATCGGTAAAGTTACTAAAGAAAGTGTCATATTGAATTATTTTATTCAAATGGGATGGTCAATTGACATTGGATCGATAATTGTGAAGTCTGTTTTGGGCCTGATCGTTCAAGGATCAACTCATGGGCTTGGACATCCTTCTACAATTTTCTCACTTTGTAGTTTGTTCCAAGTTTCATACGAGATTTGGAAAAAGGTACTCCTACCTTGGAAGCCTTTAGACCCAACCAAAATGTTCCCAGCAAATGAAGAGGAGAATGAGATGGGCGTTATTATGGAGCAATCATCACAGAACTCAATTCCAATTCAACCTCTAATATCGGACAAGATGCTGACGATCTTACACAAAATTAAGAAACTGGAGAAAGAGGTACAAAATTTGACGAATTCAATTAACAATATTTCTGATTTCTTTGATCTCATTGATTGGAGGATGAAAGAGCACTTTGATTACTCTGGACCTTTCGAATGAAGTTTGATACGCTTAATGAGAAAGATTGGAATGATAGAAGAAGATTCTACTGAAGAATTACCTTTCTAACCCTTCTATAACCTTTATGTTCATGTTCAATCGATGGGTGATATCAGAGGAGAAACCAACACTGAATCAGAGGAGTAGTATATTTGCTTTACTTTGTATATTTCTTTATGTTTAGACTTGATTTGAACTTATTTATTTGCTTTCTTTCGATGTTTGCTTTTATATATCAGTATAGTTGAGATTAAGATTGGAATGTTTGTTTTCAGTATTTAGAGTGTTGTGGCTTGGATTGCGACGCTGATTTGATGAATTGAGGTTGAGAAAATACCTAACTTATGTGTGTTGTGTAATGTGTATTGTAACGCTTGGATTTTATAGATAATTATGATGTTTTGTGTTGTAAATGTTTATTTGTGTTAATTCATTACTTATTAACTAAAATTTATGTTTAAAATGATTGAACGGATGTAGATGAGGCTTAAAATTGATCAAAATCACAAAAATCTAAAAATTGAACAAATTTTAAGAATCTCACCGACGGCGCCCTCGAGGCTGCCGATAGCGTGTTTTTCCCAAGACTACTACTATTTAATTCAATAGAGCTCGTTGATAGCGCGAACGTCCCACCGATGGCGAGATCCCAAAAATTACCTTTTAACCACGATTTTGACCAGTCAACCGCCACAATTCATCGTCTTCTTCCCTTATTTACCGAAAATTTTGACATATGGCTTGAGAGATCTTGAATTTGGGGCGATTTCAACTCATTTTGACACTGGATTTGATCATCACTTAGTAAGAGCTTCCTTCCTACGTAAAATTTTTATTTTCACCCTGAATTTCTTCCACATTTAGGAATTCTGAAAAAATTGAAAATGTGGAGAAAATACTTGGAAGAAATTCATGGAACTTAATTTAGAACTCTTAAATTCACCTTTAGAAGCCATTTTATCATTATTTTGGAGTTTAGTTTAGATTTTTGTAAATTTGATAGATCAAAAATGGCTCTCCGACAAAAGAGGCGACTTGAGTTTGACGAGGCTCAATTTGTTAATGCTAAAGCCCAGTCAAGGTACACTTCTATCTTCCAAGGAAAGAAATGCATACAAGATAGAGTTTTTGATAATCTTGGAGGAGAAGTTGAACCAGTTATTAGAGAGAGGAAGTGGGAAAACTTATATTACTTTACAAACAAGTCTATTGTAGAAGTTGTGAAAGAGTTCTATGCCAATCTGACTCAGCTTGAGGACGAGCTTGTAAAAGTAAGAGGGTTTTCGGTTGATTTTAATGCTACCCGCATGAATTCTTTTTACGAGCTTCATACTCTAGAGAGTATGAGACGTTTGGAACCATGAAAGGTCAGTTGAACGATGCCATTGACTTTCTTACAAGTGGGAAAGGGACATGAAAAATTAAGCAGCGTGAACGGATCAATTTTCCTCTTTCCATGATGAATGCCACAGCTAAAGCATGGCATTATTTCATTTGTTCTACTCTGCTACCTACCTACCACCATAATGAAGTGTCGAGAGATAGAGCTTCTGAATTTCTGTATCATAAAAGCATTAATGTGGGGAATATAATTTATAAGAATATTTTGGCTACAGCAAAGAGTGAATCAAGTGGAGGACTCGGACATCCTGGCCTCCTTTTATGCACTTTGTCAACTATCTGGAGTGGAAGCTAGAGATGATGAAGAATAGGTTTACCCTATGAAACCCATTAGTAAAGCCAACTTAAAGACATATGAATCCCATGAGGAATGGAGATCTGGTAGTAGGAGTAAAGCACCTTCTACTATTAGAGATATCCCCTCTACTAGTTATAACCCTCCTGCCTCTAGCTCCCCTACCCTTTATGATTTGATGAATGAGATGACCCTGCAGCGGAAGAGTTTTGAAAAGTTAAACGAAAGACTTGAGAGAATAGATCAGAGGATTGAAGGATTAGAGTGAAGACATGATCATGATAGTGAGTATCTTCAGCGGCATTCTGATTTCGAGATTGCCTACTATGATGCTCAGGTCAGACACTATAGAGGTGAGCCTGATGTTAATTTTCCTGAATGACCTCGATATACTCGTTATCAGCCCAATCCACCTGCTGACCAGGGAGATGAAGACATAGTATGGGATTTCAATGTTTAATCTGAAATTTGATAACTGTGATGTATGTGTGTGTGTTTTGTTGTAGTATTTTTATTCTGTTATTTGTATTTTGTGTACTGTATTATTTTCTGAGATGTGTATTTTGTTTGTAGTTTGTATTTTATTTCTGGATGGATTGTGATGCGTAGATTATAATTGTAATTATGGACTCTAAGATAAAATAGTAGATTGTTTACTATTGTGTTGTGAAATGCAAATGCTATTTGGTATTGTACTATGTAATGTAATCAATTGTGGTTGTTAAATGTTTTAAATTATGTTTCAAAATTTCATTACCCAGCAAATTCTCTAATCTTTTATATGTGTAGAAAATTTTCTAATATTACAGGCCAGTTGAAGTTAAAAATTTTGAGAAGAACCTGCAAAATTTCAGAAAGATTAAAATGCTTAAAGTGCAATGGTATGATTTATATTTAGAATTTTTCTTTCACCCTATATTATTTCTATATATAGAAAAATTTAAGTTTGCGGGGGGGGAGAAAAATATTAACTATTATTTGTTCTCAATTAAAATATTATAAAAATTTATAAATATGATTTTTGTGACAAAATTTAATTTAATTAACTATATTTAGATTTTATTTAAATATTGTGGAAGATTCAAAGAATTATTTTTGGTAATGAAAATTAATTTTGTAGGTTAAGATATTTAGTATAAGGGGATAAGACTACAAATATTTTTTTAAAAGTAAAGAAAACTATATTTTGAAAACAATCCATGAAAAGAAAAGAAAAATATATATAGGATTGAAAAGCAATCCAAATGAAAAGAAAAGAAAAATTAAGTGAGAAGAAGCTTGAGGAGATGTCTTATCAAAAATTGACTTCACTTGGATTAACTTAAAGGGAAAACTAAATACATTTCTGAACTTATATTTATGGAGTAGTATTTTACTAGTAGTGTCCTCATAAATTTCTTATCATCTGAATATTCTAAGTGAATTAATATTGCAACATGTAGTCGTTCTTGAAATGAATAAAATACTAGAACTCTTAGACTTGATGACTATATAGCATTACATCTATAGAGTTAATCTAATTACTTGAAAATTTTTCTACGAAATCTTACTATAATATTTATTTAAATCAAAATTATAGTATTTCTGAATTAAAACTTACCACAATAAATCATAACTTTTATGTAGTACTAAAAATTACTTGAGTACAAGTAATAGTTAAGTTTGGAGGATTTTGACCAACTGAAAATATGTTAAGATTTTCATGCTTATTTTATATTGATTTTGATGATATTGCACTTTAAAGAAATGTATTTTCGATGTTTTGTTACAGATATGTTGATTTATAGATATTGGAGCAAAAAGATGCAAAAAGGAGCGAATTTGGAGCAAAAAGGACCAAAATATGAAAATTTGACCTTGAGCACCGACAACGAGGTCGACGGCGCCGACGGCGAATTTTTTCCGAGAGTTCAAAAAATAAACTACAAAGAAGGTCACCGACGGCGAGCTCGACCCCGCCGACAGCAAGCCTTAATAGAGAAGGTCCAAAACTTAGTATTCTAGAAGGCCGCACGGCGAGATCGGGGCCGCCGACGGCGAGTATGTCGGTTCTCTCACGAGGTGCATTGAATGTGGACATTTTTTGAAGGGATGCTTTGGCAACTCTTGGAAACTCTTCTACAACTTTAAAAGAGACAATTTGATGCCGAAGTGTATTTTAGTGTTGGTGGTGCCATTAGAGTTATAGAGAGTTAGTTTAATTAGTGTTAATTGTGAAGAATTCTTCGAGAGATTGTAAGAGTGGAAGAAAAGTGAGAGATTTTTTCCTCCTTGCTGCTTCAAAGGAGAATTCTGTGTGCCGTAAAGAAAGGAAGAGATTCAGAGGAACTTCAAGGAGTTTGCTTGGGGACGAATTCGAGATAAGTTGTATTTACTTGTTATGTTTGTATAACTTTGCTTTTATATATGAAATCCAAGATTTTTCGTATCTTCTCCATGAGATCTGAACTAGTTTCTCTGTCTTTCTCCTTGTTTTGAGATTTTGTGAAATGGTGATTTGAATTAGCTGTGTCATAAGAATGTTAAAGAAGTTGTGGTAATCTTTTCACTTCAATCTTAATTTATTTTCAATCTGGCCAATTGATTTGTTAAAAATATGTTGATTTTTACAACTAAAGTGAAGATTACATCCAAGATTCAGGGAGGTCAATGTCCTTGAAAGTAGGGTGCAAATAAATGGGGAAATATTATTTATCGGGCGTAGAATTGGAGATTTTAGAGTGACAGACTAAAATCTTCAATTCGGTCCTATCATTTGGGTGCTGAAGTGTAGATGTTAGCCCTCAGACGAGGGGAATGTGGGAGCTTCGAAGTGAGAGTCGGTATCCTCCCAGCCTAGCCTAATTCTAATTATCCATTCACTTAAATTTCTTAACAAGGAGAATAATGTTTGCTTATATATTGAACCTCAATTTATTAGTAAAAGTAATTAATTATTAGTAGAATTAGTTTATTAAATTACATCTTATTTACGATTGCATATTAGTGACAAACAGGCAATTTGAACTACAAGGTTGTGATTCTGTATTGGTTTCTAAAATCCTAGTTCGTAGTCTCTAAAATATTTCTTATGGGATTGATATCCAGGACTCCACTGGAGCCCTGTATTACTTGAGCGATACGTATACTTGTGTTGTTAAGAGTAACTCTGCGATTATTGAATATTTTATATAGTTTTATATCAAATTTTTACAATATTAAGCTTACGCATAGTGCGCAAAGTGGTTCACATAGCTACCCAAAACCTTCCAAAACAGCCCGAAAACACCCAAAACCGTCCTTGGACAGTTTATGGCACCTAGACGCCAATATGTAGCGCCTAGGCACCGTTTTTTTGGCAAGACTAGCGCATAGGCACTTCATTGCTGGTAGCACCTCGTTTGCTCCTGTTTCTCTTTGTTTTACCTCGTTTCAGCTCCAAACCACTCCAACTGTTATACCTACAAGATAAACATGAAAATAACCTTTCTTTAAAGAAAAATTTCATTCAAAAACATATGGTAAATGTGAAGGAGATTAAACATAGAAAGACATATCAAAATGCGCAAGATCAAAATTTTCTTCCGTGCTCATTTTGACTCCCAATTACGTGTTTTTGCTTTATTTTCTCCAATACTTCATTTCTTGTCTTGAAGCTAAAAATATATAAAATATCTTTCTTTAAAGCGCAATATCAATAAAAATAAGCGTAAAATGTATATAAAAAGTAGCACATTTTAAGGTGAATTAACGAGCGGTCTGTTACAATGAGGATGGACATGTGCTAGTTGGAGATTGAAAGTTTGATGTTCCCACTTCATCCTCACAAGCTTTGTCTTCAAAGGCACTCGATCGTAATTTAGACGGCGTTCAGTTTGCCTCTCCTGCATCTGGTGAAAAATTTTTTAGGGTTTCGTGCAATAATAGTGATTTCTCCAGTTGACACATTATTTATCATGTCGGTCATTTCAAATTCAGGGAAAATAAAGTGTGCAACTATAGTATATGTGCCAGCAGTGACTACCTGATCGCATTCCTCTTGGACTTGCCCCCTCTTTGAAAGGGCAAGCATACTTCTTAGTTTTCTCTTGGAGGCTTTCTCCTCTACTTCTTTCACACGGTAACCTCTTTGACATTTGAGGCCTTCCATTGATCCTCTATCAACCGACCAAACTTATTTGATGATACGAACTGACCGACAACCTTCCAGTTGGTGTACTGAGCAATAGACAATGACTACCTCTCAATTTTCTCCCCTTCGGCAACCAGATTCTTCGTGAGTGTGTTGGTTTTGCTCACCGGCATGTCTTGAGGGGGTGATGTTGATCCCTTTGCCGCTAGAGCAAGATCCGAACTAAACTGATTTCTCCAATCTTTTATCTTGTTCTTCAATCCCAAAATTTGGAGTTTGTAACCGACGGAGAATTGGGCAAGACCCTTGTTGTCACTCTTGAATGAAATATATTAGTTAAACAAGTCAGTCGACCATGTTATGCCTGAATGCTGGCAAAAGGCGATGAACGTCATGATCATGACGATTGAGTTTGACATGTCTTGCACCGAAATCACTCCATACCAATTGAAAATGACCTTTAGCTCGGTACATAATGGGAGCCTAAAATCACATTGATCTCGGTAGAACACCAGGTTGTCTCCAAACATGCTTGCCGCTTAGTCGAAACTCCCAACGACTCGAAGTTTTATGGTATTGTCAAATACGTATTCAATTACCTTTTGTGTGTCATCTTCCATTTAGATAGAAGAATCGACCACAGGGTGGTGCAAAAAATGTTGGTAGAGTACTTACTAGCCATGAGGGAAAAAGGAAATCTGGGAAGAATTAGATGTGTTTGGAAAAATCTCAACCAGAACGCTCCTTCACCTATTTATAATAAAAGATGTGGGGGAGTTGAAATGCCCGGAGGTCATCCTTCTAAATGTCTCGATATTCAAAAAGGGGTCACACTACATCACTTCAATATACATATATAATAATAAATATATTAGAAATTATTTATTTATTAAAACAACAAAGAATTGGGCTATTCAAAAAGAAAAATTTTAATAAAAAGTCTTCGACCACTTAAGCTGAGACATGCCCTCGGCTAAGTTGCCACTTAAGCAATATTTCGCTGCCTAGCTTGAAATGATTGCCCCAGTCGACCTCTTGCTGAGTCCAACCAACTTGCAGCTCTGTCCGAAGAGCCATCTCCTCATCACAGAGAGTGCGCATTTCTCCTTCCATTCTCTTAACCCGGACCTGTAGATCTCGAATAACATCATTGCCTGATCCTCTGGCTCTCCATTCAAAAGAATCCTCCATTTAATTCACTATGTGTTGTAGTGACCCAGGAAACTGCTACTGACAACCATCTATTCCTTGGGAAGTATTGAAAAGATCGACTAACTAATTGATTGCCTCACCGGTCGGTTGTTGGTTCTCTTCGGTTGGCTTATAAAGCACAGTTGTTGGAACTATAGGATCAACAGCAACATTGACCGAATGCATACCCAAAGTGGTCGGAATCCCAACATCCATACTTGATCCGGAAGAAATGTGTAATTTTTTTATAGAAGCGTTGTTCTTTTGTACTTCAGACGGAGGAATGTTCGAAATCGCCATTGTACCAAGTTGTTCCAGAACATTAGCTATCTCCTGAGTGAACGGATCAACCCGACTAAACTGTTCCTCGACGATCAAAACAAGATCCACGAGAGGAGCTAAAGGCTCTTGATCTTTCTCTTCTCTTGCTACTTTTTCTGGTCGATCGACATCAGGACCAACAGAAGACACAACTTTATCATTTAAACTGATTACATGGTTCTTGCATTTCTTCTTCCTCACCACTACCATATTCTTTCTCATTGTTTTCACTCATAGGAATCAGAAGAGGCTGAGGAGAGAGATGAAACACTTTGAGAGCCATTCAGAGCACATCTTCATCAAAACAGTTTGAAGCTCTCATGTCAAACATTATTGCGTTTGAAATCCAATATTAGGATGAGAAGGGAAGATTACAGACCCGATTTATGAAGATCTTATGGGCATGAAAAACTAGAAAGTAATCATTACACTTTGATGAGATTCAGTTAATCATTTTCTAGTCCTTACTATAGTTGACAAGGAGCATGAAAATCAGGGAACTAATATATTTATAAAAAAAATGTTAGCATGAATCTTAAAGAGATCAAGCAGTTCGAAGGGACTACACGATTTCCAATCAGAATTGCATAAGAAAGATCATCAAGCGACCGATTAACTCAGTACAATTGTGCAGACGACCGTTATCCCATCAAAACTAAACAGCCGGTTGAATTGACCGACGACAAAATTGATCAAGAATTAGGCGACTGACAACTAGAAGTAAAAATTAGTGGTCTAGCCATATATTATATCTGATGGTTGCAACTTTTTATGAAAGTTTCACTCATTCAGTTATTTGTATTAGAGATGTAGTAATATTAACTACCCAGGATTAGAAAAAAAGACAAGAAATATCCTTTAACACATGAGATAAAGAGAGATTATAGTGAGGGAGTTGAATCACTCAAAGGCCTTCATTCTAAATGAATCTATTCCAAAAAGGAAGCAGACCACATCACTTCAATATAAATATATAATAATAAATATATTATAAATTCTTTATTTATTAAAACAAAAAATAATTACATTAGCTATTTAAAAAGAAAATATTTAACAAAAGAGTCTTTAACCTCTTGAGCCGAGATTTGTCCTCTTCTAAGTAGAAACTGAAGCAATATTCAGCCGCCTAGCTTGAAATAATTGCCCTAATCAACCTCTTTTTGAGTCCAACTGACTTGCAACTTTGCCCGGAGAGCCATCAACTAATCATGGAGACTGTGCATTTCTCCTCACATTCTTAAACCTTAGCCTGTATATCTCAGATAACATCATTGCCTGATCCACTGGCTGCCCGCTCAAAAGAATCCACCTTTTAATTCACTTTACGTTTCAATGACCCGGAAAACTGCTACTGACAGTCATCCATTCCTTGGGAAGTATTGAAAAGGTCAACTAATTGATTGATCACATCACCAGTCTGTCTTTGGTTCACTTCAGTTGGCTTATGAAGCACGGTTGTTAGAATTGTAGGATCAGCAACAATATCGACCGACCGCATACCCAAAGTCAACATCTATGCTTAATCCGGAAGAAATGTGTAAATTTATGTTAGAAGTGTTTTTCTTTTGCACTTGGACGGAGGAATGTTGGAAATCACCGCTATACCAAGTTGTTTCAGAACACAAGCTATCTCTTGAGTGATCGGATCAACCCGATGAAACTGTTCCTCGACGTTCAGAACAGGATCCATGAGAGGAGTCGGAGGCCCTTGATCTTTCTTTTCTCTTGCTACTTTTTATGGTCGATTGACATCAAGGCCAACATAAGATGTGACATGATCATTTAAACTAATTACATGGTTCTTGCGTTTCTTCTTCCTCACCACCACCATCTTCTTTTTCATTTTTTCATTTACAGGAGTAGGAGGAGGCTGAGGAGGGAGATAAAACTCTGTGATAGCCATTCAGAGAACATCGTCATTAAGATGGTTCGGAGCTCTCATGTCAAACATTATTGCATTTGAAATTCAACATCAGGATGAGAAGGGAAGAATACAAACTCGATTTATGGAGGTCTTATGGGCACAAAAAACTATGATGTAATCATTACGCTTTGATGAGATTCATTTAATCATTTTCTTATCCTTATTATAGTTAACAAAAAGCATGAGTATTGGGGAACTAATATGTTTATGGGAAAAATGCCCGCACAAATCTTAAAGAGATCAAGCAGTTTGAAGGGACTCCACAATTTCCAATCAGAATTGCATAAGAAAGATTATCAAGCAACTGACTAACTCAGTACAATTGTGTAGACAACCGGTTATCCCATCAAACCTAAACAGCCGGTTGAATTGACCAACCGACAAAATTGATCAAGAATTAGGCGACCGACAACTAGAAGTAATAATTAGTGGTCTAGCCATATATTATATCCGATGGTACTTTTTATGAAAGTGTCACTCATTCAGTTATTTGTATTAGAGATGTAGTAATATGAACTACCCAAGATTAGAAAAAAGACAAGAAATATCCTCTGACAGATGAGATAAAGAGAGATTATAGTGTAATTGTAAACCTGAGCCACCTATGATTATAACAAGGGATTGTTTTATGAATAAAGAGTTACACACTCATTACACTAGAACTCATAGACTTGTGATATCTCTTTCTTTCGTGCTCTATCTTTTGAGGCGTGCTTACTAAGATAATTTAGGATTTAACATTTTGTATAATAATTATCAGTATCATTAAATAAAAGGAAAAAAATGGATTAATAAAATTGAGTTAATTAATGTTTTAGGATACAAAAGTAATCATGATTTGATTGATTTGAACTTAAAACGTTTTAAACAATATAACTCATTTTAACAGTGAAGCAAACTGTTCCATTATTATAAATAAATTTAAATTGAAATTAATGAGTCATTTTTATACCTCTAATTAATTTAATTTATAATTTAATTTATAACTTTGACTTGATTTGATTTTAAAACAATTTCGAGTTAGGAAAAAAATTATGTCAAAATATATTGATATAAATTATGTTAAACTGATTTTAAAAATTATTAGATTATTTTAAATTTTGTGTAATATAAATTATATAGTTCATAAATTTAAAATAACGTCAAAAATTTCTAAATTATTAGATATAAATTATATCAAAATTTTATGAAGCAACATTTTTCATTAAATTAATCGGATCCTTAATAAAATTTAAAAATAAAAAATAATAATTCTAAAAAAATTCAATTAAAAATTTCATTAAATTTGCTAGATGCTAATATAGGCGAGGATAATTCTTAATTCTTATAATCCCCATCCCCTCTTTAGTTTTAGAGTCTTCCCTCTCCTGTAACCCAGACCTCGGCTTTAACGACTAATCCTGAAGGAAGTGTTTGGCTGCAGCATATATTTATATTAAATTGAATTTATTAAATTTAAATTTATATCTTAAGGAGGTGTTTGGCAGCACCAAAGATTTAAGTTAAATAAAATTTACTAAATCCTGTAAATCTAGATTTTTCAAATCTAGATGTGTTAAATACAAAAAGATGTTGGGGAGGATTTTACAACCTTTTCCCTTAGATCCGTTAAATCTAGAATGAGTTTAACTACTTTTGGATTTAACTCACTGTTTATTTGCATTTGGCAGGATTTACATTAAATTTAATGGAGCAATGGATTTTGTTTTTATTTTCTTTTATATTTGATCGATTTACACTAAATACATGGTTAAATCCTATTATACTGGAGAAAGTTTTTCATACGAGTCCGGATCTGACTCATAGCGTGCGAACTTGATAATTCTTTGTCACGTGTGCTACATTGGGAGATTATTGGGGGGTTATTGAAGGGTTGTTTGAAGTGTAACCGCAGAGGTTATTGGGGGCTATTGCGATGTTATTGTCGCAGTTATTGGAATTGTTCTGAGGGGTTATTGAAGTGAAACCGCAGAAGCTATTGGAAGGTTATTGAGAGATTATTGTGGCATTATTAAAACAGTTATTAAAATTATTCTGTGTGGGTTATTAAAGTGGAACCACAGAGGTTATTGGGGTGTTATTTTTGGTTTATTGAGGTATTAACTTCAATAACATCGAAATAATATCCTAATAACCCCGAAATAACTCCCAATAACTCTTAAATAATCCCCCAATAACCTTTGCAGTTCTACTTCAATAACCCTGTAAAATATATATATTTTTTAATATTTTATGAGGTGGCCCGGTGTAGCACATATTGCGGCATATTACTGAAATTCATATGTAAAGCTGCGTCCGAACTCTGCATAGAAAGTTTTCCCACTGGGTAGGTGTCATACTCCATATGTTCCGACAATCATCCCAATTTACCATTTTCTTTCTCCTCATATCATATCTCGTTGGCTAAGTGATAATCAACATTCTTCTTAACCCAAATTGATGTTTTCTGCGGTTCTACACATGCCTGTTCTTTTAGTCATTCTCCTTTCTATCCTCTCTACTAGACTCTACAGATGGGATTAGGGTTAATTAAAGTGTCCTGACCTGCTTGTATCTTTTCCCTCTTTCTGAAAGTTAGTGGCTGGGTTTCTTGTCTATTAAAAGCGATTCAGGTTTGGCTGAGCGGTTGAAAAAATAAATACGCAGTTCATCCACTATCTCTGCTTCTCATCTTCTAGTTTACATACATATCACTCAATTTCTACGTATTTATATATCTAACATCTAAATTTTAATTTTATAATATTTACTTACACACCAATCGAATTTTATATATTTACATATTTCAATCCGAAACTACAATTTTTATATTTATGCTCTTTTATGTATTAAAATGTGTATTTCAGTTTTCATGAAAAATTTGGATGGCATAAAAATAAAATAAAATTTAGGTGTCAGATATGTAAATACATAAGAATTCGGTGGTGTATCTGTGAATGCACTTTAATTTTTATTTACATATAATCTTTATCAACGCTGGTGTATTTTATTTTATTTTATTTTTCACACCTTTAATTTATTCAAATTAATTAAGTTGAAAAATGTTAAACAAGCAATTCATCCACAGCGTTTCTTTTCTTAAATTTGTATAAGATAATATATTAATAAATTATTAATTAGTAGTAAAACATAATTTTAATTGAAGTAAAATAAATAAATAAATAAATATATGAATATATGCTGTATTAAAATTTAAATTACTATTTATGTCTAATATATGGTTGTTTTAAAATTTAAATTACTATTTATATCTGATATATGGCTGTTTTATATATTCTTCTCTCTTCGCCCAGTTACGAGCCGAAACCCTCGTAACTGTGGACAGCGCAGGGGAGCTTGCTGGAAAGATTTTCTTCTTCCTGCAAGAATCCCGAAGACTGCGTGCTCTCGAACGAAGCAACGGAGATCGCGACGGGAGCTTGCTGGAAATTCGTCGTCAAAGGATCGCGGCGTAAGACATTGACTGATTTTGTCTGAAATCATATTCTTTCTCCCCATTTGCTCTTACTGTAACCCCTCGCGAGGTGTGTAATTCACTCGCGATTCTGCCTCTTCCCGCATTTCTGTTTATTAAGGAGAAAAGGAAGGTAAATCGGACTTACCGAGTTCGGGATTTAAGGTTGCCATTTTGGCTGTTTGGGAGGATTTAAGTTGAAATCCGGCTTAAATCTAGCCTTAAATCCACTGCCAAACAGCCGCTTAAGATAGGATCGTGCTATGACTGATGATTGTCATGTTTTGTTTATTGTTCTTCCTATGAGCAATTACCAGCCTTTTGCATGTTGCTTAAATTAATAGGGGTTTTTTAAGCTAAAATCTAGCCTTTTGCATGTTTTGTTTATTATTTTGTTAGGGTAATCTATTGGCATTATTTCTTGAAAAATCAACTATATTAATATTGTTATTGGTAGTATTCTTCTAAGATGAAATATTTGTACTAAGAGCAAATGACAAGTCTTTGAATTTCTGTAGCAACATTAAGCTCCTTACAGTATTTTCTTTTGTGTTAAAATTAACAGTTTATTGATTTTGGGGCAAATGCTACTTAAATGTGATTTGAATGTTATTTACATTGATAGAGAAGTGGAAGAGACATAGATCGCTATTTATCCACTTCTTAGCTACAAAAGAGACGACTCAGTTGCTAAATCACGTGTTTCATTATATCTCTAGTATCTTTGGAAATGGTTTGCAAAAAAATTAGCATGCATGATACTTATATTAATTTGATAAGTGATGAGCATATTATTTTCATTATTAGCCTTAATAGAAATTATTGCTAAAATACCGCCTTCATTTCATTGATGACGAGCTTATATAGAGTCTTACAAGTTACAATTGTTAGAAATTTATGTTAGAACTTTATGAAACAAATTCTAAAAATAAATAATAGCCAAGATCTTTAAATTTATGACTTTCACATATCTATAATAAAGTAGCACATATCTGTATTCATGATGATAAAATTTGATCTTGAAGAGAGAGTTTCTCTCTATTCCCTTTCAACTTTCTGTATTTTTCGATAGAGGGAAATGTACGGGGTGTGTTAGGAAGAGAGATGACCCATTCTACAGAATTATGCTTATATTTAATCATCATCAATCGAGGGTTCTTAGCAAATAGGATTTATAATAATTTAATAAATTAATTGATTTTATTATCAAAATCGATAACGTAAGTTAATGCCTCTATTCATTTTAGGGGTTACGTGAGTTACGAGTATAAATATCATAAGTTATCGTAAGTTATGACGTATATAGCGTAAGTTTTCATGAGTTATAAAAATTAATAAGCTTAAGTTATCATTTATCATGACATAAGTTATGAGTTAAGAAAATAAATAACTTAAACTATCATGAGTTATGAAAATAAATAACTTAAGTTATAATTTATTATGACATAAGTTATTAGTTAAAAAAATAAATAACTTAAGTTATCATATGTTAACATTTATTATAAAATAAGTTATGAGTTAAGAAAATAAAGAATTTATGTTATCATGAGTTATAAAATTAATGACATAATTTATTGATAAGTTATTAAAATAAATGTGAGCCACAAATAAAATTTAACATTCTCCCACTTGGCTCACTATATTTTAATAGTGCATAACATAATGCATAAAATGTAAGATAAATCCTTCATATATTAGTTAAATCTTAAATTGTTTAATAAGTATGAAATTAATATGAATCATGGCGGTTGTGTATTAATTTATCGATACAGTCCCTTCCATGTATCACAATATCAACTACATACTTAGCATAATGAGAATTAACATCATGGTCCCATATTGTCTATTAGAAGATAAATCTTGTTAAACAACATGCAACATAAAGTGTACACTAACGATAAAAATAAGATTTTTAAATATCAGAAACAAGAAAAATTGAGCTCAATGTATCAAAATACGAAGAGCATCAAACTAATAAAGGGTTTTGGTAATGCCATTCTCATGACATGTTGGTTAAATATCTTCGGTGACAACCCTTTCGTTAAAGGATTCGCAATCATGAGATTGGTGCTAATATGCTCAATTGACACCCTATGCTTCTGAACTTCTTTCTTAACGACAAGATATTTTAATTTCATGTGTTTAGCACCTTTGGAATACTTGTCGTTTTTGGAAAAGAAGACTACATGTGGAGTTATTACGATAAATTTTCAATGAGTTTGATAATCTCGTCGACAATTCCAAGTTACGAAATAAAATTCCGTAGTCATAAGCTCCCGATTGTAGCTCGAAGCTGAGCCGCAAATTCAGCTCCATAGTGGAAGCAGTATGATGATACGTCGCACTTTTCCATGAGATTGCTCCTTCACCGAAATGAACAAATAGTCGAATGTTGATTTTCCAGTATCAACACGTCAAAGAAAATTTGAATCTGAATATCCTATCACTTCAAGATCTTTAGATCTTCTATAAGTGAGCATGTGGTCCTTTGTTCCTTATAGATACCTCAAAACTTTCTTTGCAGCTTTCCAATAATCTATTCCTGGATTATTTTGATACCTGCCCAACATACCGACAACAAAACTAATTTATGGTCTGGTACAAGTCTGAGCATACATTAAGCTTCCAACAATAGATGCATAAGAAATTTTTTTCATTTGTTTACGTTCCAAATCATTCTTTGGCACTGCATAAGGCTGAATTTATCTCCTTTTTGAATTGGAGCAACACTTGCCGAGCACTCTTCCATACTGAATCTCTTAAGAACTCTTTCGATATATGTTTTCTGAGACAGTCCTAAAATCCTTGTGATTTATCACAAATTATTTTAATTCCAATCACATATGATGCCTCACTCATATCTTTCATTTTAAAGTTCTTAGAGAGAAAATTCTTGGTTTCATATAATAAACCAAGATCATTAGTAGCTAGCAAGATGTCATCAACATACAAAATAAAAAGTATGATCTTGCTCCCACTAACCTTTAGATATATACACCGATGTCGGCGTTATTTTGGGTGTGGAGTTGCCCGTTGGAAGCTGTCGGTCGTTGGAATCGAAATTCCGTCGCCCGCTTCGGAAGGACGTTTTAATTTACATATATATAATTTTAGAAAAATATGAAATCAAACTGACTCCATATTTTTCATAGCTTAAATGAAAGAGCGCTACACCTCAAGACCTGCATTTATCCTGAGAGATAAACACAAGACTTGAGGGTGAGGCTCGATCAAATAAACTAAGAAATATATGATGTCCGTTTGGTCTGCGAAACTATTTTATTTGCCAACAAGTTCCCCTATTTAATACGAAGGATTAAATAAAGCATTTTAAGCTGGATTCGGAAAAGCTTTCTATAAGAGTAAGCCTCTATAGTTAATTACATCTTAAATGATCGAAGTCACTTAAGAAAACTCTCGATAAAAATTAGAAAATATTATCTTCAAGGAGGTCAAAATGATAGGACTTTTCAACGAAATCGGACAAAGAGGTGTGAAAGGGAATTGACTCAAATTTGGAACATTTATTGTAGAATCCAAAGGAGGAAGAAGTAGGGGATGTCAGAGATCCGGAGGTGAACCTCGGTGACTTCTCAAGTTATCATATGGTTTGACTTGAATTTAGGAGAAATTATTTAAATGTTTCATCCTGCCAATTTTATTTAATTAGGGCTTACATTTGTGTGAAACGGTCACACGAATAGCTTGGAAGATATGAGGATTTAGGTCGTAACGAACGACAACCTCAGAATCCTAAAACGAGTTGGGGCTTATATTGTACAGCAGAGCTATACAAAGACCCAAAGAGAAGTTGAGGATTTATGTCGCACTAGGCGAACGACTTTGAAATCCTATGGATTGTTGTTTAATCACTAAGGAATGATTTAGTTGGTGAAAACATGTTTTGCTGTTGAAGATAGCCCTGCCGCCTACCGCGCTAGCTCCAAGCTCCTTGTCGTGACGAGTTTAAGTTTTCTAGGGTGGAAGTTATGATGTCAAATCAGGTGGCTTACATGGTTATAGTTCTCATAAATACCCTATAAAAACATGTTTAATGTTAGTACAGTGTATAACAGGGTGTATAGCATAAGAAGACAGTAAAGCATGCAATAAAGAATATGATACAACATGCTAAAAAGAAAAGTAGCAGGTACAAAAAGTAACATGCTGTAAATATAAACAAACCTGTATACCTGAGAGATTCGTTATTTTCTTAAATATAGCAGGCTGAAATGCATCATATAAATGAAAGCCAAGTAGAAAAAGAAATGTCGTCCAGAAAACTCGAGAAAGAACGGCGAATGACTCACGGTAGAAAACTCGGGAAAATGAATAACAATTTAAATAAAATCATCAAAAACTCGGGAAAGTCCCGGAGAACGGACCACGAGTGCTTCACTAAAATCATAAGAAAAATTCGAAGAAAACCGCAAGCACTCGGGTCGGGGCTAGGCTCAGAAACTGTGTAGTTATACTCGAGGGTTGTCGAAGGCTACTCTGTCATCCGAATGTATAGAGCTCGTCACTCAATTAGAAGGGTGTCCTACTAAACCTAACTTAGGAGGGTGTTCCTTAACCCGGTATTGATAATCAACAAGTGAACAACCAAGTTATAATATATTTTTAAAATTTATATTTTTAGCATGCACGTGGATTTCAGGCATACAAAAGAGAGTTTATATCAATGTTTTGATTATAGTGAAAATATGTTTTGTTGTAAATATTGTATCTGTTTTTATCCAATCCGTTTTGATCAATTTTTTGAAAATTATGGTACGTCCACGAGTCGATCATTTCGTTTGACTTAGGATCACTAACAACCTAAGAAGCTAGGGGTGCCCCGCTTGTCTTGTAGCGGTGAATGATACCGTCATCCTACGTTTCACCGGATCCCTGGAGCGGGTCTTGGTATCGTAGGATGGAATATCATTTCACTTTACCACCGGTGTGCCTTTGTCATCAACACCTTATGCCCCAAAACAAAACCAAAACCAAAACCAAGAAAAACGAAAGAAAACAAATCAAAGAACAAAGGGGGAAGGAAAGGAGACTAACCCATCTCCTTCAATTAAAAAAGAGAGGGGGGGCCCAAACGGTAGGAGGGTTAGTCTAAAACACCCCTAAACAAGGCTTGAGACGTTTCCAAACCTCACAAATTAAACCAAAGATGAATAATCCAAGAAAGACCCCCACTAGTATTTCCAAACCCCAAATATTGAAGTTCTCCAACTCCCAACTTAATTCACAACTCGAAATCTATGAGAAGTGATGAAGATCTTGCCACAGCTGCTCTAGGTGTATATAGTACTCCTGAATCGATCTATCACACTGAATCACTGTCTCTATCTTACGCTGAATCTGAAACACCCTCATGTGGTTCTCAGCTTCAGTATAGATCTTTTTCAGCTTCGCCCAAATATCACTCACCTTCCACAGGTAATCAATGGAACCATCAAGTTGAGTAGCCAGGTGTAAAACAAAGCATATTTGGTCCTTCACTCATCTCTCTTAGCATTGTCACCATTTGGCTCAACCCCCGTTAGGTATCATTCTAGTCTCTTTCCTACTAGGGCAGCCTCGATTCGATGCAGCCAACTTAGATACGTGGCCATTCCATCGAGCTTCAGATCCACATGAGGGAGATCTCGCTCACCTACGTGGCTACGTCGGAGCATATGCCGAGGTAGTTGCACTCGTCGAGATGCTAGCTCCCTGTATGAGCCCAATCAAGACCTTTAGAACTTTGGGATCCATTTTCCCCCATAATTTCCAATCCCTTACCTCCAGCACTATCTCTGTTTCCGACATTTTTAATCACAAGGATCATGTCTTGATCACATAGATCACACACGACCTCCTACAAGTCTGAGCGATCCGCTTTGCCTTAGCCTGCATGAAACCGACCGTAGCTGCTTTAATCCTTCGCCTCCCTACTGTCAAGTGCAACTCCAGAAACAAAGGCCCTGCTCCGCTACCTTCCTCACTCCCGAGCCGCAAACAAGGCCGAACCAGGCATACCTCCCTTGCCGCGATGACTGAACTGCTGCATACGAAGACCACTAAGTTGCTCCCACATTCTTGTTTGATGCTTAAGCCTACTCTATTAGCTCTTACCGTAATTTTTCACTTGGATCGCTTCACTAGGACGCCGATGTCAACCCTGCTCTTCGCGTCGCTGCTGCTCCGCTATCCCAGGCCCTGATCGCGATTGCTTTGCGATTTTGTAGGCGACACACTTCCTGCTTCGTGATCTCGGGCCCTAATAGCGATTACTTCGTGTTTTCGGGAACGACATTCCTATTTCGTGATCTCGAGCCCTAATCATGATTGCTTCACGTTTTCGAGGATGACATCAAAGAAGATCCATGGATCGAGCGGGAGGCGGAAAGTTAGGGCTTTGATACCAAATAAAAATTCTAAAAAAAATATTCTTCATTTCATTAATGCGGGTTTATATAAAGCCATACATGTTACAATATTTACAAATAAATTCTAGACTTCTTCTATTTACAAATAGGACCCTAAATTAGATTCAAATACTAAAATCCCAATTTCTATAGAGTTGGCTTATAAATTCTAATCTGTAACTTATCATTAAGTGCTATAGAAGGGTATTATGTATTGTTCACAAAATCTTTACGAACAACTTCGATTCACCTTAGTATATATTTTACTCTTTTTTCTTCGTAATTTTTCAACCTTAATTTTTTTCACCTAAATAGGTTTGATTTTTACCCCTCATTCTACATGTTCGAATCACTTAAATTAAATAATTAAAATTTTTAACAGATATTACTTCAACTGTCAATTTATTATTATAATTCCATAATTATTCTTCGTAGTTGTACTATATTTATCTTAGCATTCCCACTTTTGTCTCTCTCAAATCATTTATCAGTTATTTTTTTTAATTCTCAACCTAATTATATTTTTATAACTTTTACCTTGAATTCTCCATCTCTTATTGCATGGCACTCCTTATAAATTTCAAATTTCTCCATTTTAACCTTAAATTTATCCTTTACTCTAAATTTTACCCTCATTTGTATTCCCATTTCTTTTTATAGTAGATTCAAGCTATTTAAATCTTTACAATACGTTTCACTTTTATCTTTTAACAATAACTATCAACATTATTAAAATCCTGCCCGATAAAATTACAAATCATGTACTCAATTTTTATTCTATTAATTCAAAGACATTTATTTTCTAAATATTTTCTCCATTATTATATTGTTCACCTTTAAAAATGGTCTCATTGATTTTATTTTTATGCTATTTGTAAATTGTCTGCACTAGACACCTTACGTTTAATATTCTCCATAGGCATCTCATAACCAATATGTAAGTTATGAACTAAATTTTATCTTTACTGTGATTTGAGTAGTAGCAAATCTAGTGGTGGAGATGTAATATTGAGTGATCAAGTCACTAAAAGGTGTGAATATTTTAGATATCACGACTATTGTTCGAAATGATGGTGATATATATGGAGATTTTATTTGTAGAAGTTAAGTTGGGTGATTGAAGTGGAGGAATGCTTCAGGCCTATTTTTTGATAGAAAAGTACCATTTAGACTTGAAGAAAAAATTTATAAGATGGTGACACTTACAATGCTTTAAGGCTCATAATTTTGTCCTGTAAAAGAGAAGCATAAAAATTAAGTTAAAATGGAGAATGCTAAGGTTGGAGTAGCTTCAAGTGGCATGCAATAAGAGATGAATAACTTATCCACTAGGAGAATGCTAAGGTGCACTGAGAGACAAAATGCGAAATGAATATATCCGAGGAGGGGTTGGAGTAGCTTCAAGTGGCAGAAAAGGTTAGATAGAGTCGTCTTAGATGGTTTGATCACATTAAACGTCGATCATTTGACGACGACTTATGTTTGGTAGAGGTAGACCTAAAAAAGACCGGCATGTTGTATAAAAAATGATTTTAATTTATTATAATTAAATGAAAATATGATACTCAATTGGATACAATGGAGGAAAAGGATTTATGCTGCTGACCCCACTTAGTGGGATAAAGGCTTGTTGTTGTTGTTCTTGTTGAAACTCTTTGGTCACTCCATGATAACTTTAATATTACTTAACCCTCCATCATATATATTTTCCTTTAATCAGTGATATGCTATATGGCTTTAGTATTTTCTCATAAAAAATGTTTTATGTTGATGCTGTCATCATTTCTTAATGAACGGTGTCCCTAAAGATAGATATCAATGTATATTCTAATCATTAAAGGGCAAAATGATACTTTGGTCTTTTGGGGATTCCTTGAACAACTTGATCAAGCTACTATTCAAGGCACTATTTACAATTTGAATTCCTATAACACTATCAATTGTTTTTGTGGCATTATTCAACGCACTATTTACATATTGATTTCCTATAAAACTATCAATTATTTTGTTGGCATTATTCAAGGTACGACAATGTTACTGTTCCCATTTTTGTGGAGATAGTCCCTGTACAGTAGTAATGATATTTGATTTTTTTTTTCTTTTTTTTCTTTTGTAGTTCTAATTTTAATTTTATAGCGAGGATTAAGTTTCAGCCATTGTCTACAATTATTGGTTTAAGTCTTGGCTTTATATGGATTGAGGTTTACAGTACTTTTTTCAGAGTACTTTGCATAATTCCCCAAATGAAGAGGCTTCTTTCTTAAGAAAAATAGTACCCTTTTAACATGAGGCTAGTGCATAATTTTACCCCTTGAAGTTCTTACAAGAAACTATTACCTAAATATTTCACTAATAGATACTGATAATTAAGTTCTAATATTAAGAGATGGTGGTTGGATTCAATGTAATGTTGGACCAATGGATGAACGCCTTGTATTATAAGTGGCTTGTGGTTTGTGGTAGAATGATTGGATAAATGGCATTTGATTATTGAATTTTAAATGACAATCAGCAAAGCAATCTTAGGATAAAAGATGGAATTACTCTTTTGGTATTAGAGATATGACCTTTAGGTTTTTAGGCTGTTAGTTTTGAAGTTTGAGTTGACTTTGGTGGTCAATGATAAGAAAATATACGAAAATTTAACAAGTAATGTTAAAAATGAAAACAAAGTGTATAATGCTTTAGATCCAGGTGTTGGGTTTACAAAAATGATTCCAACAAAAAAAGTGTGGTCTATCAAATTAGAATGTCAATGTAGAGTAAAGTTACTCTAAAAGTCGTGTAAGTACCGTATATAATATGATTAACAGATTGTTATACATCATTTCAGTGTGTACTATCGAGATAAGCAACAATATCATTTAGATTGGGGAAAAAGATGTTACAGGTATACTTATACTGAGACACCAATGGCCTAGATGTAGCTTAAAACTTTTGAATAAATGAATGGTGGCTTCATTAGCCAACTTAGTTTGTTTGGGGCAGCTGCAGCTTAATAATAAGTTGCTGCATAGTTGCTCCCACAGGAAGCTGCTACGGATAAGCTGGTTGTTTGTTTTTTGCACTTTGAAAATAACTTTGTTGCGGCTGTGTTCTAAACAAATGATCATTCTGCCCCTATATAGTAATGTTGTTTGCAACATAACTGTTCATACCAGTACATTCTATACTTTAAAAACAAATATCTAGTGCAGAACATTACAAAATAGATATATACACCTCAGTTAATAGTGAGTAACATGACTACTCAAATTAAGAAAAAAGACTATTAAAATAATAATTAATAATATGATAATATTATTTTTAAAATATAGATGATATATGCCATAAGCTAAGTCGTCCTTTAGGGATACTCTCCATGCCCGATTACTCTCGGCAATGGAATTTTTTAGCTTATTTGCCCACCTAAAATAGCCATAGTTTTCCGTGATTCTCGGCTGACACTTGTAAATCTGTCTCCTCGTAGCTTTGTGGTTGACATGAGTTAGCAGAGAACTTTGACGTCCACAGTAGTAGTGCAATTCTTTGGTGGTACCATAAATCCTCGAGCTCATCTTACCTGAATGCTTAAAAAAATTACCCCTAAACATTTTACAAGTAAAAGTTGATAACAGAAGTAATTAATTATAGTTTTATGCAAATGTGAGGTCTTGGAGAACTCATTATATAAACTAACGAATATGTTACTATAAGAAGATAACAAACCTTATAAGATAAGGGTTCTTGGTTGTCTTTAACTCACGTAATGCCAAAGCTCGTATGTCACACATGAATATCACCAAAAAAGGTCATCCAGAATAACCTAAAAAACCTTAGCACCAAAAAGAAGAGAGGAACTTAGTTGCATTCATTAGAATTTCATAAGTGACACCAACCAATAACAACATAAATGCTATCCAAAAGAACCCATAAGGTCAAATGTCTAATCATAAACCTCCAAAATTAAGGAAAAAGAAGAAATGCAAAAAGAATAAAACATATACAAATTACATAAAAAATGAAAACAATAAATATCAAATGTATAAGGAACAAAAATAAATATGAATTGTATAAAATACTGATACAATAAACAATGAATGACTTCAATAACCATTGCTATTAATAATATGATAAAAACTAATATTTTTTCCGATCACTCTCCAATTATCGCATCCGTAATTTGTTCCCTCAACTTTGTTACAACGCTTGCATCTTCTCCGTCTTTAGTGCAGGCCTCAAGAATATATTGCTAAATCTCATTGGGTGGCCCGCAAGCAACTGTCCAACCTCTTTGTCGCCAATATATGAGGATGTCATGCAAGGGAGACGCGCTATGTACGAGTTATAATATTCGTACATCAGACCTACTGTAGCTACAACTCTCTTTCCGCGTCTTTCTCTAGTTTCATCCATGTATTTCGATATCGAAGTGGCTAAAGACATAAGTATCAATGAATTAGCTACAATGATATAAGATTATGAGCAAAACCAACATTGCAAATAATATTACAGAAGTAAATAGAAAACATAACGAGGAATAAAAACTCTCAAGTAAAATGACATATCCAAAGTAGCATAAATATCCTAAACATTAGAAAAAAACCATAAACAAATACAAATGTTCCCACAAGAATTTAATAAAAAACTCCCTAAAATGTCATTATTCTTATGAAAATGACATAGATAAGCCAGCATACGATCAGCAGACATCATTATGAAAAGTCTCTCCGGGTCGAATCTTCAAACAACTTCATAAAAAACAAATACAACAACATGTCCTCGCAAATTTTTGGAGTTGCATCCAGAATTCACATCACCTGCTGTACAGAAGTTGCTTATGGTGGGTTGGGGCCATTGGCGCATGAAGCCACTAACTATGAGATCTGGTTTCCAAGAGAAACAACTCGCTCTTTTTTTTTTTTCAACCCAAGGACGTTTTGACCGGCTCATGGACACAACTTCATGGAGGACTGGGCTGGGGCCTTCGTTGGATTCACCTGTTTGGTCAGTTCTCAAACTTTCGGGGGTGCCACCAAACCCCAACTTACTGGGGGCACATGTATTGTTGCTTACCATGACACCTCCAAACATACGATTCAACTTCTCCTCCAGCTCATGATCAATTCCACTGTATTTAAATTTTTTACAGAAGACACCACCTACAAATTCATATAACTTGTTATTGGATTTGAGACAAATTAAAAATTGGTAAAAATAGGGGATATTTCAAAAATGCTCATCGTCAGTCTCTCTGTCAATCACTCCTCCAAAGTGTCAATTGTTCGTTTTACCTGTTCCCACCCCAAGTTTGTTGATCATCGCTTCAATTCCTTCCAGATATCATACTCACTGCTTGTACTTACTTTGAATTATCCAATAATATTTTTTCCAGTCTTTCTTGCTGAAATAGGTTGTTGGCCCATTTTTCAGTTCAACCTCCTTGTAGCAAACGTTACAAAATATTAATTTTGTCACTTTATCCCACATTACAGATGAACCGACTTCTTTTGTCTTAACCATTGTATTACTAGCATGAAAAACTAATTAACATAAATAACTCAAAGAAAAATATGAATGCCACAATATCATCACTAATGTCTCTCCACATACCACCTACACTAATGTCTTCAATTCCTTCCAGATATCATACTCACTTCCTGTACTTACTTTGAATTATCCAATAATATTTTTTTCGGTCTTCCTTGCTGAAATAGGTTGTTGGCCCATTTCTCAGTTCGACCTCCTTGTAGCAAACGTTACAAAATATTAATTTTGTCACTTTATCCCACATTACAGATGAACCGACTTCTTTTGTCTTAACCATTGCATTACTAGCATGAAAAAACTAATTAACTTAAATAAAAATGTCACAATATCGTAACTCAAAGAAAAATATGAATGCCACAATATCATCACTAATGTCTCTCCACATTACACTAGAATACCACCTACGCATCACCACTTCCACCACCTCCACACACCAACACCTTCACACACCAATACATCCACAACACCACCACCGTCACCTCCGCACAAATACAACCACACACCAACCACCACTTCCACAACACTATCAACACATCCTCTAATACAAATATTAACCACATTCGCAATATCACCACCTCCACACATTCGATAACACATCTTCTGACATAAACACAACCACACACCAACAACCACCCCTACACATCCACCAACACATTCTCTAATACAAACACAACCACACACAAACTACTATCTTTACACAAACCAACGTACACCACCACCAACATCAAAGATAAAGATAAAACCTCATCCCACATTTTTCATTTGATGCAGTTACATACAAGACATTGCTATCAACAAATCGAACACCTTCTTTTAGCCATTTGTCAAATTCTCACTCAAACATCAAAGATAAAGATAAAACATCATTTCATATTTTTCATTTGAGGTAATAGGGCACCCGAAACATTACTATCAACAAATCAAATACTCTATTTTAGCCATTTCTCAAATTCTCACTCAACATCGAAGGTAAAGATAAAACCCCACCTCATACTTTTCATTTGAGGATACTACATAAAGAGCTCCTGAAACATTGCTATGAACAAATCGAACACCCTCTTTCAGCCATTTCTTAAACTGTCACTCAAACATCAAAGATAAAGATAAAACACCATCGCTTATTTTTCATTTGAGGATACTACATGCAGGGCACCTGAAACATTGCTAACAACAAATCAAGCACCCTCTTTCATCCATTTCGCAAATTCTCACTCAAATATCAATTGTAAAGATAAAATCTTATTCCATATTTTTCATTTGAGGATACTACATACAGAACACCCGTAACATTGTATCAACAAATCAAACACCATCTTTCAGTCATTTCTCAAATTCTTACTCAAACATCAAAGATAAAGATAAAAACCACCCCATATTTTTCATTTGATGATACTACATGCAGGGCATCCGAAACATTGCTAACAACAAATCAAAGTCCCTCCTTCAGCCATTTTTCAAATTCTCACTCAAACATCAAAGGCAAAGATCTTCATTCTATCTTTTTCATTTGAGGATACTACATACAGGACACCTTAAACATTGCTATCAACAAATCAAGCATCCTCTTTAAGCCTTTTCTCAAATTCTTACTCAAACATAAAAAAAAAAGATAAAATCTCATTCCATATCACATTCAGCCACAAATTTACAAAATCCAAATTACAAATCATAACGAGAAAGCCACAAATCACAAAATTCAAATTCTCACTTCAAACTGCAAATGGGAAAACCAGAAATAGCAAAATTCAAATTTTCACTTCAAATCACAAATGAGAAAGCCACAAATTGCAAATAGAAAGTCATTCTATTGAAAAAAATAGGTGATACTGTGGGAGGACAGAGAGCATAGTAAACAGAGAGTCGGAGATCAAAGAGAAGAGGGAGAGTATAGAGGTAACCCGTTGCTATCAGAGATCAGAGGGAAGAGGGAAAGGAAAAAAGGCAATCCGTTGCTACTGGAGAGAGGCGTGAGAGAGGAGCGATCGAGAGAGACGAGGGCAGAAGAAATGCGAGAGAGAGGGCAGCGGTGAAAGGGGAGCGCGAGAGGGTAGTTTAGTAGTAAGTTTGGGAAAAAACGTGGGCCGTGGGGTCGAACCCGCGGCACTCATTCAACATAAAATTTTAAGAAAAGCAGCCGCCCATGTTTAACATAGATTTTTAAGAAAAGTAGCCACGCCGCTGTTTCCAAACGCTTCATCTATCGTTTTAAGAACGCACTGCGTCAAATAAGCTACCCCAAACTGACCCTTAGTCTATTCTGGCATGACATTTGTTAATGATGATTCTATATCTACACTTGTCTTTGTATGTCTTCTGCTACTTAGTTTCTTCCATCTTGGTTTTTTAGTTTTCTCAAATATACAATTGCTTGTAGAGAGGTAACCTTTTTGATGGATTCATCAATGTTTAATGCAATTTAATTTCGTTCTTAATCTTGATGACCGATATAAGTTTTAAATATCTGTGTGTAGAGAAGGTAACCTTCTTAGTGATTGTTGCATTCAAGATTAAATATATTTGATTTGCTTCTTAATCTAGATGACCCGTGTTTGATAAACCAGTTATGAAACTGAATTGATTTATCTTACTTGGACTCTTTGCATTGTTGTGAGCGTAAAGAACAATGCTATTTTGACCAACGTACCGTAATGAACTGTAATGCATTTGTCATTCTAAACTTGCATTCTATCTAATGTTGCACATGCGCGCTAAAATTATTTTTTGTCATTGGCTGAAGAGTCTAATATAGGTGTTAAGAATTTGAAAAGAGTGCTTAATTACTGCTACTAGAATCCTGATTCACCATTAGTTGCCCACATATTTTGATTCCATGATAACATCAATTTTTTATTTGGCTCTTGGAATTTGTTCCTGTTTGATTTTTGATATCTGATAGTTTACCATGCTTGTAGGATTCCAAAATAAGAAACAAACATGATGGGTGTCAAGGCTCGTCCAGCTTCCACTGATCCTCCTAAAATAGAGATGGGAGAGATAGACACTAGGGCGCCCTTTGAATCTGTCAAAGCTGCTGTCAGCTTATTTGGTGAGGTTGCATTGTCCAGTGATAAATCTGCATCAAGAAAACTAAAGAGCCCATCATATGAGGTGAGCTGTGAAATGGTTTTTTATTGAAGATTTTTATGAATTTTATTACTCAGTATTACCATAGCTATTTGATTTGTTTAGGTAAGTTATCTAGTTGACATAGTGATTGTGATAAAGGTGAAACACCTAAATTTTTGTTTTTATGAAGCTTTCAAATCCATTCCTATTGTCTCTGTGGATACTTGAATCAATACTAGCAAACTCCAATGTGATATTTTGTATATACTCCTGCAAACTTAAGGGGTTGTTCTCCATCATGCGCAAGTCTCGATTTTTTGTTTTTTGGCATTTTACCTATAAATTAGATGCAGCTATTATTTGTTGTAACTAGTGTTTTAAATTGCTATATGACCATAATTCACTTACATGTGTGACACTAATAACATGTAGGGGCATTTACAGACGAAGACGATGACAACAACAACAACAACAAAGCCTTCATCCCACTTTGGGGTCGGCTACATGAATCATTTTTCTCCATTGCATCTTATTTAGTGTCAAATTTTCATTTACTTCTAATAAATTAAGATCATTTTTGATGCAATAAGCCCAAGTCTTCCTAGGTCTACCTCTGTCTTTCTTAACATCAGTTGAATCTAAAACATCTACTTTCCTGATCGGATCATTTTTTATGTGTGACACTAATAACATGTAAGGGCATTTACAGACGTACCACATAATTCTTATGTATCTACGTATCTAAAACCTAGATTACATGCATAGCACTGAAGTCTTTAATGTCACATAAAAATACCACTATTACCAACTTTTTAAAAGAAAAATATGCATTTTCATGCTTATGTTATGATACCAAAGTTTTATAAATGTAAATTTCAAGCTTTGCGTGTTAGATACGTAAATACACAAGAATTGTGTGGTATGTATGTAAATTTTACTAACATTTAACACAACTTTAAATGATTCGAAATTTTTGACTTGCCGTGGGAACCAGTCCTAAGAGGTAATCGAGTAATGAAATCCTACACCTTATTGAACTGTTCAATTTATTTGACTTTGATTTTATTTATGCACAAAATGGTCGGTTTAAACCAGTAGATTTTTGTTGCAACAACAATTAGATTGATTTTCATTTTTGAACTTTGACACGCCTTTGGAATAAGGCTAATGATGATTATGATGATGGATGCTCTAAGTTTGCAACCCAATAGTTTTTAATTTGTGCTGTTCTTTGACACGTTAATGCTAAAATGGTTAGGATGGCTATTTATTTCCTCGACGATAACCTGCAAAACTTGTTGCTTGTACTTGTTATACCTATTATTTTTCTTTTGAATTATATGGTTATAATGGTGAAGTGTTACCTCTTGCCTTGTGAAATTATTCGATATGAAAAATTGGGTAGCTCGACAGGTCTTTGTTGTAGTCTGCACTCTGCAAAATAGGATTTGTTTCCTTTATTTTTTAGAAAAAAGGGAGTTTATGTCTGGAAATGTTTTTTTTTCTTTTTTGAAAGTTAGTAGGATTTTTGTTTGGTCTATCTTTTTTCACAACTAAGTCCTCATTTACTAAACCATTAAGAGTGATACAACTGCTGACTGAGCACCCCACCCTTAAGAGTGAGGCACTTGTTGGATTTTACCTGTCAAATCTCCTAGGTAAAGGTCTTGTTGACATAGGGTCCGTTTGGGGCAGTTTATGCACTATAGAGCATTTTCAAAGCACCTCCTTGTCGTATTGGAATAATCCATCGAAGTTACCTATTAAACGCGGCCACGAGATCGACCCCGCGTTCCTTTGAGGGTGTATTACCCCTCTGTCCGTTCGTCTCTCTCGATTCTGGTCTGCCCTAGTGCGATCGCTCTCACGAACCCTGTAAGGTCATGCCTCTCTCCCTCTGCTGCATCTCTCGCACATAGCTTTGCCTTTTCTCATCCATCCGATCTCTAGTTACTGTGATCTGTGAGTATTTCGTGCATTAATCGTCGATGGAATGACTTTCTTTATGTGTTTTTTGGCTCTCTGATTCGCAATTTGCTGGGTTAGAATTTTTCTTTATGCAATTTTTGGCTCTCTGTTACGTGTTCCTATGACTCTCTGGTTTAGGGTTTCTCTGATTTGCGATTTTTGGCTTACTTGTGTATGATGGAATTTTGTGGTCCTCGTAGGACTGATTATTTTAGTTGAAGGTTGGTTTTTAGTCTCCGCAGCATGATTATATATGCAACAATGAAGAATTTATTCATCACAACCATCAAGAATTTTTTTCTTCTTTGTTTGAGAAGCATATTATTTTGTTATTTTCTTTTGGTGTACTATGAAATGTTGGAGATTTTTGTTTGTGGATTGGTGCTGGTTATTGCCATTTTTACAAATCTTCTTTTGTCTTTTTTCCTTTGCTTATCTTGCACTTGCAGACAATGAAAATGATGGCTGGTATTAATGCACATTTTAGGACTAATATACTTTTTATATTTTTATTTGAGAACATATGATGACTGATTATTATTAGTTAGATTTTTGTGCTGAGGATTTTGGATTGTAGTGTTGAGGAAATGCAATTATATAGACTTATTATATGGTTGTTATGTGGCTTGGTTAGATTGCAGTACTTACACGGAAATGGTTATATGAATTACAATCAAAGGTAATGTTTTTACTCCCAAATATGCAAAATTTGCATTAGAGATGCTTAATCCGTCAACAGTTTATGGAGAAATTAGATAAGGCTGGTTTGCAATTTTTTATCATTGCTTGAATTTAACAAAAGACGCTTCTCTTTACGCGGCGTAGTTGAAAGAACGTTTGGAGTGAAAAAAGAAATAAGTCATACTGCATGGTATGCCGACGTATCCCTTTTCGAAGCAGTCGCAGATTGTATTTATTGGTAAATTTTAATGCTTAGCGACTCAATTATGATGCAAGAATTTCTGACTTTACCAACCTATCTCTATTTTGAGGATTGATCTTTTTACTTATTCCGTCGTTCATTCTGATATTTTGTTGGTGTCATTGTAAACTTGTTTTTTATTCTTTTATGCTTATAACTATTTTTATCCATTTTTTCGTGTAGCATCTGTGACATGCTATTTTTTCTTGTTTCGTGATAAAAAATCATCGTAATTTCATCTATTTTAGTATTAGCTTGAATATTATATTCGTAAGCTTTCTTTGTTCAATGCTAATTTTCAGATATTTCAACTTCCAAATGATGTCTGAATTTTAGTAATTGTTCATATAGCATCGTTTACTTTGGTATGAAGCACCGGCCTTTTTTACTAGCAGAAATCTGCAATCGGAATGATAAGTTAGGGTTTTTTTGGGGCAGCTGCAGCTTATTAAAGAATCTACTGATAAGCTGATTAAAAATAATCTGTTGATAAGCTAGGTGTGGTTGCTATTATAATTTTTTATTTTTATTTGAAAAGTCAGACCGCTGTAAGAAAGCTCCCACCGCACTTAGGTAGGTGCGATGTTAAAAAACTATTTTTAGCATTTTGAAAACGCATAAGCTGATAAAACGTAGTTTACACAAACAGGTCAGGTGCGTTTTCAAAACGCTACCGCACCAAATAAGCTGTCCCAAACAGACTCTTAGTTATATAAGGCTTTGAGGGTATTTAACCATGCCAATTAATACTTTAATGCTGCTTTTACTACACTATCATACAATTTAGACTTAATTTAAGTCAAATTTAATCCAAGAACAACATAAACAGGTCAATTCTAATCTTATAGTGTTGACCTTCACATTTACTCATGTGAATCATATGATTAAACTTGAAATGCCTCGATGTCCGCTAAATTGATCCAACCAACGCTCGTTTGCAAACAAACAATGCCTCGAACCTTGCCTTTGCATTCATAGCGTTAAAATTATCTAAGAAAGAGGCTTCCATGATTGAAATGAGCAAACAAATGGAAGACAATGGTAGTCGAATGCGACGTCATGCGATCAAACATTAAATGTCTTGATCACAAAACGAACTACTCGAGCTAATCCAAAATATCAAAATTGCTTAAGGAGGAGTCTTCTATGATCGGAAGAACTAAGAACAGCAAATGCGACATATCACCAATGCGACATGCGGACTCGAATTTCCTTGCTCATCATCAAATTTTGCTTGAACAATTAGAGACCAATCATAAAACAGACTACATGAGCGCGTTAGAATATTGACTTTGCCTATAGAGAACACCCATATTGTTAGAGTTTTATATATTAGTCGAGGACATACAAATTGATGCGTTTTGCTATTTTGCAGGTAACAAAGGCTTATGCACATCTTGTTAGGTGTGGTGGGTAAATTTAAATTTTGGTCGTGGTGTCCCGTGATAACAATCACGCACTACTTGTTAGGTGTGGTGGTTAGACCGAGCCCCCAAGGTAACCTCGAAGCGGGGATGACGCTGGGAGGTCTCGGCTATCGAAATGCTACGGATTTTTGATTGTCCGGAGATTTAAATAGAATTAAATGTACTTTTATGAACATGAAAAAATATGCAAAATGATTAAATAAAAGAAGCATAATATGGAGTTAAGAATAAAATGAACTTGAAGATTTGCCTATCATTGCGAAGGAAATCTTATGTCAAACATTCAAGTATACAACAATTGGAGAAGCAAATGCAAGCAATAAAATTCATTATATAAAGGATAAACAAGATTCAAACTCATACTCGAATATGCCACTAGATCCGCTACCCAATTACGCAAGCGGACATAAGGCGTTTTATTAGAAGACTAGCAAACTCTGGCACACTCACCACCTAATCCACAACCCCAATTATATGAGTACACATAAGGAGAAATTAATAGTTTTAAGATAAAAATACAACAACAACAAAGCCTTAATCCCTCTAAGTGGGGTCAGCTACATGAATCCTTTTTCTCCAGTTTTAAGATAAAAATATTCGCATAAATTTAATGATAATACACTCTTACAAATAATAATAAAACCCCATAACAGTTAGTCTAATCAAGTTTAAAATTTCAAATGTGCTCCGACCAATGCACTAAATGCTTAATCACAATGTTTGAGAATGTTTTGCGGGCAATGAGATGCTCGCCTATGAGGCATGGTTGTAAGTCTCACACTTTGACATTTCTGATCATCCTCTCAATAAGAACCAGAGTTGACAAGATTGAATCCTCGCTCAGTTAGTTTAATCCTTTTCATTAGGACAGGAGCTGACAAGATTGAGCTCAAAATATATCAGTCTGATTCTTCTCACAAGAACTGGAGTCGACATGACTTTTGCTTTCAATGATATTATGCCATAATTTTTCTCAATAATAGCCAAGCTAATTGTGGATATCAACCAGAGGGGTATATTTTTAATAGTAAGCTCAAAAGAATATTTTTTAAATTCAACTACTGTAAATCATGAATCTGACCCTCGGTAAGAGGGACAGAGACGACTTGTTTCAAAGACATCATTCCACGATGATGACCGTGTTGATAGAATATTTCGACCAGAGGTTTATTTTCAAAATTAAACTTTAAAAAATGTTTAAAATTTAATGGATATAACTTTGAGCCCGAACCATTGTCAGCGAGACAGAGTTGACAGGGTTAAAAGTCCATCGCGATGGTGGGCATATTTATTGCACATCTTATCTGGAAGAGTTCATTTATAAAACTAAGATTTTAAATTATAAATTCAAAATGTTTTAATGCAAATTAATCAATGAAAAGCTAAAAATAAAATTCATCCATCCTTCACAATAGTTTATCGGTGTGGATAAATTTAAGATTGACCCGAGCTCATATCCAATGTTATATGAATTACTAAATTTAAACTCAAAACAATTTTGTACCATTGAGGATGTGGTTGAGCCTCCATTCGCGTGGTTTAGCCAGTACGCTCCACAAAAGAAGCAGTTATGACCATAACCCTTTGACCAGGTGGTTTAGCAGTAGCTCTAGTAAGTGGTTTGGCTAGAAAACTCCACTGTGAAATGCTCGTGGTTGTAAGTCCTATGTTTCCCTATAACATTTTACCCTTTTGAGTTATGAGTCATAGGATATATTTGATAGGATATGAAGTTGGATTAGTTCCCTTAGTTCATCCCAAGTCTATAAGGTTCTCTTGGACGAAATAATCAATGAATACTAACAAGGATTTTCATGTTAGGTTGGGTCAATTATCTCCGTTGACTAAGTAGACCAGAGGTCGGAATTATGAGATCTTGATTGTGCTCTCATCATTTCCCGCACCATCAGCTTTTAAGTTAGTAATGATAATTTTATAATTAAATTTTAAATTTGTTGCTACTATATGCGAAGTATGAATACTTACTGGCTAATGACTGACCTTAATCGAAAGTGCTATCCCGTTATCGGTAGGGTAATTCACCAATGGGCTTGCGCCTACGGGAAACCTCGAACCTCATATCATAAATTCTTCACAAAATGAGGGCGAAATCTGGGTAGTGTCTTATTTTTCATCTCATCTGTCTTCTATAAATTTGACCGCGAACCTCACAGGAAACTTCCCTCATCCTCATTTTCATTTTTCTCTTTCTATTTCGAGGGAGGCCGGAGTGTTTTTTGAATTTTTGGAGCCCACATTTGGTAGTAAAACCGCTCGAGGGACAAATTTGAGTTTAAAATTATGCCTCTGAAGACTAGAAGTTAATTAGTAAGACAACAATTTTGCTTTGTGATTTGATGCTCATGATCTTCATGAAAATATATTAATGGTTCAATCCTCAACAACACTTGGAGCTTTAAAAGATAGGTTTGACATCCATAGTTTGGAGCATCACATCATGAAATTTTCTTTTTTTGGACGTCTGCTTCTGCAAATTTCTTACTTTGCTTGATACCAATCAATTTTTTACTTTCTGACTAAATTATCTTAGAAATTATTATTTATAAGTACATCTTCTTTTGTAACAGAAAACATTAGTATCTTTTATAACAGAAAACATCATTTTTTGCTTCTGCAAAATTCTTACTTTGCTTCATATCAATCATTTTTAACTTTCTGACTAAATTATCTTAGAAATTTTTATTGATAAGCATCTTCTTTTGTAACAGAAAACATTAGCAACAGAGACTAAGCTCCATATAGCTCAGAAAGAGCTAAACAAGTTCAAGGAGCAGCTGCATAATGCAGAAACAACAAGGGTTCAAGCTCTTGCTGAACTTGAAAAAGCTAAGAAAGCTGTTGAGGAGCTGACACAAAAACTGATTACCATCAATGAGTCAAAGGAGGAAGCATTAAAAGCAACAGAAGCTGCAAAAAGCAAAACAGAGCTGCTTGAAGATTCTGAGAAGGATGCATCCCGGAAGCATGAACTAGACAGCGCCAGAGAGCAGTATGCAGTTGCCGTCTCCCAACTGGATGCAGCAAAGCAGGAGCTTAGGAGGATCAGGAAGGAGTTTGAGACATCAATGGATGCTAAGGTCAAGGCCATCCAACAGGAATCAGAAGCGCAACACCTCTCTGATGCCAATAAAGAGAAGGCCGCTCAACTTGCTAAGGATATTGCAACTTTACAGGAGTCACTTGTGCATGTGAAACTAGCTACAGAACAGGCTCAGCAGGATGAGTCCAAAATCAGATCAGAGAAGGAGACCAGCAGACAGTCTTACAAGCTAGCACTAGAAGAGAATGAGGCCAAATTGGCCTCCTTAAAGAAAGATTTTAATCCTGAACTTCATGAAGACCTGAAGAAGAAGCTGGAGGAGACTGAAGCTCAGATTGATGTGATTCAGAAGCAGATGAAAGATGCCCGGGCATCAGATATAGAGTCTATTGCCACAGTGACTAGTGAGTTGGATGGTGCAAAAGAGTTTCTGCAGAAGGTTGTAGAGGAAGAAGCCTCTCTGAGGAGTGAGCTGGAGTCATTGAAGCTGCAACTGGAAGCTTTGAAGAAGGAGAATTCTGAACTTCAAGTTAAGGACGCAGAAACTGAAACCCTTGCTGCAAACCTTCATTTGAAGCTTCAAAAATGCAAGTCTGAACTTGAGTCAGTAATGTTCGCTGAGTCAAAGGCAAGCTCAACCTCTAATGATCTAACATTGGCCCTCCAGCAGTTGTCTGCAGAGTCCCTGACAGCGCAGAAAGAAGCAGAAGAAATGAAGAGGAAGGCAGATGAACTTAGGAGGGAAGCTGAAGTAGCAAAGATTACCTTAGCAGAGGCGGAGGCAAAGCTGCAGATTGCCTTAAAAGATGCTGAAGAGGCAAAGGTGGCAGAGACGAAGGCCCTTAATCAGATCAAGGAGCTATCAGAGAAGGCCAATGCAGTCCGTTCCTCAACATCAGAATCTGGAGCAAAAATCACAATCTCCAGGGAGGAGTACGAGTCTTTGAGCAGGAAGGTTGAGGAGTCAGAAAAATTGACAGAGATGAAAGTTGCTGCTGCAATGGCTCAGGTGGAAGCTGTGAGGGCTAGTGAAAATGAGGCAATCAAGAGGCTGGAGGCTGTGAGGAAGGAGATTGAGGACATGGGTTTGGCTGCAGAAGATGCGCTAAAGAGAGCAGACATGGCAGAGGCAGCAAAGAAAGCTGTGGAGGGAGAGCTGAGGAGGTGGCGTGAGAAGGAGCAGAAGAGAGTTGCTGAAACTGCAACCCAGATACTAGCTGAGACCGCCCCTCAGGGATCTATCCAGTCCACTCCACCAAGGGCTAAAGTTCCTAGAGCTGCTGCTAATCCACTGCCACCCATGGAGAAAAATGAGCGTAAGGAGAACAGGACGCCCACAAAGAAGGCTCTTATTCCAGTCCTTAGTGGCATATTTAGCAGGAAGAAGAGCCTTGTGGAAAGTGGAGGATCGCCGTCGTTTTCTCAGAATGAGAAACATGAGAAGCATGCATGATTGTTTCCCTTTTCAAGATTGCGAGGTGGTGTGCCTGAGCTTCTGTATAATTGAAGAATTCAGAGCTTTTTCCACGTTGTTGTTTTTTTTTTTTTTTTCCTTCCAGAACTGTAATCAGATTGCCCTAACCACAGCCACTGGAGACTTCTCGTGGTTTGTCTAATGCTTGGGAAGACATTTTATTATTATTTGTACGACCGTTTATCTGATTCAAATTTCTATCTATATGGTTTTGATTGAGTTGAGGTTGAAGAGTACTTTTGAAGTTCATAATAACAAAGGATTTTGATGTGGAACTAATTAAGGAGGGGGGCTAATTTTGACAATTATGAACCGAATAATTGTTTTTAATTTTGCATCGTTGCTCCTTATGTTTTGGATGGATTTTTATTTATCTTCTTTTTTTTTTTTTTTTTGGTGGTAAAAGAATGGCGGGACGCTATTATACGAGCTCTTAACCACTCTCGTGTATCTAATTATTCGAGGACTGCCCTCACTATAGGTAATGGCTAGCGGCTCGTTTTGGATTGATCTAGATCATAATGAATGTTATGCTAGCCACTCTTTACTATTGTTCTTAAATAATTATTAGATATTGTAACGTTGAGAGCAACTTTTATATACGACATTGCATATGTTATTTATTTTATTTGCTTATTTAAACAGAATTAATAATTCTTTAAGATTTTTCTAAGAAGAGGAAATGTGTTTTACTCTAGGAATGTTTTATAATTGCTTGTAGCTTATTATGAGGTTTTATAAAAATACATGTTGTTTTATCTACATGTTTAAATGAAGTGTGTGTGAATTCCTAGGATTATTCTAATTTGATTAAACAAGTGTCACTTCATAGATAAATTTTAATTATGTGAGAGTGAGATCCCTTGTGACTTCTAAAATTGCATAATACCTTACCGTTCGACATAAATGGAAAGAGTGCGACTAACATTAATATAATTAAGTGAGATTTCATATGATTGTTCTAAGTAAATGAAGCAAGAATAATTCAATAAGTGGATGGGATGATGGCCCAATGATTGGACATTTTCTCTTGCATTGAAATATTTCATGCTTAGAGTCTTGATGCATTTTTATGAAGATCTTATTAATTCAAACTAAATGTCATCTGGGTCTCGATTTTGAAAAGTTTATATTCAAAATGACTGTTTTGACAAGATGAACCCAGGGATACCAAAATTGGTTCAATTCAAGTCAATCAAGCTAATATCAAGCAATGAAAACACATTTCAAGGGTTTGGATCATTAATTGAATGATCAAATGAACTTCAAAATTGATTTATTTTTAGGTAAATTGATCATCACAATGAGAGAGATCCAATGAGAATAAAATTGTTGAGTTTCGAGGTCATTATGACATTCAAATCATTTAAATTTCATCTATAAGCAAGGGGATTGATCGAGATCGTCCGATCAGGCGGTTATGAAAGTTACGCGCTAAATAATCAAAATACCCCTCCTTAAAAGCTAATAAACATACCACTCTTTTTACTTAGGTTGAGGAGAAGAAGAAGAATCCTATAGCCTGTTTTTTAGAGAAGATCCGACAATAAGCAAATGTCTCAGTAGCCGCCAATCACCATCGACTACCTTTTGTCTGCCAACGTCGACCACTGCAAGTCATCACCTCCTACCATCACTTACTAGTGGCCGCCAGCAGCCCCTGTTTGCAACCATTGTATTCCAAATATGACTGTTGCATCTAAAACCTGTATTGAAAACCCCACGAATAATCACTTACTTCGTAGTTGTCGACCACCGTCAACCACCACTAGCCGTCCCTGCTTTCCACAATCAACTATCAACGGCCGGTAAGCCCTTCATGCAATTTTTGTACTCCAAATATAAATGTTGTGTTCAACATTTGTATTGAAGACCAAAAAAAAAACTACTTGCATCCGCAGTAGCCAGCCACTGTTGACCACTACTTGTTAGCCACCGTTGACGATCGTCGACAACCATCGGCTATCATCAACTACCTTCTCTGAGTACTGACAGCCGATGAACATTGTTTGCAAATATTTTATTACAAATACAATTGTTGTGTTTAACACTTATATTAAAGAACCGATAAATAACCATCGGCTTCTGCAGGTGTCGACTACCGTGAACCATTGTCTGTCATTCATCACCGACCATCACCGACCATCACTGTCTATAGTTGTCGACCCCATAAGCCACTATTGACTCTACTTGCAACTATTATATTCTAAATATGGTTGTTATGTCAAACACATTTATTAAAGGCCCAACGAATAACCACCAGCCTCCATAGCTGTCAATCACAATCAACAACCTATCAGCCACTGATAACCATCGCCAGCCATCACAACTTGCTGTTGCAGACCTCTTGCAACCCATGCTTGTAACTATTGTAATCGGACTAAAGCCTTTGTAGTCAACTACTGTCTTTGTATCAACCAACTACGGTCTTTATGACCAACTACTACTGTTATAGTTCACAACTATGACCTTTGTGACCAATTTCCACTATTACAATCACCGATTATAACATTTATGACAAACTACTACATTTGTAGTAACCAACTACGACCTTTGTGACCAACTATTACTATTATAATTTCTAATTACGGCTTCTGTGGCCAAGCACCATTATTGAAGCCAGTGACAACAAACTTTATGTCCAATTACTATATTTGTAGCAACCAATAACGGTCATTATGACCAACCACTACTATTACAGTTACAAATTACGACCTCTATGACCAACTACTGCTATTTTAGCCACTGACTACATTCTTTACTAGAGGTGTAAATTAACAAGCACATAAGTCGAGCTTATCGGGCCACAAGCTCAAGCTCAAACATGAGCTTTTTTATTAAACGAATTCAAGCTCGAGCTCTCCTGGCTCGACTCATTGGCTCGCGAGCCAACTTGACTAGTCTACCAACATTCATTTCAATGCATTTTTTATTGAGTTTCTACTGCCTCCTAATCCTTCTCCGGCCACTAATACCTTCTCTGATGAGCTCCCATAAAAGTTAGGTTTTTAGTTCTAGCTCGTGAGTTAGCTCTTACCTGTACGAGCTGAGCTTGAGCTAGCCATTCGAGCTTAACTCAAGCTTGAGCTCATAGTTTTCTAGACTAGCCAAGCTTGAGCTTTAGATTGCATGAGATCGACTCAACTCACTTGCACTCTAGCCTTCATGGCCAATTACTAACTTTGTAGTAGCTAACTACGACCTTTGGGGCTAACTTTTGCTATTACAATAAAGATCCATATATCTTGTAGCCCAATTGTGATTATTATAGTTAAATTACTATTATACAATTCCATCTTCTCTATTGAGAAGAAGAGCTGACCTATGTACGTATAATTACATAATAGATTACTTTGACTGGGCTAGGCCTCATGGTTATTTTTCCCTTTCATCGTTTTTCCATGTAAAAATTTTGGGTGTCTCCTCTTTCTACTTTTCATTTAATTGTGTGTTCGATCTTCATGCAACACTAATATGTTAAATAATTACTCTATCATCATGAATATTCAGGCATGCAACAAGACTTTATAAGCATTTATTGTTACTTGAATGGATGTATGCTTTGCCATAAGAAAAACAATGGATTATAAAACTGTAAATTTTGTCGATCAAATAAATGTAAACCATAGACTAGATGAAGCAAGATGTTTCTCATAAAAGAATGCATTATTTGCTCTTAATACCCATATTGAAAAGTCTATAAGTTTTGTTCAGATGAGCAGATGAAATGGAATAACTATCATAAACATGAATCTAGTGTAATGTGTCACCCTTTTATGGGATAGCATGGAGGAATTTTGATAAAACCTATTCAATTTTGCCATTGAGTCCCACAATTTAAGTTTGGAGGCAATTTTATTTTGCACTTATGTGGTTTTAAAAACTTATCTCACGATTCATTAAAAGAAGCGGTCTACAAATCCATTTGATTTCCCTTTGACACCCACCATAGTGGTCCATACTTCCAATGTGATTGCTTCATCATCCACCTTTACCTCACTAATAACAATCCCATTGATCTTCAATCTTCCACTCACTTGGCATTAGACATGTATATTTCCATATTAGTCTACATATTAATATGTTAAATATCCTTGTGACATTATGTGACTGTGGCACCCCCACCATATTATTATTTTGGGCACAATTTATAACATTTTTTTCATAGACTTTATGCTAGTTTGTTGAAAAACCTAGTTAAAGTTTTATGAATTCATCATCTTTAATTAGTTAATTTAAAATCTGTTAATCATGAAAGTAGTCGATTCAGCCTAGTCTTGTGATGCTCTATTTGTAATTATAAACTACATCATTTAAAATTAGTCTTATGATCTCAATCAAAGATAAAGAATTATGATTTAAGGAAAATAATATTTTAAAAAATATACTTAAATTTATGCATGACTTGTAATCTTTAGAGATATAAGACCTACTTATAAAAATAGGTGAATGTGTTAGCTTATTTATACATAATTAAAGCTATTTAATAGGATTTATAATTCTATCTAGATTCGAACAATCACTACCAAATGTTCTAAAACATCCACCTAAGCATATTAATTAAAGATCATGACATCTAGTCAAAGCCCTATTATGGTGATATAATTTAAATATAAGTTATCTATTATGAAAGCGAGGGACTTAAATTATATGTTTTGGGTTTGGCTCAAGCTCATATTTATATCTACCTAAAAAATCATAAAATGAATAATAAATTTAATTAAAAGGAAAAAAAATCTAAGGCATACATTTAATTTAAAATAAAATATTTAAATTTAATATAAATTTAATTAATAGTAGTAAATATGGTAAAAATATCTTTCTTAAGGAGCGTATTATAATTATATGATATTCACATAAATCACACGTAGTTATACAAATGACCCAAAAATTGAATATAAAAAAAAAATAAAGTATAGAATGCTAACTTGGCTAAAAGAAAAAAAGAAAAGTCTAACGTCATTGGATCAATAAAATTGAAAAATTAAAATTAGGTTTAACATTATATAACTAAGTAAAAAATCTATATATCAATCACAACGTTATAAGTTTTAAGTAATATAAATCTTTCTTCGTTTTAATTCTTAGCACCTATTTCATCCAAAGTGCTTATGGCCCATAAAAACTTAAAAGGTATTTCTAAATCTTGATCTAAAATGTATGTTGGATTAAGAAATTTTAATTATACCATATTATAGAAACAAAGCTTTTGTTGACTTCATTTTTGGTCATCTTCCATGCAGCCCTAGGAACCCTTTCGTAGAAATCTTAGCTTGGTTCGGTGGGTGCAGGCTCAGTTGGGTTGGGCTTTGGTTTAGTTTGGGTACGCTTTGGTTGCCAAAACGGGCTTATATTTGATTTAGATCAAAATTAAAATTAAAAGAAACCCAATTTTAAATTTAATCAAGTAATCCAAATTTAAAATTGACCCAAATAAAAACTAAAACAAACCTTGATATAAATTTTAAATCAAATAAAATTAAACCTAAGATTCATCTTAAAATCTCAATTATAATTTAAACCTAAAGTTAAACAAACTTATATTAGATAAAATCAAAATCGAAGTTCATACAAAGTAAATTTCAAACTAAACATAAAACTAAAACCAAATAAATATTAAATAAAATAAAACTTAAAACTAAAATGGTTTCCCCACTGATGATTTTCTAGTGCTTTATAAGCCAGTGTTTTTTCTTCTGTTTGAATACTTCTTACTAGTTTGGAAGGGCCATCTATGTTGCCCTAACAGAAATCACATTCACATTGCCTGCATTGTAGAGTCTTCTCTCCCCATGAGGTAGTTCAATCAGACATCCGACCAAGATTCAGCTATGTAGAGTTTCGTCGGTGATTATCCTCCTCTTTCACCGTTCTACGAGGAACTTCCCGTTATTCATTATGTTGACCATTACGTATCGGTAGATCCTTATTATGTAGACGATTACTATATTGAGTGAGCCGTCGAGGGTTGTTATGCTTTTGTTTGTGAGCATAATGAGTTAATCTAGTTGTTTTTAGGAGTTATTTATGTATGGTTTGAACAATGTACATGTTTTAGGTGGTTAGAATTTAAAGTCAGTTGTTATTTTATTAAAGTTTATGTGGTTAGTTTTATTTTAGAGAACATGGGTTGTAAGTTAGTAGAGAACATGGGTTGTAAATTTAGTGTAGTTAAAATTATGTTTATAAATATAAAAAAAAATCAGAAAATGATGCACTCCTTTTGAGCATCACAAAATTTCCCTCTTTTCTATGTTCGAGTTCTTCGTTAAGTTAAATTTTCCAAACATTTGGTATTAGAGTGAGGTGGTCGTCTGGAGATGAGTTCGGTTTGGCTGCAGCAGTTTGCACAAGGTCTCCCGGAAGAGTTCTGATTACGGAAAGGACCAGCAAGAAAGGAGTCCAAGGCTCGACGGACGTGACGCCGACAATTTTCTACGGCGAGGGGACTTACGAGGAGCAATCGACAAGTGGTGAGAAGTTGCCAGATTTACAACTAGCCTTCCTCTCCTTCGGCGATCGAGACACGCGTGACGCTACAGGTAGTTCGCAGCTTCACGCTTGGGGAAATCGCGACAGAGGTGCTGGGCGTCGAGTAGATCAGGCGCAGTTGAGCAGACTCGTCGGTGGAGTTTGCGGTGAGGTTCGACGATCGAGGCGGAGCAGTTCAATTGCGGTGCACAGTACGCGGGCGCGACACAGGCGGAGAAGGCCTTGCGACAGCTCCAGGCTAGGAAGCAGTTCTGGGAATTCGATTTGTTTGCGTGAGAAGAGATCCTGCGACCCAAACGACAGGGCTGCGAATGTTCTCCAAATCATGGCGCGAACAGAGTCATGGGCGGCAGTTCCAGCAATAAGCAATGAGTTTCGTTTGGCTCATTTGCGGGCGCTGGAAAGGGAATAAAGGAATATTCTCTCCTTAATTCCTATGGCGGAGGAAGAAGATATCTGTTGTGGAAGATTCCTAGTTTACGGAGTTTTTTTTAATCCCTATCAGGCGGAGGTGTTTACCGTTGCGGGAAGCGGAGAATTTTCTAAATTTTTGTGCAGAGGGAACTAAAGGAACTCTTAATTCTTGGAATGAATTTTCTTAATCGTTATGTGGGGGTTTATGTTGGTGGAGGAAATTTTTTAATTCCTATCGGTGGAGACAATTTCTAATCCCTGCAACACGGAGCAGAGTTTTAATTCCTGCGAAAGAGGACGGTTCACGGGAGTTCTCACTTCTGGGACGATTCGCGGGAGTTGCGGCACGTAGATCGCAAGGTGAGCTGAATCAGAAGGGAGTCTTTCATTCTTACTAGAAGAATATTCCTATCAGGGACCAAGCTCAGAAGGTGTGAAGACAGTTTGTGTCGCAGATGTTGGAATTTTTCATTCATTTTCCTAATTTATTTATTTATTTATTTTTATTATTTACAATTCTCATTAGAAACCTTTGTGTTTTCAAGGGAAATAAATCCATTATATTTTCAAGGAAAATGAATTTTAGAATGTGGTCCATATTAAGTCCAAGTTCAACCCTTTCATATGCCACCCTTCATATGCCACCCTTCATATGCCCTGCTCACATCCGTTGATCTCTATGATGGGATCATGACCGTAGATCTCTGTGATGGGCAGAGCTTATAAATAGATTTGATGTTTAATGTTTTGGTCCCTAAGCTTGCTTCTCATAATTTTGTTTCCTTACCATCGGGTTATGAGTGAGAAAAGTTTATAATATCTATAACACAACTTTACCGTGTAAGCAGAGAGTTCTCCTTTGCACGTGTATGCTATGGTTGGAGGTATGTATGATCCTATTTCGCTTCCGCTTATAGTTTCAACAAATATATTTTGTTGAAATTAATAAACAAGTTTGATATCTTTTGAGATATCATTTAGTTATATAGAATATGAAACTCTTACATTTGGTATCAGAGCGAGCTTAACCTCTGCCTTGCTTACTCTGTTTCACTTTGTTTATATACTCGTATACGTGATTTCGATTCTGAGTAATTGATTGATTATGTTATGATTAGAAATCCTTAAGAACATTGATTTCTAATGTATCTAATTATTGTTATACAAGTTTAAATCATGGTTGGACATAAGCTTAATGTCCATGCTTGTTGCCCAATTTTGGATTAAAAATGTTATAATTCTAATGCTTTAAAAAAAATAATAATAAAATAAAATAAAATAAAATAAAATGTTTTTTTCCAAAATAAATAGGAAATCATGTTGTAATCAAGTTCTAAATGATTTTATGAACTGTTTGACACATAATTAATTTTGTAATTAATTATGAGTCATTTTTTGTATTTTAATGTGTCTAAATTATTTAGTTATTTTGTTAAATTGTATGTTTAATTTTGTGTTAAATTAAACATACAATATTAAGTATATAATTTATTCATATTAAAATTATAATTAAGAACTTGTTTGGTTTAAAGTTGAATAACTCTTATGCATTGTTATTCATTTTATTTGCATTATATATGATTATATGCAAATGTTTAGCTCTTAATAAAGAGTTAGTTAATAATAGTTGATTCATATAATTTTAATTAATTAAGGAATAGCCACAGCATCTTTAGTTAATTAAAATTATATATTAAGTTCATGAATCATATTATAACATTAGTTGTAATTAATCATATGAGATATAATGAAATCTACCCACATGAATTTTGTTATATTTGTATGATTAATTAGGATGAAATATCAACTTATATTTATTAATCTTCCCACAGGAATTAATAAATGGAACATAATTTGATAGTTTTATCATAAAGTTATTAAATGAATCTAATTGAGTAGGATTTTAGCTCACAAGCAAATTCTATGTCACTAGATTCATTGATTTGAGCATGACTTACATTGGTAAAACATGTCATTTTGTTTAAGTCTTAAATTTTTCTTTAATGAGCATATATATTTGATAAATTTTGCAGTTATTCAACCTGCGAACATTTCTGATTTTAAGTGTGATATTCCCGAATTAAAGGGAGATAACTATAAAGTGTGGAAAGAGAGAATTCTTCTCCATTTAGGATTGATGGATATTGATTATGCTATAAGAAAAGACGAACCACTCGCCATTGCCGAAACCAGCATTCGGATGCTGTTGATCTTTATGAAAAATGGGAGCGATCCAATCGCCTCTACGTGATGTTCATAAAGACTAAGATATCTGTTGGTATTCGTGGTTACGTCGAGCGGTATGATAAGGTCGAGGACCTTCGAAAGCCATTGATGAGCAATTTGCTACATCCGATAAGGCTTTGCCGGCACCTTAATTATGCGGTTTTCATCCAATGAAGCTCACCGGAATTAAAGGTGTGCGTGATCATATCATGCACATGAGGGACATAGCGGCTCAGCTTGAAACTTTGGAAGTTAAAATGTCAGAATCTTTCCTTGTTCATTTCATTTTAAACACTCTGCCCCAACAATATGGACCCTTCAAAAAATGAGGAAGAATCAGTTGTTGCCTTTGCCCCGTTGTTGTCTGTGTTCGAGATTGGATCTAGCTCAAAGTCCGGTCAACTTACCAAAACACAACGCAGAAATAGGAACCACAAGATTTTAAAAGCCAAAAGAGCGAAAGCTTTAAAGGCTGATTCGGCCACGAAATTCCTCGACGGGACGAAATTGGATGGTCCGAGACCGCACCTCTCCTTGGAGGAAGCGAGTTTCACCAATTGTTTGCCGCTCTCGGAGAAGAGAGTATTCATAAGATTCTTCTGTCGCCTCTCGAAAACCTACATACCGCCGACCAGATTCGATCTTGCACAGGTCCGAGAACAGAGATTGCCACCACGAGGGGAGATCCCCACAAGATGAACAATGACAAAAGATCACTAGTTACTGCATCCGGACCGCGCATTAGGGACCGCGATTTATCCAGGAGAGCCGAGGCCCCCAAAGATATGTCTAGTCTTTGGGCCTTGGTTCCGAAGGAGAAGTTGTATAGTCCTAAGGTCGCTGGACTGGTGCCGCAACAGAGATCAAAAAGACGTCTCCCCGCAAAGGATTCTAAGTCCGATGCTCCAATCAGTAGTGTTCCGGCCATGCCAAAGCCAGTGTTGATGGAAGGTGTACAACACCAGTCCCCAGTCGATCTCAAGATCATTAAAGGGAGGACAATTGAGGAAAGATTAGAGAAGCTCAGGGCAGACATCGCTGAACTGTCAAAAGAACAAAGTGGAAACATCAATGATGAAGAACATGATTTGTCATATCATACGGATGAAGATTTCGCAGAGATCCTTATGGTTGAGACTAGAGCCTCTGCGTCATCGCGCGATGCTAATTTGCCCACCTAGGAGAACGCCGATGATGAGCCACAGAGAGCCATCCGACAAAGGGATGAGCTTATCATCCGCATGGAGAAAAGGATGGAGGAGATGGCAACCGTTATAGCCTCGTTTCAGAGTCGACCTCAATCTCCGAAAGCAGCCTCTCCAGAAGTAAACCAGCCAGAGATCATTCATGTTGCAGACGAAATGAATGATTCAGCCCAGAACACTATACCGGAAAAGGACATCAAACAGATAGTTAAACAACAAGTAAAGGAAGCCTTAGCCCAATCCAAAGGAGGAGCGTTGATTCCAAAGGGTAGACCATATCCAGAGGAATTCGATGCAGTGCCCTACCCGAAGGGCTTCGTGCCACCTACCTTCAAAACGTTTGATGGAACAGGAAACCCTCGTCAGCATGTTGCACACTTCCGGGCAAGTTGCTGCAACGCGGGGGTAGTGAAGCACTATTATTCCGCCGGTTGTGAGCGATCTCTCCGGGGTTGCATTCGATTGGTATGCGGAATTACCGAATGGGTCAATAAAGACATTCACGAAGCCGGAGAACATGTTCGTTAAGAGGTTTGCTGGAGCTCAGCATCATATCACTGTGGGTGACCTTGTGGTAGAAAGACAGAAGCCGACAGAAACTCTAGTGGAGTACATTCTACGGTGGAGGAATCTAAGTATGAAATGCGAGCCACAATTGCAGGAACAGCATGCGATTGAGATCTTACTCAAGAGCATTCATGGTCCGATAGCTTTTCTACTCGAAGGATTTACTGATCAAAACCTTTGAAAAGCTACTTAGTAAAGCTGCGAGCTTGCAAGAGGAGGCTAAGCAACTCGGATTCTTAGAGAAAGCTGATAAGCCAAAGCCAGTAAAGACATTCGAGAAGAGATCTGGAACAGTGGCAGCAGTTGATAAAGGTAAGCAGCCAATGCAGATTCAGGTTGAACAACCTCGACAGACATACCAACGTCAACAACACACCCAACAGTTTGGCCAGCAAGACAACCAGCAGTACCATCAGCCACAGTACCAGCAAGGAACTTACCGCACAGACAGAGGGCAGGGTCCAACCATGTCGACAGACTGAACAGAGTTTACTCCTTCAAGGATGAGGCAGTGGGAAAGATGTTCAGAAATTTGATCAAGAAGCCCGAGTTCAGGTTGCCAGAGCCAAAGAAACCAGATGAGGTCGATAAGACGGATCACCCCACGTACTGCCCATACCACAGAATGCTCGGACACACAATAGAGGATTGCTTCAGTTTCAAAGGTTGGCTTGAGAGGAACTACAGGCACGGGAATATCACAATTCCAAAGGAATATTTGAAAGAACCTGAAAAAGGTTCGGTCAATGTGATTTCGACTGGGCCCATAGTTTCGATCAACTCCTATGTAACAGAAATTGGATGGAACACGACATGGACTAGATCATCTCAGAAAACTCCGAATCAGATACATGCAGCCTCATCACAAGCCTCCGCTCAGAGCCTACAGTCCACTTGGCCAGCACTGTCATGCACGCCGGGGAAGTCATCACCGCAGGAAATAAAGGATGGAAATGTCAAAGATGTAAAGGATGATAGCACGAAGAGTAGACCAAGAGCTGCTTTTTCACGACTTGTTGTTTCAGATTTGGGGGAGAAATTCCTCGAACCATTCACCTTGTACGATTTCTTTGTCCCTCCAGGGTCACGTAATGCAAAGAATTCTGATTTTGGCTACGTTTTTACTGTTTCTGGTGATTGCATAACTAACAACCAATCTAATACGAATTTCAATTTCATCGACGATCCTCAAATCGTACAAAATCCTGATGAATTTATTGACATGACCAAAGAAGATATTAACAACACAGGGTAAGACAGTTCGGATAGTGAAGCGCCCGGTTTTGAGTTTCAAGGAACGCCAGTTACGATTGAATTAGAATTGTCAGATTCGGAGACAACACTGAAAGAGCCAACCAGCACCCCAGAAGATAAGCCTCTGGGTCCAAACCAAATGGTGGAAGAAATAACGGAGGTGTATTTGAGAAGAGGAAAGGTGTTACCCCCAACAACGGGTCCAACAGTAAAGGAAAAACAGACACCTACCTCTGCAGAACCAACCCCACCAACGGAAGAGACACATGTTCGGGAAGAATCAGAGAGCTCGAACAACAAAGTGGAGTATAACGTTCTAGCCCATCTACAAAAGTTGCCAGCCAAACTAAGCATTCTCGACGCCCTGATACTGTCAAAAGAGATGAGAGAGGCTCGGTTAAGGCTTTGCTCGACCCGCAGATTTGCTTAGCCCGGTTGGCCGCCGACTCGATGAGACGAGGTTTGTTCGTTAAAGGAACGACTGCAGTATCACTTTCACGGATGATGACTTGTTGCTTGGAACGACCGATCACAACCGAGCCCTATACATTTCCGTGAACATCGACGGATTCACACTCTCGGGGTATTGGTTGATCCGGGAGCATCAATTAACATAATGAATCTACGGACGTTAGCTTACTTAGACATCGACACCGTAGGCTTTCTATCGACAAAATGATGTTAAGAGGCTTCAACCGAGAAAGGAGAAAGGGCTCTCGGATCGATAACACCGTCACCGAGAATTGGTGAACTAGTAACGACCGCAAAATTCCACATCATAGATTCGAGACTTCGTTCAATGCCCTATCGGGTCGACCCTGGATCCATGAGTACAAAATGGTTCCATCGTCCCTACACCAGTGCATAAAATACTATGAAGGAGGTCAGGAATGGTGCATCAAGGGAGATCTACAACCTTTTGCAATACATGAGATAGGCCTTCATGAAGATGCTGCCTACTACGCGCCACCAAAGAAGACAGTTTTCTCCAGAGACGTCATTCCAAAGAAATTTGAAGAGTCAAAGGGATTGCAAGAACGAGACCAGCCAGCTTCGATTCAGCGATCTCCCATCACTCCTTTACAGCGAGATGGTGGCATCTCTTTTAGCCCCCGTTTTCGAGATCAAGGCCGGGGACGAGGGCGAGGAAGAGCTAACAAGGTTATTGAACGAAGAGATCCGGTCATCAACATTGAATTGGAAGACAGCTCCGAGGATGAAAAGATGACAAAAATAACAAGAACAAGAAATCAAAAGACACCTCAGTTTGAGATTTCCTTGGAAGAAGAAAAGAAAAAAGAATATGAATCAATGTATGACCGGATCGACCACTATGTACAAGCCATAGCCTTAACCCCGATTCATTCCAATAAAGTTGAGGGGTTAGAGGTTAAGGAAGTACAAAGTGTTGGCACGAAGCCGATAAAATTTTACCGTGGTTCTTCTTCTTCCAGTTCTGAAAATAATGTAAAATTGGAAGAAAATACTTTTAATGAATTAATGGAATTGCCTCTTGATTATTACTCTCCTTATGTGCAAAGATTAATTCAGCGTGGTTTTGTACCTGGTAAATTATCAAAAGAAAGGATGCACCTCTTCGAGGAATTGTGGAATAATAAAAATTGAGCCTCTAAATCGAAAGAGGGCGTTGGATTCGGCACGGTAGGGCCTGGCCTATGACACCGAATTTTTCTTGGTCGTTACTAGCCGGTTAGAGGAAAATTGCCTTGAAGTGGAAGAGAACTCGAAGAAACTCGAATAGAGGATGCCCACGGAGTTCGAGGAGGAAATCAAATCTACAGTTGATGAATTGAAGGAGATCAATCTAGGGACTGAAGATGCCCCTAGACCTACTTTCATTAGCTCACTACTAAGCGATGAGGAGTCTTCAGATCTAATCGGACTATTGTCAGAGTTCAGAGATTGTTTCGCATGGAACTACGATGAGATGCCCGGGTTAGCACCGGAGGTCACGGTCCACAGACTTGGAGTAGACCCGACCATGACCCAGGTTAAGCAAGCTCCCCGAAGAATGCGACTCGAAATAGAGCAACAAGTCATCGCCGAAGTGAAGAAGTTAATAGATGCCAAGTTTGTAAGAGAAGAACAATACCCAACGTGGTTGGCTAATATTGTGCCAGTTAGAAAGAAGAATGGACAAATTCGAATTTGTGTCGATTTCAGAGATTTAAACAAGGCTTGCCCGAAGGACGAATTTTCATTACCCATCCCAGAACTAATGGTGGACATCGCATCTTCACACGAAATTTTCTCATTCATGGACGGATCTTCAGGATATAATCAGATTAAGATGGCGCCAGAAGACGCGACACTTACTGCCTTCAGAACACCGATCGGAATTTATTGCTACACAGTAATGCCATTTGGGCTGTAGAATGCTGTGGGGAGAATCGAAATTGATGTTTGGAGTTGCAAATTGTTGTGGGATGCCATGGAAGTGCTGTTCGGGGTTTGTAAATGCCATGAGAGCTGTGGGTGGCGGTTTTGGAGTTGTCAATTGTCATAGGTGGCCGTTTGAGAGTTATTAATTGTTATATATTGTGATTTAGAACTATTAATTGTTCGTTTGGAGTCATTGGTGACTTTAAAACTGTTGTGTAATGTTTCTAGTTGATGTTTGGAGCTGTTGGAGATTTAGAAAAGCCGTTTGAGCATTGTTTGGATTATTTGGAAGCTGTAGGATTGCCGTCCAACGCTTAGGACTGTTGTTTGGAGTGTCTAACTTGCTGCCCCGAGTCGTAGGAGCTTGCAGGGTTATCGCGTAGGCTTGCTAGCTGTTGCCCGACAATACTTCAACGCACCATTTGAACATTTATTTTTCAGCCCGACTCACTTGCTTTTTCTTCTCTTTTTGGCTTTACTAGTTCTTGGAAGTGAGTCGGCCTCTTTTGTTCTCTTGACTTATTTTTGTTCTTTTAAAACGGTTAAGTCACAAAAAAGAGAATTTCTGATTTAACTTGAGGAAGAGTAAAACACTTCTAGTCACTTTGAGCACAAGTCAGAGTGTAGGCTTCTTGGGTCTTAGGTGCATACCTTAGGTGAAGCCCCCTCTAGTACACACTTTAGGTGAAGCCCCTCTGATACACACCCTAGGTGAGAGTCATCTACCTAGTCCTCAGCATAAGCTTCCTAGACTTTAGGAGCACACCCTAGGTGAGAGTCACCCACCTAGTCCTCAGCATAGGCCTCCTAGACCTTAGGAGCACACCCTAGGTGAGAGTCACCCACCTAATCCACAGCATAGGCTTCCTAGACTTTAGGAGCACACCCTAAGTGATTCACTCACTTAACCTTCACTGCAGGCTTCCTAGACCTTAGGAGCACACCCTAGGTGAGAGCCCATCTACCTAAACTTCGAATGCACAGTGAACTAGGCACCTGACCCTAATTCACAAACCATTCAAGACACTAGACCAGAGAATGCACCGAGGCTTGGTTCACCCTTCCTTAATTAAATCAAATAATGGAATTCCCTGAAATGACTTAACCAATATTAAAACCCAATGCACCGGGATTTGAGTTTGAACATTACACTCAGATCCTCCTGGCAATTGGGGACATTTGTTTTGCCACATATGGATCATCGGGCTGGTGTAAGTCTGAGGTCTAGGTGGCGAGGGCGATGATAATAATGCTTATGTGTGCTATACGAGGGATACGAGAGACACGAGGGATAATTAGAATAGTATCTCCTACCTCGAGGACCCTCCATAAGGGGAGAGGAAAGGACCGATGATACTATTCACCGACTCTTGGTGAGATTGCCCCCGACGCTCTTAGGTCGCCAGTAGTCCTAGCACGATTAGAGTGACTAGCCTGTGGACTCTATTATTTTGCAAAATACTTACAAAAATAAAAAATAATAATAAAAATAAAAATCTCTTTTGCTTGCTAAAAAAGAACTCTGCATGAAAACTTAAACAACAACTTTTGCATGAAAATCAAAGAATTTTTCTTATAAAATATATAAAGGTCCATGGTTAGTCACTTGGATTGGGTTAAGGACCGTCCTCCATAGATCGTCGGGTTGGTAACTCTCATCCAAGGTCAGATAGCACACAGTCCAGCTCTGAGCCCTCCTGCCTTTACTGACGTCTCACACCTAGTTTCGGTTTTCCATATGCGACTACGAGTTTTGTTTGTGATTTCTACGACTTGTTTTTCTGACTTTTGTGCTGGGCTTTCTCTTTTTAATTTGCCTGTAAGCTCATTCAAATTTCCTGCAAATGATGCCACACTTGCAATATAAATCTGGCGGCAGTAGCAAATGCACAGGTACGCTTTTACAGTTTATTTATTGCAATTTACTTTTCAAGTATATTTTTTTATGTACCTGCAATATGTCTACTCTGCATGCAAAACTGAAAACAATAACACAACCTGAACTGAAATCAAGACAAAAAGAACAAAACAAAAAAATCAAACTTTGACACCAAAACATTGGAACAATTGACAAAACTATTTGAACCTTAGACACTAGGACTGCTACTTCAGCAAGAAGCTTGGAGCCAACTCCGTGGGCAGCACAGCGAGGAGCTTGGATCGAGAAGCAAGAAGATCTTCTTCAGTAAAACCTTCCTAGTTTAAATTACAAGATATAGGACTTCGAGGTAGCTCGCCTAGCGCGGCGTAAATCCTCACTTCCCTCTTTAGGCTTCTGTGTAACTGTGTTGCGCAGCGTAAGCCCTAACTTGCTTTAGGTTCCGAGGTTGCCGTACGGTACGACGTAAATCCTCTTATCTCTGTGGGCTATTTGCATAATCAGGTATTATGCAAATGTAAGTCCCAAATAATAAAATTGGTAGGATTTAACAATTAATTAACATTGTCTCTAAAACGCAGCTGCACCATAGGATATTTGGGAAGTCACTGGGGCTCGCCTCAGATCTGTGACATCCCCTACCTTTTCTTTTCTTTGGACTCCTGGAAATAACTGTTCCAATTTGAGCCACTCCCACTTGCTTTTCCACGTCCTACCGTGAAAACCTAAACCCTTGAATTCTTGAAGACAGAACCACCGATCACTATCGAGAGTTTTCTCAAGTGATACCAGTCATTTGGGATGTAATTAACTATAGGGGCTTGCCTCTATAGGGAACTTGGAACCCAGGTAAAATAAACCCTACCTAGTCTTTCTATTAGGTAGGGGAACTTGTCGGTCACACATAAAGGTTCGCAGACCAAACGGATGTCACGAGTCCCTTAGTTCGTATGATTGGGTCTACCGTCACAAGATACATTACTCTTTCGAGAACGTGTATCATTTGTGACATCAGGCACGATTATGCAAACTACTGGACAAATGAGATCCAGGCGGTCTCATTTTCCAAAATTAAAATACACTATTTTCAAAACTATTTTCAAAATCATATACATTTTTATATTAAACTAAATCACTAAATTTTATATTCTTTCAAAATCAAAACAAAAAATGCGGCCGACAAATTCTGGCGACTCCGTTGATGCCATATAGAAGAAGGGGCACATGAAGAAAGACTGCATTAAGTTTAAGAACTGGCTAGACAAGAAAAGTACTCAACTTTCCTTTGTCTGTTATGAGTCTAATATGGTTAGTGTTAATCATAACACATGGTGGATTGATTCTGG